>JAKRSI010000510.1:735000-1237500 GCA_029890345.1 Natrix helvetica helvetica
GCCCAGGATCATGTGATCCCCTTTTGCAACTTTTTGACAAGCAAAGACCATGGAAAAGCCAAATTCACTTAACAACGTTGCTAACTTAACAACTGCAGTGACTCACTTAACAACTGCTGCAAGAAAGGTTGTAAAATGGGGTGAAACTCACTTAACAAGTATCTCACTTAGCAACAGAAATGTGTTGCGCTCAACTGTGGTTGTAAGTTGAGGACTTCCTGTATACACCCTGATTTCAGTAGTTCTCAGAGATTCATGCAAACGCTTTCTCTCTGCTTCGTTAGTTGTAGTGAAATGTGAGGAATATTGGAGGTTTGTATCTCCTCTAGAGATCAACCCTGGCTGCTCTCTAGAAGGCCAGATCTTGAAGAGGAAACTCAAATACTTTGGCTGCCTAATGAGAAGGAAGGACTCCCTGGAGAAGAGCCTCATGCTGGGAAAGATGAAGGGCAAAAGAAGAAGGGGACGACAGAGAATGAGGTGGCTGGATGGAGTCACCGAAGCAGTCGGCGTGAGCTTAAATGGACTCCAGAGGATGGTAGAGGACAGGAAGGCCTGGAGGAACGATGTCCATGGGGTCGCGATGGGTAGGATATGACTTTGCAACTAAAAACAACTTCGTAACCATCACTGGAGGCTTATAAGAAGAAACTGGAGAGCCCCTTGTCTACAATACTAAAGGATCTTGTCCTTGAGCAGAGGGTTGGACTAGAAGACTTGCAAGGTCCCTTCCAAATTTGTTATTCTATTAATTTGTGTGGTTCCTTGAGAAAGGAAACACTGCCTGCCATTTTTAATAGTAGGCAGCCCATTCATAAGTGCAAGTTCAAGCTTTCATTCAATTTTGAATTAAAGAGAGAATTAGGAATGGAACTCATTCTTAAGCCAGGTCTACCTTTGCTCTATAATCCTACTGGGTTCTATTTCTAGGGAAGTCTGTGTAGGTGTGAATTCACTCAATGGTATTTACTTTCCAACAGAAACACTACTCAGCTGCGCTCTAATCAAAATATAAAAATATTTAACATATAAAAAGAGTGCAAACCTCACTCCCTTCTAGCACTGATGATGTTAACTAGTTGGGTAATGAAATGAAAACAAAAACAAAAACCCAACCAAGCTCAGATAACACCAAACACCCAACAATACAATACAATAGTAGAGTTGGAAGGGACCTTGGAGGTCTTCTAGTCCAACCCGCTGCCTAGGCAGGAAACCCTATACCGTTTCAGACAAATGGCTATCCAACATCTTCTTAAAGACTTCCAGTGTTGGGGCATTCACAACTTCTGGAGGCAACTTCTATTCCACTGATTAATTGTTCTCACTGTCAGGAAATTTCTCCTTAGTTCTAAATTGCTTCTCTCCTTGATTAGTGTCCACCCATTGCTTCTTGTTCTACCCTCAGGTGCCTTGGAGAATAGTTTGACTCCCTCTTCTTTGTGGCAACCTCTGAGATATTGGAACACTGCTATCATGTCTCCCCTAGTCCTTCTTTCTCTTAAGCTAAACATACCCAGTTCCTGCAACCGTTCTTCATATGTTTTAGTCTCGAGTCCCCCTAACAGTTCACCCCTAAGCTAGAAATATTCTCTTCTATTGGTATTAAACGATGTTTTTCTGCATTAAAAAAATCCCCAATTTTGATTACCTGGTTTTGATTATGGGGTGCTGACCCCTTGCCTCTGTAGCCGGGCATGCTGCTTTCTATTTCCTCGTTACAGTCAACGGTCCACTAAAAAGAGAGAAAAGAGGATGGTTTTGTTTTGTGCCACCCAGGGTCCTCTGGGGTTAAATGGACAGCTATATAAATTTGATTAATGAACAAATGGAATGCATTCGGACTGAAACAATGAACAAAATAAGGTGGCAGTGAGAGCAAAAAGGTAATCAGTGAGTTGGCCTTTGCTGGCAGGTTTGAGAGAAAACAGCCCTCCTTTCACACCTTGTATCACAGAATATACCTGTGTCCACAGGTGACGGCACCTGGCCAATCTTACTGGAACTTGAAAGCTAAGCAGAGTCTGGCCTACCTGGTTCTCGAATGGCACACCCCAAAGAAACTGCAAAGCACCCCCAGAATGGTGGCATATCTAACCAATTGTGGTTGACCTAAAGAGTGGGGTCAGAGTTCATTAATATTTGGATGAGGGGGGAGGAGCCATGGCTCAGCCAACAGACAGGAGAGAGGAGGCAGCAATGAGACTTAGGTCACAGAAATGAATTAAAAACACATTGCAATTGTCAGTATAATGAAATGTCTAGAAGTGATATAAAGTATGATTGAAGATGTTAAAGAATTTGAAGTAAATTTGAACTGCTAATATATTATGTAATAATGATATTTTGATATGTATAAAATAAGAGAGAGATGCAAGATCCCGGGGAAGTACCACCTTCCGTATGATGTAGCTGTCAAAATTTTTCTCCACACTTATGTACCCTTTTCCCCAAAATATTTGAAAAAACCAATACAACTTTTTTTAAAAAAAAATATTTGGATGAGAGTCAAGGATTTCAAACAAGGTTAAAGTCAGATGAAATATACCTGGTTTCTATTTCCTATAGCTCAAGAGGAATACAAAATGAGTCATATTCTATTTTGCCCACAACAAGAAAGTTAGGAGTTGAGTTGGGGAGAGGGAGAGAGAGGGAGAATTTTTCTTGTGGTGGGGAGGAGAGGAGGAGGGAGAGTGGCTGGCCCCAAATTACCCAGCCATCTTTTATTCCTAAAGCAGGGATAAAAGGCATCACCATCTTCTGAGTTTAGCTCAAAATCATCCAGCCAGCTTTCACACCTAAGACAGGATTAGAACTCACCACCTCCTGGTGATTGGCCCCAAAGTCACCCAGCAGGATTTCATGTCTAAGGGAGGATTCATGGTCTCCCAGTGTCTAGTGCAGCACCCTATCCACTAGCTCACGTTGGCTTTTAAGCCACCTGCAGGAAGCCAATGAGCCATGTGTGGCCTTCCAGGAGCTGAAAATATTTGGGCGCTAAAATTAAGCCCTTTAGGGGTTCTTGAGTCAGGTTTGATTTTTGATGACTGATCAGTCAAATAAATCATTCTTGATGCTTATTCCTTAAAAAAAAAATCTTCCTAAAGACCTGGAAGATTTGCCTCAAACCCACCCTGGTGACTGATTATAACCATTAATTATTATTAAATTTACTAGCTGATAACCTGGCATTGCCGGGTATTTATTTATAGGGAGAAAAAGTCCGGACCAAACATAATTTTTAATGTTGGATTTTCCCCCTTACCAGAGGGAGCCCCCTTGTGGAGTACTGTGAAGCCGTTACCGTGGCAACTCCACTGCCCTGTACAGTAGAAGCCATTTTACGGCAGTACAGTTAGAAGCCATTTTAAGGCAGAACCGGCTATGTCTTACCCCCACAGTATTTTTTTCCAGAGAATAAGTCATCTGTGTACCAAGTTTGGTTGAAAATGCTCGAGGCGTTACACACACACACACACACACACACACACACACACACACACACACACTCACACTCTCTTTTATATTGGATTTGCTGGCCATCTTGCACTTCGAGACTGATGCCAGATCGTTCCTCTGCAGCCTCCAAACAAACTTTATTGCTTGTTAAAATGGTGTCCATGCCAGATTTAAAACACACAGATTGGAATTATCGGAAAAGAAACCATCCCACTATCCACTTATTCAGTTCTTCACTGATCGTTATTCTTCTCACTAGGACTCTTTGGGGTGTTTTTAAGCCAGGGGGAATGACCCACTCCAAGTCTGTCACTCACCTGCGAGATATTAGGCTGTGTTTTCTCGTTCTCCTCATCCCCTTCAGTTTTTTCAGTCAACAAGCCTTGGACTTGATATTCCAAAACGTAGCTGTCGATAAACCTTTCCAGCTCCTCAATTTCTTGTGACCGGTTGCTTCCTGCCTCAGAAGAGGCAGAAGCCACGGAAGAATTTTCCATCCCCCTCTGTAATGAACCAAGAATTGAGGTGTCCTAAAATGGAGAGAGGTGAAAAAAAATATATTAAGCCAGTGACTGACACATTATACACTCCGTGTCTTCCTCCTAGCAAAACCTACACAGGTCATTCTCGACTTAGGACCACAATTGACTCCAAAATTTCTGTTGCTAAGCAAGCAGTGGTGGGTTGCAGGCGGTATGGGCGTACCGGAGCCTGCCCGGAGCACTGGATACCGTTCCGGTACGGTGCTCCAGAGGGCCCATCTGCTTGCCCGAGCTCCTTACCGGTCTTTTAGGTCTTCGACGCTTACACATACAGTGTCTGTGCGACACTCCGCTGAGCAGCTGGAGCGTCACGGAGGCTCGTGGAAGCTGTAATACGCATGCATGTGGACAACGCTGGGCCCGTTCCAACCGTAGCGGTTGGAACGGAATCCGGAACCCACCACTGTAAGCAAGATAGCAATAGCACTTAGACTTATATACCGCTTCATAGTGCTTTACAACCCTCTCTAAGTTGTTTACAGAGTCAGCCTCTTGCCCCCAACAATCTGGGTCCTCATTTTATCCACCTCGTAAGGACGGAAGGCTGAGTCAATCTTGAGCCTGTTGAGATTTGAACTGCCAAATTGCAGGCAGCTAGCAGTCAGCAGAAGTAGCCTGCAGTACCGCACTCTAACCACTGCACCACCTCGTCCCTATACCCATCTATAAGATGGTTATAAAGCAAACTTTTACCCATTTAACCACCTTTGTTGCCATAGTTGTTAAGTGAATCACGGCAATTGCTAAATTAGGAATGCATTTGTTAAGTGAATCTGGCTATTTCATTGACTTTGCTCGTCCGAGGGTCGCCAAAGATGATTCCATGACCCCGGGACCCTGCAACCGTCGTAAATATGAACCAGTTGCCAAGCATCCCAATGTCGATCGCATGGCCATGGGGATGCTATAATGGCCGTAAGTGTGAAAAATGGTTTTTCACGCAGAATCTGTAGAGATTTTCACTCATCCATTCTCAGTCATCCAGGTTGTCCCAAAGATGCTTTTTCAGAAGGCAACTGGACTTTCTTGTTTTGTTTTTTTTTCTTTTGAAGACGTTTCGCTTTTCATCCAAGAAGCTTCTTCAGCTCTGACAGGATATGGGTTTATTTTCAGTGCGGTTGTAACTTTGAATGATCGATAAACAAATGGCTCTAAGTTGAGGACTACCTGTACTGTACCAGTTGATCAAATTCTTTATTGTCTGGGCAACAAATCCTTTTAGAACTGCAACTTAATGTATGGTTTTTGCACCTGACAATTTGTAAGTAATCCAGGAACATAATAATAATAATATTTACTATATTGAGAAAGTATCATGTTTAGTCAGCCTTTTTATAATTTTTTTCTCTCTCTTTCTGACACACACACCAGGGGGGGGGGTGTTTAAACCCCCTGCCTAGTGTTTAGTTTTTCTTCCCATTCCACCTAGTAGACAATTGGCATCCTCTTCTGGCTGAGGAATATGGCTCGTCTCCATCTTTATAAAGATCAAACTTGCTGCTATCATAATGTTTTTCAACCGGGTGGAGAACTCGCTCTGCAACATGCGTCAATCTTTTTCCTCGGCATTTTTGTATTATGATAAATCTGCTCCTTGGAAGCCAGTCAAGATTTAAAAGGTGTCAACGTGTTGCAAAAAGCATATTCTAAAAATCTGGAAATTGTCTATTTACGAAGAACTTTGGGTTTATTATGCTTGGAGTGGGGCCAAAAAGACCATCATGTATTCCTGGAATGATACATGTATGCCAATTATCAAAGATTGGGTTGATGAAATGCGTATCGTCTCAGCTTTAGAGCTGGCACTTCATGGCTGTATAGGCAGTCCCCAACTTACAACCGTAACTGAGTCTGGCAATTATTGTGGTAACTCATGATGGTTTTAAAGCAGGTCATCATGGCAGGAATAGCCAACACTCCAGAAACTAGGCTTAAGATACAGAAGGATCTTGACAAACGTGAACATTGGGCACTATCTAATAAAATGAAATTCAATGGTGAAAAGAGTAAGGTTCTACATTTAGGCAAGAAAAACGGAATGCACAGGTACAGTATAGGTGGTACCTTACTCAACAGTAGTAACTGTGAGGGGGATCTTGGAGTCCTAGTGGACAACCATTTAAATAGGGGCCAGCAGTGTGCAGCAGCTGCCAAAAAAGCCAACACAGTTCTAAGCCGCATAAACAGAGGGATAGAATCAAGATCACGTAAAGTGTTAATACCACTTTATAAGGCCTTGGTAAGGCCACACTTGGAATACTGCATTCAGTTTTGGTTGCCACGATGTACAAAAGATGTGGAGACTCTAGAACGATTGCAGAGAAGAGCAACAAAGATGATTAGGGGACTGGAGACTAAAACATATGAAGAACGGTTGCAGGAACTGGGTATGTCTAGTTTAATGAAAAGAAGGATGAGGGGAGACACGATAGCAGTGTTCCAATATCTCAGGGGTTGCCACAAAGGAGAGGGACTCAAACTATTCTCCAAAGCACCTGAGTGTAGAACAAGAAGCAATGGGTGGAAACTAATCAAGGAGAGAAGCAACTTAGAACTGAGGAGAAATTTCCTGACAGTTAGAACAATTAATCAGTGGAACAGAAGTTGTCTCCAGAAGTTGGGAATGCCCCAACACTGGAAGTCTTTAAGAAGATGTTGGATAGCTATTTGTCTGGAATGGTATAAGGTTTCTTGCCTAAGCAGGGGGTTGGACTAGAAGACCTCCAAGGTCCCTTCCAACTCTGCTATTGCATTGTAACTACCTTGATTTTGCTACCTTTTTGTGGCAGATCCTAAGCCTGTGATGGTGAACCTATGGCACACATGGCCAAAGTGGCACACAGAGCCATGTCTCCTGGCACACTCGGTTTCACCCGTTCCTCTTCCAGGTTTCTGGCGCGCATGCATGTGCGACGATCAGCTGGCCTTCATGCGTGTTGCAGTGTCAGAAACTGGAAGAGCTGATCTTCTATTTTCCAGCATGAGCATGCGTGCCACAACCTGAGCATCGCACGTGCATGTGCGCCAGTAACTGGAAGACTAGCTGGCTAGTGCATATGCATGCGGCGGAAACTGGAAGTTGATTTTTCAGCACGCGGCGGAAACTGGAAGTTGATTTTCCAGCACGCGGCGGAAACCGAAAGTTTGTTTTCCAGCACACGGCGGAAACTGGAAGTTTGTTTTCCAGCACGCGGTGGAAATTGGAAGTTTAGTTTTCCAGCACGCGCCGGAAACTGGAAGTTTAGTTTTCCAGCACGCGCCTGAAACTGGAAGTTTGTTTTCCAGCACGCAGTGGAAACTGGAAGTTTGTTTTCCAGCACGCAGCGGAAACTGGAAGTTTGTTTTCCAGCACGCGGCGGGAAGTGGAAGTTTGTTTTCCAGCACGCACATGTCCCCTGGATTGCGGCACAGACGAGCGTGTGCACTCCCTTTTTGGCACTTGGTGCAGAAAAGGCTCGCCATCACTGCCCTAAGCAAATATGGCAGTCATAAACTAAAACTCAGCAATGTTACACAAACACAGTGCCTTTTTAAGCAAACACATCAATTTTAAAGTAAATACGGCAGTCGTTAAGCAAACACAGCCGTCATTAAGCAAAGCCATTGTTTGCTCTGGGCCACTTGTTTGCTGGAAACAGGGAGGAAATGCCAGTTTCTAGCGAAAAATGTTGTAAATCAATCACATGACCACATGATGTTGCAAACAGCTATAAATGCAGGCTGGCTGCCAAGCAGTCAAAATGTGGTCACATGACAAGGTTGTCCTCATAACTATAACTTCAATGATCGTAAGTTATAAGTCAAGGACTACCTGTAAAGGGAAAAGTAGCCAATATGATTCTGTGTGGTTTAAAAACTGAATTGAAAAAAAAAATCCTATCTGGAGATCATTATTGTTATACAGGTAGTCCTCGACTTACAACAGTTTGTTTAATAACCATTCAAAGTTACAATCGCACTGAAAAAAGTGAGTTATGACCATTTTTTACACTTACGACCATTGTAGCATCCTTGTGGTCAAATGATCAAAATTCAGACACTTGGCAACTGGTTCATATTTGTGATGTTCACAATATCCTGGGGTCACTGCTTTTGTGACTTTCTAACAAGCAAAGTCAATGGGGTTGCCACATTCACTTAACAACTGTGTTACTAACTTAAGTAACTTAAGTGCAGAGAAGACCAACAAAGAGGATTAGGGGACTGGAGACTAAAACATATGAAGAACGGTTGCAGGAACTGGGTATGTCTAGTTTAATAGAAAGAAGGACTAGGGGAGACATGATAGCAGGGTTCCAATATCTCAGGGGTTGCCCCAAAGAAGAGGGATTCAGACTATTCTCCAAGGCACCTGAGGGTAGAACAAGAAGCAATGGGTGGAAACTAATCAAGGAGAGAAGCAACTTAGAACTGAGGAGAAATTTCCTGACAGTTAGAACAATTAATCAGTGGAACAGAAATTGCCTCCAGAAGTTGTAAATGCCCCAACACTGGAAGTCTTTAAGAAGATGTTGGATAGCCATTTGTCTGAAACGGTATAGGGTCTCCTGCCTAGGCAGGGGGTTGGACTAGAAGACCTCCAAGGTCCCTTCCAACTCTGCTATTGTATTGTATTCTACTGAATTGTATTGTATTAACAACTGCAATGATTCACTTAACAAATATGGCTAGAAAGGTCGTAAAATTATGCAAACCTCACTTAACAAATGTCTCACTTAACAACAAAGCTTGCGCTCAATTGTGGTCATATTTGAGGACTGCCTGTAGTTGAATTGTTTGTATTTGGTTTAGAGAGTAGTGGTTTGCTTTTAAATTTTTAAGTTTTAAAAACTATTTTTTGTTTTGTTTGTATTCATATGCGGGTAGTCCCCAAGTTACAACCACAATTGAACCTGAAATTTATGTTGCTAAGTGAGAACTTTTTTGTGGGTTTCGCTTCATTTTATGACTTTTCTTGCCACTGTTGTTAAGTGAATGACTGCAGTTGTTAAATTAGTAACACGGTTGTTAAACAAATCTGGTTTCCCCATTGAGTTTGTTTGTCAGAAGGTCATAAAAGGATATCACATGACCCCAGGATACTGAAACCGTCATAAATGTGAGTCCGTTGCCAAGCATCCGAATGTAAATCACGTGGCTATGGGGATACTGCCACAGTCATAAGTGTTAACAATGGTCATAAGTCACTTTTTCCAGCATCATCGTAACTTTGAACGGTCACTAAGTGAACTGTTGTAAGTCAAAGACTATCTGTATTTTTGCTTCTTACAGTTTAATTAAACCAATTTAATCAAAATTTAAAGAAGGCTTAGTGTAATGGGCAAACTAACAAGGCCTGTCATTGCAGCAACTGAGATTCGTTTCAATCCACTGAGCTAATTTGCTTTGCCCCATTGAAGGCAAGATGGCACCCACTGGCCTTGGCAAAACTATTCATGGGAGCTGTCAGGGAATTGAGCAGCCAGTGTCCCAATGAAGTCAAAGATGTTGAAATGAACTTGTAGTTTTAGATTTAAATGTATAAATATTTTAACATCTATATTTACAGTAAATAAGATAGTAAGGCACTCATTAACATCATGAGGTAAATCGTCCTTATTAACATTGTGAGGTAAATCGTCCTCATTAACATCGTGAGGTAAATCGTCAGGGAAATCACAGAACAGCATGCAGAGCACACAGAAGAAAAGGGTGGGAAAAAAAGGGAAACTCCCCCTTTATACCCCATAACCAATCATAACGTAGATTGCCTCACACAGGAGCTCACACTCTCCAATCAATCAACTGCCACTGTTATCCGTCCGCTATCCGCTTTACTGTTCCAGCTATTAAATAAAATATCTTAATAGGCTCCCCAAGTAATTTGCCCCATTCCTTATACATGTAGTCCTTGACTTACAACCAGAATATGAGTATAAAATTTATGTTGCTAAGTGAAACATTTACTAAGTGGATTTTGCCCCATTTTACCACCTGTCTTGCCATGGTTATTAAACGAATCATTGCAGTCATTAAGTTAGTCACACAGTTATTAAGTGAATCCTGGCTTCCACATTGACTTTGCTGGTCAGAAGTTTGCAAAAAGTTGATCACATGACCCCGGGACGCTGCAACTGTCCTAAATATGTTTCAGTTTGCCAAGTGTCTGAGCTTTGATCACGTGACCATGGGGATGCTGCAACGGTTGTAAATATGAAGAATGGTCATAAGTCACATTTTTCAGTGACATTGTAATTATGAACAGTCATTAAATGAACTGAAGGACTACCTATATTGGCAAAGTGCTTGCAAGCCGCCCCTGAAATCTCTCTTGGCAAATACCACTCACTTCCTGTTGTGGCCCGCCAGTGGCCAGCAGAACTGGCGGCAGACCTGGACAGTGAGGAGGTTGGGGAGCAACATGGGCCAGTGCTGGAGTCTGGGGAAGGCTCTGATGGGTGCTCTGCGTCGGAGGTAGAGAAGGGGCCAGGGCCTTCCAACAGTTATCAGCTACCTTCAGAATCAGAGATAAGTGGGGCAGAAGATCAGCTGGAGCCTGTTCCCGATGTGTGCATGCGCAGAGCTATCAGAAGAATGGAACAATGAAGGAACAGAGGTTGACAGGAGTAAAGCCACAGGTGGAGGATGAATGCCCCCCATCAGAGAATAAATAGGAGGGGAGTTTGGGGAGGGGAGTTTGCAGGAGACAATTAGTTTGTTTAATTAGTGTGACGATTTGCTTAGCTGAGTTCACAGAGACTCCTTGCCAAGTAATTCCTTATACAGTGTTATGCTTGGAGGCTATCGGCCTGGCAACTCTCCAAGACTGATAAGGTCTGTGGTTGCAATTTTACCCTAGAAGGACTGTTTGCCAGGACTTTGCTGGATGTCAATGCTAGCAATTCACATCTACCAAATAAAAAGGGGTTTGTTGGGACAAGGAGTCTGTGTGATTTTGTGACGCCTACGTCAGAACGCTTCCTGCCCAGAGATGGAAAACCTGTGCCTCTCACTTCGGAAAAGCCTCACAGGAGGAAAAAGAAAGTGAAGAAGGCATTGCTAAGCTGGGTGCAAGCTTATTATACTCTCGAGCTGCAGATGTGATTTAGGAAATCGAGTACACAGCGGAGGAAAAATATTGCTTGCTGAGGGAAACCAGGTCAAAAAAGTCAAGATGTTGCCCCCACCCTCATGACGGAAGCGCCACTTCTATTTTATAAGAGCCACGGTGGCGCAGTGGTTAGAAGGCTACTTCTGCTGCCTGCCGGCTGCCTGCAATTTGGCAGTTCAAATCTCACCAGGCTCAAGGTTGACTCAGCCTTCCATCTTTCCAAGATGGGTAAAATGAGGACCCAGATTGTTGGGGGCAATAGGCTGACTCTATAAACCACTTAGACACAGCTGTAAAAGCACTGGGAAGCTATATAGAAGTCTAATTGCGATTCCTATAGAATAGTACAGAATACAACAGAATAGAATTTCTTATTGGCTGTGTGATTGGACACATGATGAATTTCTCTCTGGTACATAAGCTCTCGGCGTATATGTAACCAACAAGTGATAAATCATGATCATCATAATAAAATATGATCCTCATAAATCATAACATACAACAAAAGGTTGCAAAAAGGTTGACCCCAGGACACTGCACCTGTCATAAATATGAACCAGTGGCAAAGCGTCAGAATTTTCATCCCATGACTATGGGATGCTGCAACAGTCACATGTGTGAAAAACGGTCATAAGTCACTTTTTTTCAGTGCCATTGTTTTCCAATGGTCAACTAAACAAATGGTTGTAAGCCAGAATAATAGAATAACAGAGTTGGAAGGGACCTTGGAGGTCTTCTAGTCCAACCCCCTTCTCAAGCAGGAAACCCTACACCATTTCAGACAAATCGTTGTGAAATCTCTTCTTACAAACCTCCATTGTTGGAGCAGCTACAACATCTCCTTAATTGTTCCACCGGTTAATTGTTCTAAGTGTCAGGAAATTTCTCCTTAATTCCAGGTTGCTTCTCTCCTTGATCAGGTTCCATCCACTGTTCCTTGTCCTGCCTTCAGGTGCTTTGGAGAATATATTGACCCCCCTCTTCCTTGTGGCAGCCCCTCAAATATTGGATCAGGGCTATCACATCATCTGTAGTCCTTCTTTCTATTAAACTAGACATACCCAGTTCCTGCAGCCGTTCCTCATATATTTTAGTCTCCAGTCTCCTAATCATCTTGGTTGCTCTTCTCTGCACTCTTTCTAGAGTTTTAACATCTTTTTATATCATGGGGACTGTAGGAAATTAACTCCTAGGAAAATGATATATTTCAGAAATATTAAAAGGAGATAATATTTCCCCTAAAAGGGAGGGAAAAACTCAGCACCCACCCCCCACCTTTGTCAATGGGCCATTAAGGCCTGAGGCAGTCTATTCTACATAACAAAGATCTACCTCCTTCAGGCAGAGCCATAATAGGAATCCCAAAGCCCTTTCATTACATCATCACCCAGCAGGAGTCAACCAAGCCCGGGACTCAGGACAGTCTGCAGAGTTGCTCCTGCATGGCCCCATGGGAGTTTGACAACCAATCAAAATACAAGCTTGAATTCAAAAGCCCCAGAGAGGGCATAAAATCTAGGGATTCTCAGCATCTCTTCCCCCTTTTTTTCTTCTTCACCCAACATCGTCAAGGCATGTGGTCCTGTCCACCATTAAAAACCATCTTTCCAAACAGCCTCCATGTTTCCAGTGTCTTTCTCCCCACTTGGAACTGAACCCAGAAGGACATTTCTTCCAACAGTGACCAAAACTGGATGCTATATTCCAAGTGTGGTGTGCTGGAGCCACAGAAAAGCCCAAACAATGGACAAACCACTCATTTCCAAGGTCGTTAAACAAAAGGCAGAGGATTGGGGGGGGGGGGGGGGACTCAATGAAGCCTGCCCTTCAAATGGAGAGGGAAGAGAGAGGGGGAGAGGGAGAGGGAGAGAAAGCAGAGGGAGTCTCCAACTCCGTGTTGTACGTTCCGGGCCGATCTGCAAAGAAATAAAAGGCAAACGCTTTTTGCTACGAGAATGTGACCTGAGAGGCGAACTCATTGTTCCACTCGCTGCAGCAGACAATGGAGAGATGCCATGGAGGACCGTCATTCATTGGGGCTGCTTTTCAAGAAGTGACAGATGGACAATGCTGAGCAGGCATGACATGTGGGAGCAGGAAAGAACTTGGGGGGGGGGGAATGTGGCGATGATGGAACGGCAAATCATTAACTGGTTGGAGTGGATAAGGACCACAAAGGAATAAGTGATTCTTCTCTATAAATCAAGTGCTTTCCTTCCATAAGCCCCGCTAAAAATGTAGGATAAATGAGCGGTTCCTGCAGCAATTTCATGCTGAATGTCAAGCCGTATGTGGGTTGTTTGTTTTAAAAGCTAATTACTCAAGTTCCCAGACCAATGAAAAAAACTAACATTATTTAATTAGCAGAAGAAAATCAAACCTGAAACTATAATTGATGAAAAGGAAGGACGGATGGACTCCTGCATTTTTTTGCTAAGAACATTTTTTGGGTGGTTTAGCCGTATTTGATACGGTAGAAGGAGATCAGTAATCTCTTGATCGGGAAGACAACGAAGATTTCTCGTAAATTGGATTCATGCGTATTCAAGCGAAAAAGAACTCCAAAACTTCTCAAAAGTCTTCTACTCAGCGAAAGCAATCCTTATTTATAGCAAAGCTGCACCTAAAATGTTTCCTCTAATGGCTTAGCTATGTGGAAAAATATTTCCCAATTAACCTTTAATCTCCTGAAAACAGATATTTAAGAGGAAATGCTGACAGATTCTTAAAATACAACATCAGGTGCCATCCTAATTATTTTAAAGGCTTCTCATCTTTCACCTACTCTATTTGTTTCACAAAAATACTTTGTGGGCATAATGTGGTATCCAGGGAGAGACTTTGAGGAAAGGTGCTTTCAGGTGAAATACAGCTGTTTCTCAACATGGAAGAGGTTAAAGCAGAATAATTTGCAAACATTGTTTTGTGAAGTGAAAGAATGGAGTCCCTTACAGGTAGTCTTGGACTTACAACCAGAGGTGAGATTCACTTAGATTTACTACCAGTTTGCAACTGTGTGTGCATGCTTGCGTTGCAAAGCACAGAGCATGTGCTTTGCTCATACACGCGGCATGCATGCATGTGTACGGCGTCAAAAACGAGGCTACATAGGACGTTTTGAAGCCAGGGTGGGTAGGTTTCAGTGGTGGGTTCCGGATCTCGTACGGTAACCGGTACGGTGCAACGGGGGCCAGGCGTCCACCACATGAACGTGTGCAGTATCACCCATGACACTCTGTGACGCTCCAGCTGCTCGGCGGAGCATCACGCAGGCGCCGTATGCTCCGTGCGCATCCACGGAAGCCCTGAACAGCTCAAATACCTGTAAGGAGGGCAGGCGGGCGGGTGGGCCCTCTGGAGCACCATACCGGAAGGGTACCTGGTGCTCCCAACAGGCACCGGTACGCCCATACCGGAGCGTACCGGTCATATCCCACCACTGGTGGGTTTGCTGCTATCGGTTCGAGTGAACTAGTCCGAACTGACTGAATATCACCTCTGCTTACAACCCTTCATTTAGTGACTATTCAAAATTATAATGGGACTGAAAAAAAGTTGTGTAAGACCATTTCTCACACTTACATATGCAGCATCCCCATGGTCACACGATCAAAATCTAAACATTTGGCAACTGACTCATATTTATGATGGGTCCTGTGTCCCAGGCTCATGTGATCCCCTCCTGCGACCTTCTGACAAGCAAAGTCAGTGGGGAAGCCAGATTCATTTAACAACATTACTAACTTAACAACCGCAGTAATTCACTTCACAACAGTGGCAAGAAAGGTTGCAATACGGGGCAAAATTCACTTAACAACTGTCCTGCTTAACAACAGGAATTCTGGACTCAATTGTTGTCGTAAGTCAAGGACTGTATATATTGTAATAACCACAGCTCTTTTGTCAATTTTTTTAAAGCCACGATTCTTCCTAAAAGACAACCTGGAGAACTATTTGTCATACCAGCTGGAATATTCTGGGATTTGAAATCCACGTTTGTTAAAGTTCATGAGATTGAGTAATACTGATCTAGAGGAATTGTTGGTACAATGAGGGGTACATCATGTTTTGCAACAGTTCTGCCTTTGGACCATCCTTAAAAAAATGCATTCCAAAAAACAAACTTTTCTGAAATGCCTTTCCCAGATTTCTCTCTCTCTGTCATCTCTTTCTCCCTCTCTTTCCTTCCTTCCTTTTTTTTTTGACTAGGTAAAGGTAAAGGTTCCCTTCGCACATATGTGCTAGTCGTCCCCAACTCTAGGGGGCAATGCTCATCTCCATTTCAAAGCCGAAGAGCCAGCACTGTCCAAAGATGTCTCCGTGGTCATGTGGCCGGCATGACTAAATGCCAAAGATGCACGGAACGCTGTTACCTTCCCACCAAAAGTGGTTCCTATTTTTTCTACTTGCATTTTTACATGCTTTAAACTGCTAGTTTGGCAAAAGCTGAGACAAGTAACGGGAACTCACTCCGTATGCGGTGCTAGGGATTCGAACCACCGACCTGCCAACCTTTCTGATCGACAAGCTCAGCGTCTTAGCCCTTGAGCCACAGCATCCGCTTTTTCTTGGCTCCCCAACTCTAAATAAACTCTTCCTTATCTGATAAGTTTTCCCTCTCATTCCGGCCCAATGGGCTCATTAATGCTACGCAGCCAACCTCACTTGCAGTATTTTTCAGGCTCTGCAGCTCTGTGATGCCAGGAGAGAAAAGCACCTCTGCATTGTGAAGAAACACAAAACTGCCTTAAAGAGCTGCAGTTAGATGCACACACCAACACGCCTTTGTGGAATCAAATCCAACACCGTTTGCAGCATCTCGCAGTCATGTGACTGCGATTTATGACTATTTTTTTTTTTGCTGGAAACTGGCATTTCCTTTCAGTTTCTGGCAAAAAAAAAAAAGAATACTGGCTGAGGAATTGTGGGAGTTGAGGGTCCACACAGATTAAAGTACAGGTAGTCCTCAACTTATGATCATAATTGAGCCCAAAATTTAAGTTGCTAAGTGAGAAATTTGTCAAGTGAGTTTTACCCCATTTTACAACTTTTTTTGCCACCTCTGTTAAGTGAATCAAAGCTGTTTTAACAACCGCAAAGTTGCAGTTGTTAAATTAGCAACGCGGTTGTTAAATGATCTGGTTCCCCGTTGACCTGGCTTGCCAGAAGGGGGATGACGTGTTCCTAGGACACTACAACTGTCATAAATGTGAATCAGTTCTCAAGCATCCGAATATAAATCACTGGACCATGTGGATGCAGGATCGGTCAGATGTAAAATGGGGGCAAATCAAATTTCTCACTTAGCTACATAAATTTTGGGCTCAACTGTGGTCGCAGGTTGAAGACCACCCGTACTGGCTGTGGAATTCTGAGAGTTGAAGTCCACACAACCTAAAGTAGGCAAGGTTGGGAAATACAGCTTTAGGAAGTTCTAAGGAAAATTGAAAAGCGGTTCTTACAAAACACATTCCAAAGCACATTTTTCTTCAAATCTGTTTTGCCTATCGGGTTTACCCGTGTGAATGACTAGCAAGCTTGCTATGAATAATTTACCCTTCAATGTTTGTTTATATTGATGGGTGTTATTAACACACCGTCCCCTGAATCTTACAGATTATTATAATTTGTGCAAGCAGCCTCTTCATAACCAGTTTAATCATCTTTAATTTTGTTTGTTTATTTGACTATTATAGGAAGAATAAGGGCTTCCCTTCAAGGAGGTTGTGTTCTCTCTTTGCTAAGCAAAATTGTGCTGAAAAGATTTGGTTCCTATTCTATTTTGAAACGTCTGGATTTCTTTTTTTAATGATCCAATCATTTTCTAACTTAACCAGCTCTTCTTTTTTCAAAAGAAATGTCTTAAAAGGCTGTCACTGTGAAATAGGAGCGCTGCAATCGGCCTTTGAGCTGGACAAGAATAAAACAAAACAAAAATGGCAACAGAGATCATGGTGTCTAATAACGACGTGGTACAACTTATTTCTCAACTTACAATCGTAATGGAGACTGCCCGCCACGATCATAAATTGTGACAGTCATAAAATGGGACAGATCAGTTTTATGGTCCTTTTTTTGCAGGTATCGGTAAGTGGACCCCAAAGTTAAGTGAATCACTGGTTCACTAGGGGTACACTAGAAGGACCAGTTTTTGGCAAAACCATCATAAAATTCAGGGTTCCAAGTAACACCCCAACCAATGATAATTCCAAGGCCAGCGGTTCCTCAAAGTTCCATTTTATTAGAGATGTCATATTCCACATCTGGGAAAACCCGAATCTCAAAGCTCCCGGGTTTTCCCCACCCAAAGGAAAGTCTCTTCCCCTGCACTCACGTGTCCATCACAGGGTCCAGTCAATCCACTGTCTCAACTGGAGATGCCTCCCAGTCAGGCCACTCCAGGTGCAGGCTGAAAGCCCTTGACTCTCAGAGAAAAGAATGTTGTTATGGCCACATACGTCTACCCAGAGGTACAATCCTAGCAACCGGTTTGCTGAGCGCACGCTTTGCACCTGCACGCTTGCTTTGCTCGCGGGCATGCCTAACTTGCGCAGTTTACAGGAAAACAGCCAAGGCATAGCAATCTACTCTGCTGCAACTATCATCTGGGCTAAAAAACAAGGAAACATAGGTAAATAACAGCCAGGGGCGGGCGGGCGGGCAGGCCCCACCTGAAGGTCGGAGCGAACCGGTTCGTTCTCAGCTGATCTTAGGAGCTACCAGTACGCCTGAACTGGGCCGAACCAGTAGAATCCCACCTCTGACCTCTACCAACTCCACGCAAACTTCCCTCCCACTTTCCCCCAGCACTAAGTGTGACAGCCTTGAAGATCCAAAGAAAAAGATGGCCTCTAGGGCTGACCATCATCTCACGACCGTACAATGCTATAATTGGCCGTAAATGCAGGTATACTGCTAAGTGCTCCAAGTTGGGTCATGTGACTGCAGGCAGGATGGAGGGGGCAACCGTCAGGACTTTGAATCCAGAGTACAAGTAGCCCCAAGGCAGACCCATCGTAACTTCAAATGGTTACAAAGCAAGCAGTCCTAAAGCGAGGACTACCTATATAGCAGATTAAACATCAAGAGGCTTTGCATTCCAGCTGATGACTTCGGGCTGTTTTCTCTCATTCGCCACTCAACCCAGTTCCCTTAAACCGCAGCTCGCGAGCCACATGCGGCTCTTTGGCCCCTTGAGTGTGGCTCTTCCACAAAATACCCAAACGTGTGAATGAAGGAGGCTGCAAACTCCTTTGCCCTCAGCTACGCTATCTCCTTTTGTTCTCTGCAGGCAGACAGAGGCACAGAGAGAGACAGAGACAGAGAGAGGGAGGGAGGGAATCAGAGAGAGACTGACAGATACACAGAGAGAGACAGAGAGAGAGACAGAGAGGGGGAGGGAGGGGGAGACAGACAGAGAGAGACACAGACAGAGATACAGACAGAGTGAGTGATTAAGTGAGTGAGTGAGTGAGAGATAAGACACAAACACAAACATACACACAGAATGACAGAGAGAGAGAGAGAGGAAGGGAGGGGAGAGAGAGAGAGAGAGACAGAGACAGACAGACAGAGACAGACAGACAGAGACACAGAGAGCGACATACGCACAGAGTGAGTGATTAAGTGAATGAGTGAGAGACAGACAGACAGACACAGACACACAGTGACAGAGAGGGGGAGGGAGGGGGGGGAGAGACACAGAGGGGGGGGAACAGACAGACAGAGACACAGAGAGAAAGAGACACAAGAGTGAGTGAGTGATTAAGTGAGCTAGTGAGAGTCAGACAGACAGACACATACACACACAGAGTGACAGAGAGAGATGAAGGGAGGGGAGAGAGACAGAGAGAGAGGAGAGAGAGAGAGACAGACAGACAGACAGACAGAGAGAGTAAGTGACACACACACACACACAGAGTAACAGAGATGGGGGGAGGGAGGAGAGAAAGAGAGATACGAGTGTGGATGGGAGAGTTGGAAGGGGTCAACCTCAGCGAACGTACCTCAATCAGATTGAGGACGTTTTTAGCAAAGGCCAGCTTAGGAGTACCCTAATTAAGTTAATAACAATGTACATACCTATATAGTTTAAAAAGTTTAAAAGTTTAAAAAAATTTGGCTCTCAAAAGAAATTTCAATCGTTGTACTGTTGATATTTAGCTCTGTTGACTAATGAGTTTGTCGACCCCTGCCCTAAAGTGTAGAAAATGGAAGTCAAAAGCATTGTGTTATAACACCTTGAATTATGCAAAATAAATCTAAAAATAAACAAAAATAGAAATAAAAAGCAAACATCCTTCACGCTTAACCCAACTGTTAGCAACATTACAGATGCATCTGTGATAAGGTACAACATTTACAACCACAACTGAGCCCAAAATTTCCATTGCAAATCACTGCAGTTCTTAAGTGAATCAAGCAGTCATTAAACGAATCTGGGTCCATCCATTGATTTGGCTTGTCAGAAGCCAGGTGGGAAAGTTGCAAATGCTGATCACATGACCCCTGGACAGTGCAACTGTCATAAATACATGCCAGCTGACGAGTGCCCAAATTTTGATCATGTGACCAGGTGGATGCTATAACGGACATAAATATGAAAATCCATCACTAGTCCGTCACTTTTTCCAGTGCTGCTGTAACTTTGAACAGTGGCTAAAACGAATGGTTGTAAGTCGAGGACTACCTGTATTGTCTTTTTCCAGGAAACCCAGAGTTTTCATAGGTTTTTAGATTATTATTATTTTTAATTTCCTGGTCTATTCCACAACTTCGTAATCATCTAGTGGTTTTCTGTTCAGGAAAGGACGTCTTTCTGCTACTCTTTGGAGGCACTTTTTTCCAACAAGACCATTTGTGTAGAGATTGTTGTTTTTAAAAGGAGGGCATGCATTAAATTGGCAAAGCATTCGTCTCTGATGCCCTCCATCATTACAGCTCTTTGCTGGACATAAAATAAATGGAGACATCCGATCCTGACGTCCGTCCTAACCCTGAGCTGGACTGCTGGCCCCAGCCAATGTCAGTTCCTTGACCAACCTTGACGGCATCGCAGAAAGAGGAAAAGTCCTAAGGACTGTTTTGAAAATACCGTATTTTTCGGAGTATAAGATGCACCGTTTCCACTCCAAAAAGAGGGTGAAAATCTGGATTTGTCAACCCCAATCCCTTCACAAAAATGGACTTGCAGAGGGTTTGGGAGACCTGCAAACACTCTGCAACAGGGACGTGCGGTCATTGGAGGCAGAGCCTCACCTCTCATCATGAAATAATAATATATAATAATAATATCCACAAGGGAGTTTCATATATATAAGAGGAAGAGGAGGAGGAGGAGGAGGAGCGCGCGCGGGGCGGTGCCAGCTGGGCAACCGGCGGAGGCAGGAGGGTTCTCGGAAGCGCCAATAACCTTCCTGCCTCCGCTGTACTTTGTGCGCTCCTTGCGACTGCAATAGACGTCCAGAAGTGGCAGGGGCTTGATGACATCGCCGCAGCTGCCATGCGTGGACGGACGGAGGTAGCGAGAGTGGCGCCGAGGCAGTCCGGCGGATGAGCGACCAAGGATCAGGCTGCCTGATCCTCCATCGCTTGCTCGCTCACTCTTTCGTCCGCCCGGACCCCTCAGCGCCACTCTGGTTACCTCCGTCCGGCCGCGCCCAGCAGCGACATCGGTGACGTCATCAAGACGAAGTTGCTTGGAGGCAAAGTGCTTTTCAGTGCTTTTCTGTGCGTCTGGCGTTTAGGTAGATAGCAGGATGTCCTAAATGCCAGACGCACAGAAAAGCAGCTGCTGTTGGGGATCGCGGAACGCGAGCCGGCGAAGCGCACTCAGGAAGGCGGGGAATGGGATCACGATCCCATTCCCCGCCTTCCTGAGCGCGCTCCGCCGGCGAAGTGCTCCGCGATCCTTTTCTGTGCGTCTGGCATTTAGGTAGATAGCCGGATGTCCTAAACGCCAGACGCACAGAAAAGCAGCTGCTATTGGGGATCGCGGAACGATCTTGGTACATCTTATACTCCAAAATAATACGGTAATTCTTTGTGCCTTACCAGCTGGGGTCTGAGTCTAAGCCGCCATCTTCCTAGAGCAGGGGTGGGGAACGATGGACCTGTTATGACTTGTGGACTTCAACTCCCAGAATCCCTGAGTCATTTCGGGGAGAAGATGCAACGAACGAAATGACTTCTACCATGGTTGATCACGCAGCCTCTGTTACCCTTGGCCCTCTTCCGTCAGCCTGCGCTACCTTGCCCTCCCCTCCTGCAGTTGGATTTGGACTGCAATACCTAAAATCCCCAGACATCATGGGTATTGGAGTTGCCACCTATGAGGACTAATTTTAAAATTGCACACTAAAGGCCACAGCCTACTTTCGGGAAGACTGCATTATAATTAGGATGTACGGCCAAATAGGGCCACAGGTGGACTCCTGGGCCAGAGAGCCAAGCAAAAACTACTGTGTTTCCCCAAAAATAAGACAGGGTCTTATTTTCTTTTGACCCCCAAAATAGTCGCTTGGCCTTATTTTTGGGGAGGTCTTATTATTTTTGAGGTGCAGAAGGCGGCAAGCAGGGTCACCTCATGGCTGCTGTTGTGTTGCAATATTTTTAGGGATTATTTTTGGGAGGGCTTATTTTGAGGGGAAGGCTTCTTTTAGTGCATGCGCTCAAAAGCCCAATTGGGCTTATTATCCAGGGAGGTCTTACTTTTGGGGAAACAGGGATACTGTCTGTCCAACTTCTTCCTCATCCAGCAAGATCAGTCTTTAATTTCTTTATTAACTGTTCTGTTTGTTTTTATTTATTTATCTATTTATTTTTATTCATTCAATCAATCTATATCCTGCCTTTATTACTTTTACAAATAATTCCAGGTGGCGAGCATACTTAATATTCCTTCCTCCTTCTATTTTTCTCACAACAACCCTGTGAAGTGGATTGGGTTGAGAGGGAGGGACTGGCCCAAGGTCGCCCAGCTGCCTTTCATGCCCAAGGCGGGACTAGAACTCACAGTCTCCTTGTGATTGGCGCAAATTCACCCCGCTGCCTTTCATGCCCAAGGCGGGACTGGAACTTTCTGTTCTAACCTAGGCTTCCCCAAAAAGCACGAGGCAGAGTGCTGGTCCCGACAAAACCCCTTTTATTAAACAAATGTGAATTCCTCTCATTCACATTCAGCAAAGCCTGGCAAACAGTCTTTCAAAGGAGTTTTTATGACCACAGACCTTATCTGTCTTGGAAAGCTGCCATGTAAATATTTTCCAAACGCGGTGCTGTGCAAGGAAAGACTTTGCACAGTCTCTGAGTTTCACAGACAGATCTTCACACTCCTAAAACGAATCTAATAACCGAACGAACAAATTGTTCCCTGCCAAAGCCCCCTCCCCTTTCGCTCCTCTTTTATTTCCTATGGGAGGGACCAATCACCTTCCACCTGTGACTTTACTCCCAAGTCGACTGTGATTTCTAATTTGTTCTTTTCTTCTGGCAGTTCTGCGCATGCGCACACTGGAAACAGGCTCTAGCTGTTCCTCTATCTAGCTCCGCAGGCACCTGATCATTGCTAGATGGCCTCGCCCCTGTTTCTACCTCTCATGCAGAGCCCTCATCCGAGCAATCCCCAGGCTCCAGGCCTGGCCCATGCTCCTCCCCAACCTCCTCACTGCCTGACTCTGCTACCAGCTCCGCTGGTGGGCCACAACAATTTCAGTCTCTTACTTTCTAGCCTGGTGCCTTAATTACTGGATCGAATTGGCTCTCTATGCCAAAGATTTAAAGTAGATGTTTGCATGGAAAGCTGAACATTTTGGGACAACATCACGGTTTAAAAAAAATGCATAGTCATGTGATCAAAATTTGGGTGCCTGTGCGTATGCGGGGGGGGGGGGAGAGCACACCGGGGGGGGGGAGGGTGGCACCTGAGCAGAAAAACATTCGCCATCCCTGTTCTATAAAATCAGAAGTAACAAAATTCCCAGTCCTCCAATTCTTTCTTCCCACTTAACTCAGTTACGGTACTAATTCCAGGTTGTCTGTTGCAACGCAGTCTGCTCTTGGCAACCGGTAGTAAGCCCTGGGCAAAGCTCACAAGTGAACAAAAATAGCAACCGCTTTGTTGATCTGCTTTCAGACGGGTGGGTATGTATAATGTATGTTGAAATTCTAAAAGCTGCTGTAGAGGAGGCAGCCCTCGGAGTTCATCTTATTCCTGCTCGCTCTTTCTCCCTGTACGAGGAAAATCAATGACTTGCCAAGCGAAAAATCCAAAGCACGCAAGAGAAGCGAGGAGAGAGAGAGAAAACATGATTTTTTAACACCTGGTACGGAAACAGCCTTGTTTAAAAATGCAGCCTCAAATGGCAAGAGATCAGCTGGATGCCTAGCATGGCTGAGATGGAGTATTTTTGGCTTTCTAGTTGACATATCATCACACATGCACACTTTTGCACTTCAAACTGACCCCTTGTTTTGCTCCGACTCTACTCTACTGGAATGCTTTTTAAATACCACTGGTAGCTTGCAATGCAGTGGGTGGCAAGGGCCAGTTGTTAGGTGTCTGCAGGGCTGCGTTTGATCAAGAAAATGAGCTGGGCATGACCCAGAATGTGTGCCCTTCTCTGGCATTCTTGGTTTCAGAGGGCCCTTGGGCAATTCCCGAGCCCCCTGCCATTCACCAAGATGAATGCAATCAGAATAACATGCTGCAAAATACTCTTCTGAGTAAATAGGATAAGGACTTGCACCAACCACCAGAATAGAAAAGAAAAGTTGGAAGGGATCTTAGAGGTCTTCTAGTCCAACCCGCTACTCAGGCAGGAAACTCTATACCAGTGATGGCAAACCTTTTTGGCACCAAGTGCCAAAAAGGGACCGCGTGCGTGCGCGTGCTCATCAGGGAGACAACCCGGAAGAGAAGCTGTCCAAGCACACACATGCGGACTGGCCAGGTAGTCTTCCGGTTACTGGCACGCATGCGTGCGCGACGATCAGCTGGTGGGAGCGCATGCTGAAAGGAGGAATTCTGGGAGTTGAAGTCCACAAGTCTTAAAGGTGTCAAGTTTGAACACCCCTGGGCTTTTTTTTCTAACGGGTTGGGGTGCAAGGGTCTTGTAACTTGACAGCTTTAAGACTTGCGCACTTCAAATGCCGGAGTTCCTGAGCCAACATGACTGGAGGAGGAATTCTGGGAGATGAAGTCCACAAGTCTTAAAGCTGTCAAGTTTGAACACCCCTGGGGTTTTTTTTCTAACGGGTTAGGGGTGCAAGGGTCTTGTAACTTGACAGCTTTAAGACTTGCACACTTCAATGTCAGAGTTTCTGAGCCAACATTTTGGTTGCTAAGCAAGAGTGTTGTTAAGTGAGTTTCACCACATTTTACAAGTTGACCACGCCCACCCGGTCACATGGCTGGCAAGCCACTCCCACCCAGTCACATGGCCGGCAAGCCATGTCCACCCGGTCACATGGCCGGTAAGCCACTCCCACAAAGGCCACACCTACAGAAGTTTTTTTTAAAATTGAAACCCACCACTGCCCCTAATCCTCTTTGATGCTCTTCTCTGCACTCTTTCCACATCTGTTTTACATTGTGACCACCAAACATGCAATATTCCAAGCGTGGACTTCCCAAGGCATCGTAAGGCATTATCAAATTCTCTTCCGAGCAAATAGGACAAGGGACTTGGCACCATCCACCAAATTCTCTTCTGAGCCAATTGGACAAGGACAAGGTGATTGGGACAAGTCCTTGCCCTTATTTGCTCAGAAGTGAATTTGAAGCATGTCATTTAAATTACATTTGTCGTGCCGTAAAGGAGAAGCCTTGTCATCCATTGCATAGCCAGCCGATTTATTATCTTCTGCCCTCTCTGAACTGTAGCTGTAGGCCAGAAAACAGGGCCTTGTGGAATGGGGGGCTTTGTTTTGTTCTGGAGAGATTGGATATTCCAGTACAGAAATGAGAAACATCAAAAAGTGAGTGGCAATTGCTGGTTGAAATCTTCCCTTTTTGGCTCCAACAGCTCTTTCTGACCTGAGTCGCACATGTTGGGGAAACTCTTCAAAGGAAGATGTGGCCTCAGAGGACTAACAGCCTGTAGAGCTGGCAGCGGACAGTGAGGAGGTTGGGGAGGAACATGGGCCAGTCCTGGAGTCTGGGGAAGGCTCAGACAAGGGCTCTGCATCAGAGGCAGAGAGGGGGCCAGAGTCATCTGGGAGTTATTTGCTGCCTCCGGAGCCTCCAGTCGGACATCAGCGAGGCAGAGGAACAGGGGGAGCCTGTTCCCAGTGCTTGCATGCGCAGAGCTGCCAAAAGGCAAGAAGAGTTAAGACAAAAGGAGTGACTTGAAAGTAAGGCTTGGATGTGATTGGCCCCTCTCATAGGACATAAAGGAGGCACGTAAGCCTTTGCAGGAAGGAACTTTGTTTGTGCTGGTTGGTTTAAATTCTGAAGCTCCGTTTTGACTCTTTGCTCCATTTGGCCGTGCAAGCTAATTGCCAATTAGTTCTTTGGCAGCGTTTCAAGGAAGATAAAGGTGGATGCTTATCAGCCTTATCTCAAAAGACTTTGGCAGACTATTGTCGGACTCTTTACAAACTATTTGGGACTCATTATGGGCTGTGAATGAACATAATTCACAGCTTTTGAAATAAAAAGAAGGTTTTGGGGACTAAGTGTGTGCTTTTTACTGTATCAGGAAGCCTAGGTCAGAACAGAACTAAGCCAAATCTGGGCAAGGACCAGCTGCACCAGCTGCCATCTTCTCAAGGCTTTGTTTTTCCCCAGGCCTAGGTTTGGATGTTAAATTAATTCCAGATTCCACTTTGCTGAAGTTGAAGGTTCAATTTGGTTTCAGGAACAAACAAATTCTTTAACAAACATCAGGGAAAACCCTAGCTTGACTATCTTCTCCTGTTCCTCAGCCAGATGCTGTGTTTGGTTGCATCCCCTTATTGGCTGGGGAATTCTGTGTGATGTTCGCGCTCTTTAAAGTTATATTTATCAATATTTACCTCATTAAAAATTTAAATTAGTCCTCAACTTAAAAACCATTTACTTAGTGGAAGGGGAGGAGAGCTGATGTCGCAATGGCACGACTTGTGATCTTGGTGCTCCGAGATCGCAGTTGAATTTTTGCCGCTGGATGGTCCATTTGGACCTAAACCATCCCACAGAGATGGTGATCGAGAAGGGCACCTCCTGCTGATCTCAGGGACACCGCAAAGTCCCTGAAAGATCCAGTAATAGCCCTTTTTTCCAGCAACAGAAACGCAGCTAATGAAGCTGCTGAAGTTGGGACAGCTCCGGAATGGGAAGAAAGCGGAAAGAGAAAGTGTGTCGAATTGGTGAGAAAATTTTATTATTAGAGGAAGAGACTATCCAATAAAAAAAATTAAGTTAAGATTGAAGACAGAAGATTGTAGGCGGCAAGATTGATCTACATTGAACTTAGTATGTTATCCAGTTTCTTTTTTTTTTTCATGGATGGAACTTTTGCAAGGGCTCCCTATTTTTTAAACTGAATGGATAATTCTTTCTTCTTCTTTTTTCACTTTTGCTTATACCTATGGATTAAAATTCTCCTTTTTTTAAATAATGCTTGATTTGATTGATTGGATTGTTTTTGATCTCCATTAAAGGGTTTTTTCTTTCATAAGCTTGGAATATAACGAAGATAATAAGAAGGATTATAAAGAGGGTTGTAACAACAGGAGGAAAAGCAGTTACACTGCCACTTAGAGGCTGGAGGCTGGATACATTGTTTTTTCTTCTTTCTCTTTAATCACTTGAGATTCAAGGTTCTTTCAGTTTGTTTACTGACAGTGATAGTAGGAAGAGCACACGTTGCTTATACAGGTGCCTTTTGAAAGTTCTATCACTAGCTATTGGAGCGAAGACAACATTTTGACTTGAAAGATAATAAATGAACCTGTTTGAAGTTTATTAAAATAGCCTTGAGCCCCATAGTGGCAGTATCTGCAAAACTGAAAGAATGGCCCAGCAGGAAAAAGAAACTGTAACATTGCAAATGATTATGTTTGAAATTCAAAATCAATTTGTTGTGACTGAGAGAATTGAAAAGAGACTGGAGAATATGGAATACAAAACAAAAAAATCTGATGGAGAAACTGAGGATATTTATCAAATGAAGAAAGTGGAGGACAGAGTTCAAAAGATGGAAGAAAAAATGAGCAAAGAGTTAAGAAAACTGTGGATACTGACAACAAAGTGAGCGTGGTTGGTAATGGCAAGAGCGGAATATGGAAAGGGGAGATAGATGGATTGGAACTTACCCCAGACTTCAAAGCACAGAAGAAGAAAAGAGAGAAAAATTGATGGAGATAAGGAGAGAAATCTCCTTAAACAGAAGCACTAGTGATAACCAAAGATAAGCTGATGGAAAGAGCAGATATTGGGTTTCAAGCTTTTATAGAGATACGAAAGGAATAACATGTTGCCAAGAGAAGTTTATTACAAGATTTATTAAGAAAGTAACTAGAACATTAATGCTACAAATGGCAAGAGATATAAGACCGTACTATTACTGGAAAGATACAGGTTGATGCAATGAAAATGTATAATAAAAAATTAAGCTAAATTTAGTTTACTAGTAGTATGTATATAAGATGAAGCAACAATAGCTATAGCTAAATAATGATTAATAATGATAGCAATACATATAGATATATTAGTTTGATAATATGAAATTTTATATAAACAACACATGGAGATTATGAGAGGAGGTTTAAAAGCTTTATCCAGAGTATGTTATAAAGATGTGTTGCGATTGGATGATTTTAGGATGATTTAATAGAACGTTATCATAATCATATTCTAGATTTTGAATATGATATATAAAAGCATGTAAAAACAATTATAGTCAAATTAAGGTTGAGATATAGTCATCGTGATATACATGAATATGGGTGAATTTAAAACATGCAATTTGATAGGAAAAGCAGGTGGTGACTGTTATAACCCAGCAGGAGCCATTGGAGCTGCAACCAGACTCCGACAGCGAGGGGCCTGATGAGTTGGCTTTGAAAGATGTGGAGGACCCTGGACAGGGTTCCGACTCCAAGCAGGGATCAGAGAGGCTGGTTGGCCACCAGGAGGCGCCTGAGGCATGGAGCAGCAGTGAAAGCCAAAGGGAGCGTGCTCCTGACGTCATGCCTTGGAGCAGTGGGGAGGAGACAAGGGAGTTGGTCCTGGATACTCGGCAACGAAGGGCTGATAGACGTAGAGAACAACTACGCAGATACAGAAGATAATTGGACCCAGGTGGTTGTAATTAGGCTCCTCTCAAGATTGTATAAAAGGAGTGACTTCCTGGAGGTTGGTTGCAGGATTCAACTTAAGTATCAACGCTGGAGAAGCTCTCGCCTGTTTCTTATCTTGGAAGTCTGGATTGCTACCAAGGTCTAGTCAGTGTGTTAATTTACTGTGAATAAATCGTCTAGCAGTATTCTTGTCTTGGAGTGCTTTGGTGTACGAAGGGGGGGGGGGGTCAGAACAGGTGACTATGGAAGAGATGCATGGAAATACTGTAACCAACTGACACACTTTCTACAATTTGTAATGGAAGATGGGTTTTTTATTTTTATGTTTGTTTGTCCTTGTTCAAAAAAAATAAAAATTGTTTTTTTTTTTAGAAAAAAACCCCTTTATTTAGTGGCCATTCAAAGTTAGAACAGCACTGGAAAAAAAAGGCCCAGGAACAGTTTTGCAGCATCCCTATGGTAACCTGATCAAAGTTCAGGTGCTTGGCAACTGGCATGTATTTATGACAGTTGTACAGACCATCTGGAGTCATGTGCTCACCGCCTGTAATTTTCCCAGTGGATTCTGACAAGCCAAGTCAACAGGGGAAGCCAGATTTACTTAACAACCAGGACAAAAATGGTGATATGTCTACCTCAGCAACGGTATCCTCTTTTCTTCACTACCGATTCAGTAGCGGAATCATGCACATAGATGGTCCGTGTTGACGTCTGGGTGTGTGGGCGGAGTCTTGCGCCACCGCCACTACCAGTTTGCCTGAACCAGTGTGAATTGGCAGAATACTACCTCTGGTCTACCTCAATCTTCCTGTGGCTTCTTCCCTATATTATATAAGGTAAAGGTAAAGGTTCCCCTCACACACTAACGACGCTAGTCGTTCCTGACTCTAGAGGGCGGTGCTCATCTTCAAAGCCGAAGAGCCAGCGCGGTCCGAAGACGTCTCCGTGGTCATGTGGCCGGCATGACTAAACGCCAAAGGCACACGGAACACTGTTACTGTCACTGCGTTAATCGTTTGCTAGATGAACTGAAGAATTTACTGCGCAGGGTCATAGGCCCTTATCAGCAATGATTTACTGTGCATGCTTCTTAACACGTTTCTTAATACATCACACATTCCAGAGACTTCTTTACTTTTGTTCTTCTGTTTGTCTGCCAAGAAGGTGGGCGACAATTGCTCTTGCCAAAATGTAACAATTAGATAGATTTGTTTATTTTTATTTTCATATTAAAGTTTGTTTTTAATTAGAACATGTTATCGGATTTTTATTTTCGCTTTTTCTGAAGATATGTTGTTTGGAAAACCGTCGGTCTAGACCTCATTAGCTCAGGGTGAAATTTCCCCTGACAGTTACCTTCCCACCAAAGGTGGTCCCTATTTTTCTACTTGCATTTTTGACGTGCTTTCAAACTGCTACGTTGGCAGAGGCTGGGACAAGTAACAGGAGCTCACTTTGTTATGTGGCGCTAGGGATTTGAACCGCTGAACTGCCGACCTTTCTGATCCATAATCTCAGTCTCTTAGCCACTGAGCCACCGCATCCCTTCTATATTATATACATGCAGGTAAATAAAGTTTTACCTGTTTGACAACTTTTTAAAGCTCTCATTGATCCCAGTCAACTCTGGATTCTCTTTGTGAAACTCACTACAAGAGCCCAAGGCCTCATCACATTATTTGATTAAAAGGCACAATGGTTATGCAGACCATCTTAAAATCCAATTGGGAGGAGGATTCAACACAACCTCTACCATAAATCCTACATAGTGAGTAAGTAGGTCTTCCTCAGAACAACCATACCTGCAGAACAGGTAGTTGTAATGACAAAACGTTGGACATACATCTGGATATGTAGTACAGATAGTCCTTGACTTTCCATTGCTAAGCAAGACAATTGTTATCTGAGTTTTGGTGAGGTTTGCCCATTTTACAACCTTTCTTGCCACAATTGGTCGCCACAATGTAGAAAAGATGTGGAGACTCTATAAAGAGTGCAGAGAAGAGCAACAAAGATGATGAGGGGACTGGAGGCTAAAACATATGAAGAACGGTTGCAGGAACTGGGTATGTTTAGCTTAAGAGAAAGAAGGACCAGGGGAGACATGATAGCATTGTTCCAATATCTCAGGGGTTGCCACAAAGAAGAGGAAGTCAAGCTATTCTCCAAAGCACCTGAGGGTAGAACAAGAAGCAATGGGTGGAAACTAATCAAGAAGAGAAGCAACTTAGAACTAAGGAGAAATTTCCTGATAGTGAGAACAATTAATCAGTGGAACAGTTTGCCTCCGGAAGTTGTGAATGCCCCAACACTGGAAGTTTTTAAGAAGAGATCGGACAACCATGAAGTGGTGTAGGGGGCCTAAGCAGGAGGTAGGACTAGAAGACCTCCAAGGTCCCTTCCAACTCTGTTATTCTATTCTATCTCTAAAGATGTTAAGTGAACCAGTGCAATTGTTAAGCTAATAGCATGGTTATTAAGTTAGTCTGTCTTCCCTATTGACTTTACTTGTCAGAAGGCCACAAAAGCTGATCACATGACCTGCAGGGACTTCAACCATCATAAATACAAGCCAGTTGCCAAGCATCTGAATTTTGATCACATGACCTGCAACGGTCATAAGTGTGAAAAACGGTCGTAAGTCACTTTTTTTCAGTGCCCTTGTAACTTCGGATGGTCACTAACCAAACTGCTGAAAATCGTACAACTGTGCAGCTTCAGTCATTCTAAAAATGTTACTTATTAAAATTAGTAGAAACTGAGGCAAATGAGAATAATGCCACAAAGAAGAAAGGTATGCAGAAGTCGTATAAATGGGAGAGACTTAATTTTGGTGTCCGTCCGTCCCCCAAACAATAGTTTAATCCCAGGATGTGTGCTCTAAGAGAAGCAGAAAAGAGGAAGGATAAATATGATCTTCTGGAAAATGATTAAGAGCCTTTGTTTCTCTACTTCCTTTAATACCCCCAAAATGAAATCTATGCCAATATTTTGGCAATACAAAAAAAATTAAACCAATGCTTCATTATCCTTTTAAAAGCCAATGATAAACAACTGTTTTTGGGGTGGTGGTGGGGGAATGTGTGTGTAGCAGTTTAACAATTTATCTCTGTTAGCTGCAAAGTTGGTTTTCCTTCAAAAGCTTTAATTAATTGCCATCCTCTAAGCTGCTTTAGTTTTCCCACGGGCCAGCAGAAAACAGAGAGTCCCACTGCTTAACTTCCCATTCAGAGTAGACATTATGCAGCATTAAGCATTTTACCACATCTGATGCTACAGTTTATACAACTCTAGTGGTGGCTTCCGGATCCCGGTGCAACCAGTACGGTGCAACGGGGCCGGGCGTCCACCACATGCACCCGCGCAGCACGAGCATGCGTACTTACCGCCCGCAATGCTCCGCGATGCTCCAGCTGTTTTGTGGAGCCTGGGGCAGGTGCCATACACTCCGTACGCATGCGCAGAAGCCCCGATCAGCTCAAATACAGTAAGGAGGCCCTCCGGAGCACCGTACCGGAACGGTACCTGGTGCTCCCAGCAGGCACCGGTATGCCCGTACCGGGGCATACCGGTCGTATCCCACCACTGTACAACTCCATTTCCCATTCATATTCCATTTCTTGATTTTTGAGAGGAGCCTCTGTGGGGAAAAGTGGAAAGCGAAAGTGTGAAGTCGAAAGTGAATCTGGTTTTACTTTGCTTGTGAGATGGATGCAAAAGGCGATGACATGACCCCGGGACGCTGCAACCGTCATAAATGTGAGTCAGTTGTCAAGTGTCCGAATGTAAATCACATGACCATAGGGATGTTGCAATGGTTGTAAGTGTGGAAAACGGTTGTAAGTCACTTTTCTCCCTGCTGTTGTAACTTTGAATGGTCACTAAGTCCTGTTATAAGTAGAGGACTACCTGTACTGAATGAAACCAGGATTTCAATAAAACACAGTAGTACAAACACTGGCAATTCTATACAGGCAGCCCTCGACTTACAACCATTTGTTTAGCAACCGTTCAAAGTTACACTACTACTGAATAGTGACATAACCATTTTTCCTACTTACAGCCGAATGTCAACTCCTAACGTTGCCATAGTAAGAGAAGGGAGGGAGCGCATTCCACGTATATTGTCAGCTGAAGTCGGATCTCAGATTACTGCAGCAGACTTGGGAGGGGTGCACCTCATTGGGGAATGTGATTTATGACACAGACTTAGAGGAGGGAAGGAACAGGGGTAAAGTTCAGATACAATTCCAACAAGGCTTAGATCTGACTGCGAACAGATCTTGCCAAAAATAAATGCTCCTAATAAATGACTAGTTTGGTCCGAGACTCATGAGTCAATTAGGGCATTTTTTTGGAAACCTAACAGCAGAATCCCTATGGTCACCTTGATCAAAACTCAGACACTTGGCAACTGGCTCATATTTATGACACTGGCAGCAGTGTCCTAGAGTCACCTAATCCCCTTTTGTGACCTTCTGACAAGCAAAGTCAGAGGGGAAGCCAGATTCACTGAACAACTGTGTGACTAACACAACCATCGCAGTGATTCACCTATGGCAAGAAAAGTTGTGAAATGGGGCAAAATTAACTTCACAACTGTCTTGCTTAGCAACAGAAACTGTGGCTCAATGGTGGTTGTAAGATGAGGACCGTCTGTACCAATTCTAAAAACTCTGAATTCTCTTAAACTTCCCTTTAGGGAGATTGAAGAACTCTCATTGAATTTCCAACATTGAAATTTTTGAGAACAACGAAGGAGAAATTTCATGACAATAAGATCAATTAATCAGTGGAGAGACTTGCCTCCAGGAGTTGAGGGCGCTCCAACACTGGAGGTTTTTAAGAAGAGATTGGACAACCATTTGTCTGAAGTGGTGTAGGGAAGGGATCGGCAACCTTAAACACTCAAAGAGCCATTTGGATCCATTTCCCACGGAAAAGAAAACACCGGAAGCCACAAAACCTACCAGGGCTCGAAAAGCTTAATAAATTGCATGCCAGCAGGTGTTGCACATATTTTGAGCATCAGGGAGCCGCAGCAGAGGAATGAAAGAGCCACATGCAGCTCCAGAGCTGCGGGTTGCTGGCCCTTGGTATAGGGTTTCATGCCTGAGCAGCGGGTTGGACTGGAAGACCTCCAAGGTCCCTCCCAACTCTGTAATTCTGTTTGTCATTAAACCAGTGGTGGGTTACGACTGGTACGCCCTGGTATGGGCGTACCGGTGCCTGCTGGGAGCACCAGGTACCGTTCCGGTACGATGCTCCAGAGGGCCCGCCCACCCGCGCTCCTTACCGGTATTTGAAGTTTTCCAGGCTTCCGCGCCTGCACGACACTCTGCCAAGCAGCTGGAGCGTCGCAGGTGGTAAGTACGCAGGCGCGCGCTGCGCGCATTCATGTAATGGACGCCCAGCCCCGTTGCACCGTACTGGTTGCACCGGGATCCGGAACCCACCACTGCATTAAACCCAACAGTAATATGAATTAACCATTTCCATTCAAATCATGTCAAAAAGAATATGAAGCCCAATGAATATCAAAGGAGGATTTTCCTCCTGTGATATGGTAGATTAACATGGTCTTTGTTTTAGTTACTGTGCCTTTTGTCTTTATGTCTTAAATGTTGCTTAGAATCACTTCTGTGCTTGAGGTGGCATCTCCAATGAGTCAATACAGTAAATAAAACAAGAGCTCCAGGACTCCATCTGTTTACTCTGGGTGAGACTTTCAAAGCCTCTACCAATTTGTAATTAAAATTATTAAAGACCCAGCTGGTGAAAAATTATCTGAATTAGGGAAAAAGGACATTTAGCTTTTGCTTCCGTTCCACTTACTATTTCGGGGAGTGTGGCACTGTTTTGTACATCCTACTCAAAAAGGCCCTGCAGCTCTCGAGCCAGAAAAGATACAGGAGCAAAAGGTGGATATTTACACCATCATGAATAATATCACCTACAGGTAGGCCTCGCATTATGATCACTCACTAAGCAACTGTTTCAAGTTATGACAGACCTCCCTACAGCTACTTATGACCCAGTTTTGAAGTTTCAACACACACACACAGACACCACGCAGTCACATGGGCACATTTTGGATACTTGGCCTGCATTTATAGCTGTCTGCAGCATTTCAGAAAGAGGTGATTGCAATTTTTGGCATTTTTTGCCAGAAACCAACATTTATTTCAGGTTTCCAGCAAAAAAAACAGCCACCAAAAGGTCGTAAAATCAGGCCTGGTTGCGAAATGACTGTCTTAACAACCACTACAACTGTTTGGAAAAATGGCAGGTTAATTAAAACACTCATCACGACAAATGTATATGCCAAGACGGAGGAATATTGCTTTAGATGTTGAATACATTTAATCCTTGACTTACAACAGTTCGTTTAGTGACTGTTTGAAGTTACAACAGCACTGAAAAAAGTGATTTATTTCTGACCGAAGCTTCCCAAGAGCATGAAATAAATTCCTTGTCCCGGTAAAAAACACTTTTATTAATTTATAGTGAATTCTGCTCATTTATATCCAGCAAAGTCTTTCAAGGCAGGATTTACTGTCACAGACCTTATCTGGCTTGGAGAGCTGCCAGGCCGATATCTGCAAAACTTGGCAAGGAGTCTCGGAGTCACAAACCAATTAAGCAAACTAATTGCCTCCTGCAAACTCCACTCCCCTTTCACCCCTCTTTTATTTCCTCTGGGGGGGGGGGCATTCATCATTCACCTGTGGCCTTACTCTCAAGTTGGCCCCTGTTCTTTAGCTGTTCCCTTCACCTGGCAACTCTGCGCATGAGCACACTGGAAACAGGCTCCAGCTGTTCTTCTGCGTCACTGATGTCTGACTCTGAAGGCAGCTGATAACTGGAATATGGCCCTGGCCCCATCTCTGCCTCAGATGCAGAGCCCTCATCAGAGCCTTCCCTAGACTGCAGGAATGGCCCATGTTCCTCCTCAACCTCCTCACTCTCCGAATCTGCTGTCAACTCCTCTGGCCGCTAGCAGGCCACAACAATTTATGACTATTTTTCACTTGACAGTTGCAGCATCCCCATGGTCCCATGATCAAAATTTCCACTGATATTCATAATGGCTGGGGTATCTCAAGGTCATGTAGTCCTCTTTTGTGACCTTCTGACAAGCAAAGCCAATGGGGAAACCAGATTCATTTAGCAGCCGTGTTCCTAACTGCAACGAATCCCTTAACATCTGTGGCCAAAAAAAGGTCATAAAGCGGAGCAAAACTCTCTAAACAACTGCTTCATTTAGCAAACGTTGGGCTCAATTGTGGTTGTACGTCAAGGACCTTTGGTGTGGGAGTAGGAATGGATTTCCCAAAATCAGCTATTGTTATTTTCCTTGAAGCTGACCCCGACTTAGGATTTTCACTTGATTGGAAACTTTGATAGCCTTGTAGATGTTCAGTTTTTGTCAGCAAAGCTGGTAGCAAGGCCACTTCTGGCCAGTCCTTTCCTTCTTTATGGTCATGATTTGGGAGGGAAGGGTGGGGGGCAGTGGTGGGTTCTGGATCCTGATCCAAGTGCGAGCATGCATCTTACTGTCCAGCGACGTCTCCACGAGCCTCCACAACGCTCCAGCTGCTCAGCGGAATGTCGCACAGGCGTTGGTATGGGCCATGCCCGTGCGCGGAAGTACCGCAGACTTTAAAGACCGGTAAGGAGCGAGGGCGAGCGGGTGGGCCCTCCGGAGCACCGTACCGGAACAGTACCCGGTGCTCCGGGCAGGCTCCGGTACGCCCGTACCTAGGTGTACCGCCTGCAACCCACCACTGGTGTGGGGTGGTAGGGAAGAGGCAAATCAAAACATGTGAACTAGCCATTTTTGTTTTTCCCAAAAGACAAAATATAGCCAAAATATTTTGTCCCAAAAGACAAAATATACTAAGTTTCCAATCCTTAGTACAGGTAGTCCTCAATTTACAACCATTCATTTAGTGACCACTTGAAGTTACCACAGCACTTGAGAAAAGGGACACCACCGTTTTCGCACTTACAACCTCTGCAGTCTCCCGGTGATCACATGATCAAAATTTGGGCTGCTTGTCAACTGTCGTGTGTTTATGACGGACGCAACGTCCAGGGGTCATCTGAGCACCACTTGTGACCTGTTGACAAGCAAAGTCAACGGGGAAGCAAAATTTACTTTAACAACCGTGTCACTAACTTAACAACTGCCGGGATTCACTTAACAACCGTGGCAAGACAGGTGGTTAAAAAGGGGCAAAACTCACTAAACAACTGTCTTGTTTAGCAAGAGAAATGTTGAGGTCAGTCGCCGTAAATTGAGGTCTACCTGTAACTCTTGAGCATTTTTCCTAGGGCAGCTCTTCGTTCTAATTTGGCACTTGGTGTTTAAAGTACTTTAAAGCAGGAGTCTCCAACTGTGGCCGCTTTAAGACTTGTGGACTTCAACTCCCAGAATTCCCCAGCCAGCTGGCTGGGGAATTCTGGGAGTTGAAATCCACAAGTCTTAAAGCGGCCACAGCTGGAGACCCCTGCTTTAAAACATTCAAATGCTGCATGATTGCCAGATAAGAGTCTTTATAGGATATGGCTCTAGATCGACATATGAACACGTAAGAATCCAGATCATTTGAATGACCAATCAACAGGAGGACCAATCAGCTGCTCAGAATTTCAATGTAGCTCAAAAATCCCAATTATGGTCATAAATCGAGGACTGCCGCTAAAGATAACAACGTTCTGCTGTATTTAGGACACTATTAATTATTATCCATTTATTTACGTCTTACATTCACAGGGTAATGCTAACTTGACTGCTTCTCCAACCAGACGTAATAGTTCAACGTAGTAGTCTACTAAGTCAAAAGCTGTAACTATAAACCACAATGTCTACATCCACAAATCACTTTTAAATCCAAACCCAACAGATTTTATTATGGACGAACAGGAGGTGGTCAATCCAGACAATGACCCTCAACTCAAACCAAGGTCTGAACTGCAGACTTAACTAAGTGACATTTACAGCTTCCCTTCTAAATTCCTAGCATGTCATTCTGTAGGACTGCCAGCCATTATTAGTTAATAAATCACACAATTTACTCATACGAGGAAAAGAAATTAATTACATTTAATTAAATCAGATGAAAAGGAACATGGGTGATAATAGCAATTAAAGTATCCATGGTAATTCTAAACATGTAAAATCCAACACGAACAGGAAGCACGAACCCAAAATAAGGATGGTGCAATGCTTAAAATCAAGAGAATCGCCTCTGAAATAATTCAGTGTACAATAATTTCCTGAAAGCCAGCAGGGAAGTCTAGGACTGATCAATAAAGGGAGTTTATTATTTTAGAGTAGCAGGGAGTGGCGTGGTGGCCTAGAGATAGAGATCTCACCTCACAATCAAGAGATTGTGAGTTCGATCCTGGGTAGAGGCAGATATTTCTCTCTCTGGGCACAATGAGAATACATCTGCTGAACAAAACTCCGCATCCGCAACAGGAAAGGCATCGGGCCAGTAAACACTCTGCTAGCTCCATTCAGTGGCCCCTACTCCACTCCGCAAGGGATTATGGGGGTCATTAAAAGAAGACTGTGATTTCAAAGTAGCAGGACCACCATAGAAAAGAAACACTTCTACCCTCGTCCCCTATCACCAGCTACACGTTCTAGCAAATCAAATCAGGCCAATTTGGATTAGAGCAGGTATCCTGCAGGTGCCAAATTATAAAAGCCTTTATATGGGGGTGAAATCCAGCAAGTTCTGACAGGTTCTGGAGAACCGGTAGCGGAAATTTTGAGTAGTTTGGAGAACTGGCAAACACCACTTCTGGCTGGCCCCCCAAGTGGGGTGGGAATGGAGATTTTGCAGTATCCTTCCCCTGCCATGCCCACCAAGCCACGCACACAGAATTGGCAGTTTAAACTTTTGAATTTCACCACTGCTTTATAGGTCAACACCAGCCCCTTACGTTGTATTTGGTAACCTATTAACAACCAATTAAGGACCTGAAAAATGAGTTTTAGGTGCTCCTATCACCAGGAGCTAGCAAATATAGGAGCTGCCAATTGCAGCTTCCAGATCATTATACAGAGCTGCCTCATGTAAAATGTACCCCAGTAGACAACTCAACTTGCGATGAGGACAAGCTTCACAGCCAGTGGTGAGTTCCCAATTTTTTTTACTACCGCACGTTTGCTCATGCGCGCACCATGCTTCTGCGCATGTGCCTCCCGCCGCGACTACTACCGGTTTGCCCGATCTGGGCTGAACCTGGAGCAACCTGGTTACAGCTAGTCCTCAACTGATGACCACAATTGATCCCCTGATAGCAGTATTCCAGCATTTGAAGGGTTGCCACAAAGAGTTTATTTTCCAAAGCACCTGAAGGCAGGACAAGAAACAATGGATGGAAACTAACCAAGGAGAGAAGCAACCTGGGATTAAGGAAAAACTTCCTAACAGCGAGGACATTTAACCATTGGAACAGCTGGCCTTCAGAAGTTGTGGGCGCTTCATCACTGGAGGTTTTTAAGAAGAGACTGTCCAAGCCTCTTTTGTAAAATGGTACAAGGTCTGCTGCTTGAGCACGGGGTTGGACTAGAAGACCTCCAAGGTTCCCTTCCAGCTCTATCCTGACAAAAGGTTCTTTGATTGGGCTGTTAGCATGTTTGCAAGATCCTTGATCGATAGCTTCACACCAATAAGTATTGTATAAGTAAATATACAGTATTAAAAAGGAAGTAAGAGGATCACTTGTATCAACATGGGAAAGTCTACAAGGATTTCTTTCTTTCATGGTCTACAGGGCTGAATTTTCTTTCAACCAAGAAACCAAGTCTCCCACTTAATAGATGGATTGGTCTTATTAGTCAAGGGATGCCATCAAAGATGAATATTTGCCGTCAAAGAATACCAGCTAAATCCTAATTACCTATTCCTCATTTCCCTAAAACAATAAACCTGATGTATCATGGGACAGACCCTCCATCAATGTTTAAACATAAACTTCAAGATCATGTGTTAATTCCACTTTATAATGCCTTGGTAAGGCCACACTTGGAATATTGCATCCAGGTTTGGTTGCTTTGATGTAAAAGAGATGTGGAGACTCTAGAAAGAGTGCAGAGAAAAGCAACAAAGATGATTAGAGGACTGGAGGCTAAAAGATATGAAGAACGGTAACAGGAACTGGGCATATCTATTTAATGAAAAGAAGGACCAGGGGAGACATGACAGCAGTGTTCCAATATCTCAGGGGCTGCCACAAAGAAGAGGGAGTCAAACTATTCTCCAAGGCACCTGAGGGTAGAACAAGAAGCAATGGGTGGAAACTAATCAAGGAGAGAAGCAACTTAGAACTAAGGATCAATTTCCTGACAGTTAGAACAATTAATCAGTGGAACAACCGGTCTCCAGAAGTTGTGAATGCTCCAACACTGGAAGTTTTTAAGAAGATGTTGGATAACCATTTGTCTGAAGTGGTGTAGGGTTTCCTGCCTAGGCAGGGGGGTTGACTAGAAGACCTCCAAGGTTCCTTCCAACTCTGTTATTCTGTTCTGTTAAGTTCAGTTGGCTGGGGAATTTTGGGAGTTGAAGTCTACACATCTTAAAGCGGCTAAGGTTGAGAAACAGTGATCTAGATGCTTTTGGAGACATGTGGCCTCATAAAAAAAAACTATATAAGGCTATACAATTGTTCAAGTTTCTCCAGAAATACTTTTAATCTACAGGAATCTAAATAACTGTTGACCATGTTGGATTGGCATCGGAGGCAATTAGTATCAAGATTCTCTTGTCATAATCAGTTCTAAATGTGTGAAAGTAAACATTCTTTGGTCTCTTCTTTCCATTCCCCAAAATTATTTGATTGCCTCGAAACAAGATCATCAACTTCTCATTCTGACTTTGTCTGCACTTTCTTTAGCCAACTGTTTATTTCAGTAAAAATGAGGATAATGTTCAGCCTGATTGCAATCGATGTTTTGCTAGTCAGCTGCCTTAAAATCCACAGGATTTCCTCCCAAACAATCAAACTTAGGACGTCTGCCTTTGAGATCCATCAATCACAAACTGGAATTGTCTTTCAGCCACTACTTGAATGCCTTCTCTGAGATTAGCCACATCTGGTTCTGAACTATAATTGGAAACACACCTAAACTAGTTTGCTTGTACAAAAATCACTACTGCATACTTGAAGAAGCTCTTCTTGTCTATTCCAGCTGTTGTGTCTTCAGATTGATAGAAGTTACTTCCGAATAGCTTCCAGCAGGTACAGAGTCCTTCTGATCATCGTCATCTTCTTTTAATGACCCCATAAGCCCTTGCGGGATGGAGTCAGGCAACTGAATGGAGCTGAGTGTTTTACTGGCCTGATGCCCTTCCTTTTTTTTTTTTTTAACAAAGTTTTATTGGTTTTTTAAAAAAAATAATAATAAGGAAAAGGGTATTGGAGTAGGTTACAAATTTTGACAGTTACAATGTGTGAAGGGTATCCCCAGCCACCCACCCGTACTCATAGTATTCATTTAAACAAATAATTCAATATTACATATTGATAGTTTGTCAGCATATAAATTCATATAAAAATTTCAATCAATTTATATAAAGCCGATTTCCTTATTCATTTTTGTGATCTGAGTTTTCTTGGTATTGCCCCTTCTCCCCCCGGCAGCAGAGCTCCGGCCCCTCCCGTGTCTTGTATGTCGGGTGTAAGATCATCAGGTATATCTAGGAGTGCTTTGTTTTTTTTCCATAAAGGCCTGTGCCTCTATGGTTGTGTTGATTCTAACTCTAGTATCCTCCCAGAAAATTAACATACCTTCAGGCATCAACCATCTGAACCACACCCCTTTCTGGTAAAGTTTCTTCGCTAATTGCGAATAGTTTTTTCTTTTCTCTCTAACTTTCTTAGGGATCTGTTTCAGAATGGTTATTTCTCTATCTTGATATTTCAACACTTGCCCTCTTTGTGCACTCAGAATCTCATCTCTTGTGGTCTTTCTGAGAAATTTAACATGTATCTCCCTGGGAACATTATGTGTTCTAGCATATGCTGAGTTTACTCTATAAACCAGATCCAGTTCCCAGATGTCCTTCCTGTCACCAATGCGGAGTTATATTCAGCAGATATATTCTCATTGTGCCCAGAGAGAGAAATATCTGCCTCTACCTAGGATCGAACTCACAGCCTCACTGATTCTGAGATGAGAGCTCCACCTCTAGGCTACTGCACCACTAGTACAGAGTCCTTCTGATGCACTTTGGTATCAGGAGATAATGGTTTGAGTCTAACAACATGTGATCTCCTGCTTTGGCTTTGCATGTTACCCAAATCCAGACTAGGGGTTATATTGTAGTTAAGGAGTTTCATGGCTGGATTTTGGTTAGTTCAGTTAACCATGTCATTTGAACATGGATTAACACAGATAGTCCTTGACTTACATTCATTTAGTGACCGTTTGAAATTAGAACAGCGTTGGAAAAAAGTGGCTTATGACCGTTTTCATACGTGCAACCGTTGCAGCATTAGTGTTCACCCAATAAACATTCAGATGCTTGCCAACTGTTTCGCATTTATGACGGTTGCAGGGTCCTGGGGCCACCTGATCCCCCTTTTGCGACCTTTTGACAAGCAAAGTCAATGGGGAAGCCAGATTTATTGGACAGGAGTGTGGCTAACTTAGCAACTGCAGTGATTCACTTAACAGTGGTGCCAAGGAAGGCCATAAAATGGGCCAAAATTCACTTAACAACTGTCTCACTAAACAACAGAAATTTTGACCTCCGGTGTGGTTGAATGTTGAAGTTACCTGAACCTACCGTATTTTTCAGAGTATAAGACGCACCAAGATTTTGAAGAGGTAAAATAAATAAAAAAGTTTTTGCACTCTGCAGACCTCCCCAAAACGACCTGTTTTTCGTGAAAGCAGGCCCATTTTTTGTCAAAAAAGGGCATGCATAGCCTTTAGGAGGCTTGTAGTGCTCCTGGGGACAGGGGGGGGGGGGCAAAAATGAGCAAAGAACGGTCAATTTTTTGCTCATTTTAGCCCTCCCCAGCCCCCAGGAGCACTCTGGAAGCCTCCTAAAAGCTATGCACGGCCATTTTGGTGAAGTGGGCGGGGTTTCGGGAGGCCAAAAATGCCATATTCAGTGTATAAGACGCACCCAGATTTTCACCCTCTTTTTTGAGGGAAAAAGGTGCATCTTATACTCCCAAAAATACAATAGTTGCCTTCAGAAATTGTGGATGCTCCATTACTGGATGTTTTTAAGAAGAGTCTAGATTAGGGGTGTCCTCACACTTACAACCATCTCAGCATTTCCCCATGATCACCTGATCAAAATTTGGGCACCTGGCATGTACAGGTAGTCCTCAACTTACGACAAGTCAGCGACCATTCAAAGTTACAATGGCACTGAAAAAAATGACTTATGACCATTTTCCACACACTTATGACCGTGGCAGCATTTCCCATGGTCCGGTGATTCCCATTCGGATGTGTGACAACTGATCCATATTTATGACGGTTGCAGTGTCCCGGGTTAATGTGATCCCCTTTTGCGACCTTCTGGCCAGCAAAATTAATGGGGAAAGACAGATTCACTTAATGACCATGTTACTAATTTAAGAACTGCAGTGATTCACTTAACAAATGCAATAAGAAAAGTTATAAAATGGGACAAACGCACTTCACAAATGTTTCACTTAGCAACATACGTTTTGGGCTCAATTGTGATCGTAACTCGAGGACTGCCTGTATTTACAACAGTTGCAGGATTCACTTAATGACAGCGTGAGTCATTGAACAAGTGCAGTAATTCACCTAACAACCATGGCAAAGAGATAGTAAAAACGGACATGACTCACTTAATAACCGCATTAACTAGCAATGGAAATTCTTGTCCCAGTTGTAGTTGTAAGCTGAGGATCTACCGATGTCTGGAAGCTTGTTTTGTGAATTTGTGAATCATGACTATGGCTTCGCACAGGGGTCCCCAAGCCTGGCAATTTTTAAGACTTGCATATTTTAAGGGAAATATTACAATGTGCAGAAATGAAGAGATTAACATTAGCAATTAAAGAGAAAGAGCAAACTGAATATTACGTATATGATTTGGGAAGTATGATTGGAGCGGAAAAAAAGGAGTTTGGAAATGAAGAAAGCTGAAAAATAAGTAGACAATACACTTAGATAAAGATATAAAACTGTTAGTGTGTGTATGATAAGAATAATGATGTTTAATGTTGATATATTATTACTAGAAGATAGTAAGAAGAAAGAGTTAACGTTTAAATGCTCAATATATTATAATATAAAATTTAGGGAAATAATTTTTAACATGAACATGAAAGATGTGGCAAAAGAGGAACGATGGAAACGATTTAAAAACAAAACAAAACACAAAAGACTTGTGGACTTCAGCTCCCAGAATTCTCCAGCCAGCATAGCCGGCTGGAGACTTCTGGGAGTTGAAGTCCACAAGTCTTAAAGTTACCAACTTTGAAGACCTCTGGTTTAACATCTTGGCTTATTTGCATTTGCTGCAAATAATAACAAATTGTTGCTTACAAACCCTGCAGCTTTAATGAGGATAAATCTGACTCCACAAAGCATCTTTTCAAAACTGTTTTTTGGGGAGGCATTCTCAGCAACATAACAGAAAAGCTTCAACATATGTTTTGCAAATGTGTATTTCTAAATCAACAAAACGACATCAAGCCGTCTGCTCAGACATTATTAACTAGAAAAGCTAAATAAAACTTCTTTGAGCTATATTCAAAATGCAGTACAATGATGACAACATGAGATTTCCAGATGCACTGAATATCAATGCAGGTAGTCCTCAATTTACGACCGCAACCTAGCCAAATTTTCTGTTGCTAAGCAAGACGGTTATTAAGTGAACGTTGCCCATTTTATAACCTGTCTTGCCACAGTTGTTCAGGGAAGGACTGCAGTTGTTACGTTTAGTAACACGGTTGTTAAGTGAATCTGGTTTCCCCCACTTCCAAGCGTCCAAATTTTGATGACATGACCACAGGGTGCTGTGATGGTTGTAAGAGTGAAAACAGTTATAAATCAATTTTTCAGTGCCATTGTAACTTTGAATGATCACTAAACAAATGATTGTAAGTCAAGGACTATTTCAACAGAGATTCCGGTCAGATGTAGAAATTAGATTTTCAAGCTTTCATATTGGATTTATTTTGAGAGTGGTGCAGTGGCCTAGAGGTAGAGCTCTCGCCTCACAATCAGAAGGCTGTGAGTTCGATCCTAGGTAGAGGCAGATATTTCCCTCTCTGGGCACAATGAGAATATACCTGCTGAACAAAACTCTGCATTGGTGACATGAAGGGCATCCGGCCAGTAAGCATTCTTCTAGCTCCATTCAGTTGCCCAGACTCCACCCCACAAGGGATTATGGGGTCATTAAATGGTGATGATGATGATATTGGATTTATCTTGAGTTGGCCCCTGATGGGCTTGTTCTCACTTCTAAAGCCACCCCAGCATTTAATTCCAGTTTGTTAAAAAAAAGAAAAAGGTGGGGGAATAAACTGTGCCTATATAGCTAAGAGACTGAGTTTGTCGATCAGAAAGGTCGGCAGTTCGGCGGTTCAAATCCCTAGCGCCGCATAACAGAGTGAGCTCCTATTACTTGTCCCAGCTTCTGCCAATCTAGCAGTTCGAAAGCATGTAAAAGTGCAAGTAGAAAAATAGGAGCCACCTTTGGTGGGAAGGTAACAGCGTTCCGTGCACCTTCACCGTTTAGTCATGCCGGCCACATGACCACGGAGACATCTTCAGACAGCGCTGGCTCTTCAGCTTTGAAATGGAGATGAGCACCGCCCCCTAGAGTCGGGAACGACTAGCACATGTGTGCGAGGGGAACCTTTACTTTTATATGCAGAGGCACGAAAGAAGAAAAACGTTCTTCATTTCTCACACAGAAAAGTTACTTAGCCAAGGAAGGCGAATGAGATTAAGGCTGATGTAATTCCTGATGTCACTCTGTAGCCGCTCCAATGGGATCAGAAATCTTGTAATCTGGGGGAATCCCACAGGAAATCCGTGTGTCAGTTTTAGACTTGCCTGATGCCAAGTGAGCCAGCACAAAGAGAAGGCTGCCTCACAGATTACCTAACCGAAGGATTTTCCTGCGACTTTCCAACACTTTTTACTTTTACCTAAAAAAAAATGTGTCAACTCCAATTTACACTTTATAGCAACGGCTGCCGTCCTGAATTGCATGTGAAAAGTAAATTTTGCTAAACTTCTATACATTTTATTAAAAACCCTGATTTGTGTTTCAAACAACACCATGACTTGGTTTGGGTTAAAAAAAAAAGGTCCAGAACAATTTTTGTTTTCATTCACTGTCTTTCAGATTTTAACCTGATCCGTACACATTTCTGGGATTAGGTTTACTTGACTCCTAAATATTTTTTAAGGTGACGTGGGCATTTCTAAAGATCAGTGTGCTAAAGAGAGAGAAAGAGAGGACCCATTAAATTCCATTAAGCCTCACTTTCTCCCGTTGAGCTTCAATGTACACAAAGTCAGCAAATAAATAAGGAAACCAAATACAATTGAAGAAAGCATTTTGGTGTTTAAAAGAGGCATGGAGGCTCAGCTCTTCAGCCAGATCTTTGTTGAATGAAATAGCCCTGGGTATTTTTTTGCCAGACTCCTTTTTTATCCTTCCTTCCTTCCCTGTTTTCCTGAAAATAAGACACCCCCCACCCCCTGGGATAATAAGCCCAATAGGGCTTTGAGCGCATGTGATAAAATAAGCCCACCCCCGAAAATAAGCTCTCCCGTAAAATATTTAACCTCATGTGCAGTTTGTCCCCGCCATTGCCTGGGTGAGGAAAGGGGGGAACATGCCCCACACATACTATGTGCCCCACATGTATCCGCCATCCGCGTGGACTAGCCTCGGAAAGGTCGCTCCCGCAAATCCTAGCTACCGCATCCCTTCCCTTAGTGGCGGCCGCAAAAAGAGCAGTAGGCCCAGCAACGGCAGGGCTGGCAAGAGTGTGTCAGAAACGGAGACAGAACTTCTGGTCCTCTCTGGATCAGCTGATCTGCAGGCCACAAGCCAAGGTTAAATGGCCTCCTGCACCTCAAAAATAATAAGGCCTCCCCGAAAATAAGGCCAAGCGCTTATTTTGGGGGTCGAAAGGAAATAAGACCCTGTTTCGGGAAACAGGGTACCTACCTACCTACCTAGTCAAGCACCAACTCCCAGCATTATCAGGATTTCAAAAAATGCCTTCCAGTCACAAATGGTTTTTTTGAGTTTTCCCAGGAAATGCAGGTAGTCCTCGACTTACAACCATCCCTTTAATGATCAAAGTTACAGCACAGCCTTTGTAGCATCTCCATGGTCCCGTGATCAAAATTCGGCCCCTTGGAAACTAGCATTTATTTATCACAGCTGTCCTGTCCCGTATGGTCATTTTTCCAGCTAGTTTCTGACAAGTAAAGCCAATGTGGGAGGGAACACTTAAAAACCTCACAATTCACTTCACTAAAGTGATTTGTTTTAACAACTGTGACCAACGAGGCCATAAAATAGGACGCAACTGTCTTGCTTAGCAATGGAAATTCTGAGCTCAATTGTGGTTGTACGCCGAGGACTACGGTACCTGTATCCTCAGGCAATTATCAGCCGTCCCAAATATCTGCCTGAAGTTTGCCCAATGTATTTATGGTAAAATGGTTCTGTAAATAAGCAATATACACTATATTGCCTAATTCGCTCACCTGCCTTTACTCGCATATGAACTTACTGTACGTGACATCCTATGCCTAATCCATAGGGTTCAATATGACGTCGGTCCACCCTTTGCAGCTATAACAGCTTCAACTCTTCTGGGAAGGCTGTCCACAAGGTTCAGGAGTGTGTTGATGGGAATTTGTGACCATTCTTCCAGAAGCGCATTTGTGAGGTCACACACTGATGTTGGACGAGTTTACGTGGCCTACCACTTCGTGGCTGAGTTGCTGTCGCTCCCAAACACTTCCATGTTCTTATAATACAGCTGACAGTGGACTGTGGAATACTTAGGAGCGAGGAAATTTCACGACTGGATTTGTTGCACAGGTGGCATCCTAGCACAGTTCCACGCTGGAATTCACTGAGCTCCTGAAAGTGACCCATTCCTTCACAAATGTTTGTAAACACAGTCTGCATGCCTAGAGACTTGATTTTATACGCCTGTGGCCATGGAAGTGATTGGAACACCTGATTCTGATTATTTGGATGGGGGAGCGAATACTTTTGGCAATATAGTGTATCTCTGGTTTCCCTTCATAAGGAAATGAACCTAAATTGTCTTTTTATGCAAAATTGCTTGATATAGTTTTGCATAAAAAACAAACAACAACAAACAAGCTCACAGCCAAAACAAAGAATTGGCAATCTGATACTTTCTTTACAAATTAGAACCTTGCTACAATTAAATGAAATTCAATGGTGAAAAGAGTAAGGTTCTACATTTAGGCAACAAAAACGAAATGTACAGGTACAGTATAGGTGGTACCTTCCTCAACAGTAGTAACTATGAAAGGGATCTTGGAGTCCTAGTGGACAACCATTTAAATAGGAGCCAGCAGTGTGCAGCAGCTGCCAAAAAAGCCAACACAGTCCTAGGCTGCATCAACAGAGGGATAGAATCAAGATCACGTGAAGTGTTAATACCACTTTATAATGCCTTGGTAAGGCCACACTTGGAATACTGCATTCAGTTTTGGTCGCCACGATGTAAAAAAGATGTGGAGACTCTAGAAAGATTGCAGAAAAGAGCAGCAAAGATGATTAGGGGACTGGAGACTAAAACATATGAAGAACGGTTGCAGGAACTGGGTATGTCTAGTTTAATGAAAAGAAGGACTAGGGGAGACATGATAGCAGTGTTCCAATATCTCAGGGGTTGCCACAAAGAAGAGAGTCAAACTATTCTCCAAGGCACCTGAGGTTAGAACAAGAAGCAATGGGTGGAAACTAATCAAGGAGAGAAGCAACTTAGAACTAAGGAGAAATTTCCTGACAGAACAATTAATCAGTGGAACAGCTTGCCTCTATTTGTCTGAAACGGTATAGGGTTTCCTGCCTAGGAAGGGGGTTGGACTAGAAGACCTCCAAGGTCCCTTCCAACTCTGCTATTGAATTATTGTATTATTAAATTACTATAAACAAGTAAAAGTTGTTTAATTGGATTTTAACAACAGTGGCTTGCTTTAGATCTATTTCACATGCTGGTATCATCTTTGTCTCAGGTTCAATGTAATATAAGGCTAACAGTAACTTCCTTAAAAAGATAAATACCAAATTGTAAATTATCAAATGCAATCACCTAACTTAAATTTAATCAAGTCGACTGAACTGATTTTGTGGCTGTTGTCACACCCAGCAATATGCTCTTTTGGTCCTCTATCATGCCCATTAATGATTTTTTAAAAAAGAAATTCCTGCTTCAGCACAAGGCAAATCCTTCGCGGACATGCCACGTATGCAGATTAGCAAAAAAAGCATCAATTCACCTAAAAAGGCAAAACTGGTTTTGAACAAGTTTCTAGTCCCCACAGAGAGAGCAGTTGTATACAAAGTGGGAAAAACGATCTGCTATCAAGATACTTCCAGGCTCCTTTAAAAAAAAAACACTACAGGGTAAGATTTTCCCAACTACAAGAAGTAAGATTGAGGCAAAGTCGCTATGAAGAGTGTAGAGAGCTCAGAGCTATCGTTTTCATTTTATTTTGGGCAGCCAGCCTTGAAATTTTTAGCAGACTCACCAGCCTGCTAAAAATTAGTGTATCTTGGGATCCAATGCTAAGCCTTTTGGAAATTCATCAACTGCTTCCAGGAAGAGCATCTTTGAAATCAAGGCAAGGGACAGCTTTTGGGATTGGTTATGCATTCGGCTGCAAACATTGTTTTAAAAAACGGGTTAGACAGAAGGAAAGATGGAGGCAGAGAACGGGGTGAGGCTGGAAGGGAAGTGACGGTCACCTCACTAGCTAGATCCCCAACTGTTCTCCGTGGCAATCTGTTATGCCTTTCCGCCTTTTTCTACCAATGCATCCCCAGGAGATCTAGCAAGATTCCACCCCTCACTCTCCGTTCAAAAACCTTCCGTCTTTCCCATAACTAAGGAGGAGAAAAATCAGACGCAGCTACCTGATAGGGAAAAGCCGGTGAAGGAAGGGGCTGCAGAGAATAAGATCGGAGGGGCACTTATAATAATTATAACCGGAAAATAGACCGCGCCCGGGAATACCTCCACCGGCCCAGGTATGTTGCCCTTGCAAGCTTTCCACTCGCCTGTCAAAATGAACACGCATGGCATGTCACCACAAGGGAGCGTTAGCAGCTTCCATCCAAATGCTCCGAATTTACTCTCCCTTAGCAAATCTCTCACTTCTGATAGCCGGGGTGGGAAGAATAGCAAGTATCCCCTACCTGATGGATATTAAAAAGGGGAAGGTCACCACATCCCTGCCAATTGTGTGTGGGATTTGCCAGTTTCTATTTTATATCCCTGTATATAAACACACAGCGGGGGGGGGGGGGGGGGGGGGGGGGGGGAATAAGAACGCCGAATATGCTATATATTCCCTTGTAAACAACCGCTCGGGTAAGCTTCTATTGCACATTTGCAGCACCTCATGCAAATAACAACACCCTTGGATCAGTTAAAACAGCAGGACTGTTAAATCCAGGTATTATTTTTTTTTAAAAAATCTGCATTTAAAAACCAAGGAATCTAGGCAAGCATAGCTAAACTACCAAGCCCGCTGTAGGATTTTTTTTTATCCCCTTTCTTTTTCCTAATGTGCTCCTTTGGCAAAATGCAACCTCCAGACCTTGCAAAACTGCCTCAGAGCAATTGCAACCTTGCACGCACTCCATGTGCAAGAACCGGATAGGGAAATCGGCGCAAAAAAACCCTCCCAGGGCCTCTGGGAAAACTGAAGGGGATTACAATCATCTAGGAACAAGGAATCCAATGGGATGATGGAGGAGAAGAGAAGAGAGGGGTGGCCTGACCTCAAGACATTGTCTGGGAGAAGGGAAGCGTTTTTGTTTTTTTTAAAGGTTACAAAGGGAGATTACCGCCAGAGAGAAAGTGTGAGCATCTCTCTCGATGCACACAGATCCTTCTTTAAAAAAAAAAATAAAAGCAATTTCCCCATAAGCCCTCCAACTAATCCTATACTTTCTCAAGAATTTACCCAATTAAAAGAAAAAGCACACAGCCAAAGAAAAGATGCACCCGACTATTGCAAGGTGGGGGGGGGGAGCTGTGCATCACCCCACCTCTTCCTCTCCTTCCCTCCCTCCACCGCCCCACCAGAGGATCTTTGTGCGCGGGAATGATGTGTTTCTTTTCTCCCAGGCTGACCTCCGCCAGGCCCAACCAACCAACCAACCAACCAACCGAGCTGGCTGGCGGTTTTGCCCAGTTTCGCGAACTGCAGGGGTGGGTGTGGGGAAAGAAAGAGAAACGGAGAAAGCGGGACTGATTTGCAGAGAAGAGAGGTCTAGACAAGGGATGCGGTGGCTCAGTGGCTAAGACGCTGAGCTGGTCGATCAGAAAGGTTGGCAGTTCGGCGGTTCGAATCCCTTCTTAGCACATCGTGAGCTCCCCTTCCTTGTCCCAGCTTCTGCCAACCTAGCAGTTCGAAGGAATGTAAAAAGGCAAGTAGAAAATTAGGAACCACCTTTGGTGGGAAGGGAACACCTTGGGGTTGAGTCACGCCGGCCACATGACCACAGAGACGTCTTCGGACAGGGCTGGCTCTTCGGCTTTGAAACGCAGATGAGCACTGCCCCCTAGAGTCGGGAACGACTAGGACATATGTGACCTTTAAGACATGCCCAAGAATCTCCAGTGTTTGGGGGGCGTTGAGAGAAAGAAGACCCGCAGAGGAGCGTTTATATATATATATATAAAAAAGGGAAAGCAAAATAAACTCAGGTTGGAGAAGAGGAGGAGGAAGAGGAGGAGGAGGAGGAAGGCTGGTTGGAGGGGGAGGCTCTCCGCCCTCTTTCTCCCCCCTCCCTCCCTCTCCGATCTGGCTTCCGCTTTCCCAGCACCTGGTCCAAAGGCAGCGATCCAGAGACAACTTTGTATCCCGGCGGCCGCCGCAAAACAAAGGGAAAGCGCCGCCCGCCCCGCCCCGCCAGCCACGACAACACACCGGCGGGGGGCTACTCCGGGGTCGCCGCCGGGAGCCTCGCAGCCACGGCAGGCGGTGCGCACGGAGCCCCCTCCGGCGGGAGGAAAAAAGGGGCAGCCCCTTTGGATCGCGGGGAGCCCCAGCGCGCCCCAACTCCCCAAGAGGCACAGTCGTCACCGCCACCACAACCCCGATCGGGGGGTCCCCGCTGGCTCTGCACCCCTGCGCACCCCCAGCCCTGATTGGCTTGAGAACCCCCCAAAAAACCCCTCTCCCCAAGCAGGGTTACCTTGGCCGAGAGTCCCGGGAGGAAGAGGATGGCTGGGGGGGCCGAGGGCTCGGGAAGGATCCGGGGATCAGACGCCGCCCTGGAGGGGCATGGGTGCCGCTGGAGGGGTGGTTGGGGGCGGCGGGTGGCTGGAAGAAAGCAGGGATCGCGATGGTGGTTGGGGGGGGGGGTCCCTTCTTCCCAGCAGCAGCAGCAGCAGCAGCCCCGTTCCGACGCCACCCGGGTCCCTCTGACACAGGCGGGGAGAATGCAGGAATGTGACGTTCCCAGCTCCGCCCGGCGAGCCACGTGCATCGGGTTTCAGGAAAAAGAGGGAGCGGCGCTGCGGGTGCTGGGAAATGTAGTTCCACCCGGGAGGAGAAATTGAGAGGGGGGAGCTGCATGATCCTCCAGGCCTGGAGAAAGGGGAGGGGGGCTCCCTCTTCGTTGTGGCTCCGGGCCGAGCGATTGGGAGGCGAGATGGGGGAGATCTGGGTCCCCCGCCCCCCGCCCCCCACCCCAGCTCTTCTGCAGCCCGTGCAGAATTCACCTGGATGGAGCCTGTGTCCCGGATGGAAGGGAAGGTGGCTGAGATCTTTTTCCCTTGTGACAGCCCCGTCCTTCCCTTTGGCCATGGGAGGGACCTGGTCTCCACTCTTCCTTTCTTTCATTTCATTTATTGGCTTTGGGGTTTATTCCTATTCTATTTCTATTTCTATTCCTAATCCTATTCCTATTCCTATTCCTATTCTATTCCTATTCCTATTCCTATTCCTATTCCTATTCCTATTCCTATTCCTATTCCTATTCCTATTCTATTCCTATTCTATTCCTATTCCTACTCTATTCCTATTCTATTCCTATTCTATTCCTATTCCTATTCCTATTCTATCCTATTCCTATAGGATAGGAATAGATAGGAATATTCCTATTCCTATTCTATTCCTATTCCTATTCTATTTCTATTTCTATTCCTAATCCTATTCCTATTCCTATTCCTATTCTATTCCTATTCCTATTCCTATTCCTATTCCTATTCCTATTCTATTCCTATTCCTATTCTATCCTATTCCTATTCCTATTCCTATTCCTATTCTATTCCTATTCCTATTCTATTCCTATTCCTATTCCTATTCCTATTCCTATTCTATTCCTATTCCTATTCCTATTCCTATTCCTATTCCTATTCCTATTCCTATTCCTATTCCTATTCCTATTCCTATTCCTATTCTATTCCTATTCCTATTCCTATTTTCCTATTCCTATTCCTATTCCTATTCCTATTCCTATTCCTATTCCTATTCTATCCTATTCCTATTCTATTCCTATTCCTATTCTATCCTATTCCTATTCTATTCCTATTCTATTCCTATTCCTATTCTATTCCTATTCCTATTCCTATTCTATTCCTATTCCTATTCCTATTCCTATTTCCTATTCCTATTCCTATTCCTATTCCTATTCCTATTTCTATTCCTATTCTATTCCTATTCCTATTCTATTCCTATTCCTATTCTATTCCTATTCCTATTCCTATTCCTATTCTATCCTATTCCTATTCTATTCCTATTCCTATTCTATTCCTATTCCTATTCTATTCCTATTCCTATTCTATTCCTATTCCTATTCCTATTCTATTCCTATTCTATTCCTATTCCTATTCCTATTCCTATTCCTATTCTATTCCTATTCCTATTCCTATTCCTATTCCTATTCCTATTCCTATTCTATTCCTATTCTATTCCTATTCCTATTCCTATTCCTATTCCTATTCCTATTCTATTCCTATTCCTATTCTATTCCTATTCCTATTCCTATTCTATCCTATTCCTATAGGATAGGAATAGATAGGAATATTCCTATTCCTATTCTATTCCTATTCCTATTCTATTTCTATTTCTATTCCTAATCCTATTCCTATTCCTATTCTATTCCTATTCCTATTCTATTCCTATTCCTATTCCCATTCCTATTCCTATTCCCATTCCCATCCTATCCTATCCTATTCAAATCTCTCTATCAATACTCCTGCCACTTAGTTCAGCTGTAAAAAAAAAATACATATTAAGCATCCACAGACTTCAAAAATAGGTAGCTGGGGAAAATATGGGAGAAGCAGGAAGAGAGACATAAACAATAGGCAACAATTTACATTGATTTCTTTCTCAATAGATTGATTTTCCAAAGCCCCTGCAAAATATACCGTGGGAAAATATCATACATACAGTACTCCCATCATGAATTTTATCCATATATTTTTTTTTCCCGTAGACATTCAAAATAGCATGTTGGCCATTCCTCCATACCCAAAGATGGATGTCATGTTGGCTGACATGGAACTTAATCCCCAGATCCTTGTTGGCTCTTGTTTTACTGTGTTTTCTACTTCTGAACCAATCGATAAACAGGCTGGTGTAATCTACTATGAAAAGATGCTCGCTGGACGTTATTCTTGAGTTTAGTCTGGAGTTTAGTTTAATGAAAAGAAGGACGAAGGGTGACATGATAGCAGTCTTCCAATGGAATGACTTGCCCCCAGATGTTTTGGTGTTCCAACTCTGGAGGTGTTTAAGAAGAGATTGGACATTTTGGGGCTTGGAAGGCCACCTGCACCAACCTGGAAGCAAAAAATGGGTCTGGGGGGACATGCACAATTGCGCGAGGGGCCATGCAGGGGGGCACTCGAGTTACATTTTGGGTTTTCGCACGTTTTGGGCACTTGGCACCAAAAAGGTTAATCCTCACTGGTATATGGTTTCCTCCTTGAGCAGAGGGTTGGACTAGAAGACCTCCAAGGTTCCTTCCAACTCTGTTATTCTGTTACTCTGCTATTCTCCAAAATACATGCAAGCATAGCTAGAAGCAATGGATGGAAACAAATCAAGGAGAGATCCAACCTAGAACTAAGGAGAAATTTCCTGACAGTTTGGAACAATCAATCAGAGGAATGACTTGCCTCCAGAAGTTGTGAGTGCTCCCTCACTGGAAATTTTAAAGAAGAGATCGGACAATCATTTGTCTGAAATAGTATAGGGTTTCCTGCTTGAGCAGGGGGTTAGACTAGAAGACCTCCAAGGTTCCTTCCAACTCTTTTATTCTGTTATTCTGTTCCCAAGGTGGGAAGTACACCCCAAAAGGACAGTGCCAGGAACCTCCGAAAACAGTGCCAAGAGACTGTGGTGTGTCCCAGCTGGAAACGAAACAGGTAAATTTCTTCCAACGCTAAGAAGAAGGTAACTAAATTCTAACATGGAATCACATAAGTGGATCCCCTTGTGTTCTTGGAAGTATATTTCCTCTTTTCCCCCCCATGCCTCTCCAATTGTAATTCTGCAGAAAATGTGGTTGTGCTATAGATGCCACCCTTTTACACAGTAACTTATCATCTACACACACAGTATTAAAATTATTTTGATTTCATTCCAGGCTGTTAACTAATGTTGACATAATCTACAGCCAGATGGTTTTTTTTTTTTTTTTTGAGGCTTCTGAATCTTCCCGATGGGAAACAGATGTCCAGTTTCACCCCTTTGCTGAGTGACTGTTCAAGCGGAGTAAATCATTAGCACGGTATTTTTCAACCTTGTCAACTTTAAGACAGGTGGACTCCGGTTCCCAGAATTCCCCAGTCAGCATTGTGTAGAATCCTGGGAGTTGAAGTCCACCCGTCTTAAAGATATCAGGGTTGAGACACAATGAATTGGTCAAACAATCTTGTATCAGGTGAATTAAGTCTCTTCTGGCCTGTGCTGCACGTGTACAATTTCTTACTGCATTTCTTAATATAATAACTCAAAGTCTGACAACCGTCTTTAAACAGACATGGGTGCACCAAATGAAGCATCCATCAGAATTATCTGAATATATTTTCCCCACTAGGCCAGGTGTGATTAATGCCTCTGTAGAGGTTTGACAATATAAAGTATCTTACACTTAGTATTTCCTGTCTGACAGGGAAAGAAATGGCGTTGTACGGCCTACGGCAAGTCTAGAATAATTTGAATTCAGTTTTATGGATCATATTTCATCAGGACCTAACTAAGAGCCTCCTTCATGGCATGGAAGTGGCTAGGCTAGGTTTTAAGCTATAGTCTTATGAATGGGGGGGGGGAGGTGGCATCTCCCAGATGGAGAAGTATAATTAGGTCAAAAAAGTCAAAATGGCTACCCCAATGATGACGTGACGGCAGCTCTGCCTGTTTTTGGGGTGGCATTGTGGGAGATGTTATGGTGATGTCATGAGGCAAAAAAGAGAAGGTAGATTGCAGTGCAAATAAAATAGGAGTCGGGCTTCAGTTGTGAGATTGGGGATACCATCTTGACTTTTTTGACCTAGTTTCCCTCAGCAAGCAGGGGTCGGCTGCTGAGGGTTCACACGGGTTCGGGAGAACCTCTAACTAAGAATCTGCCCAGTTCGGAGAACCCGCAAATCCCACTCCTGGCTGGCCACGCCCACCATGCCACTCCCCTCCTACCCCACACTTCCCCTCCCAGGAGTCCCCACGCAGCCCATTTGGGATGCCAGGTAAGTACAGGACCCGCTAGGAAGCTCAGGGAGGGAGAAAAATGGGCCTCCCGGAAGCTCTCCAGAGGGACTCCGGAGTCCAGGGGATGACGTTTTTGCCCTCCCGGAGGCTCAACAAAAACCTCCGGAGCCCAGGGAGGGTGAACCCCCACCCCGCGGTAGTGCAGGAGGCTGACTAGGCCACACCCACCATGGCCACTCCCACCCAGCAACCGGGCAGAGAACCCGTTGCTAAACATTTTGAAGCCCACCCTTGTCAGCAAGCAATATTTCCCCTCTGCTGTGTACCCGAGGCATTTCCTTAATCGTCTTCCCAGCTCGAGAGCATAATAAGCTTGCGCCCACCTTAGGAATGCCTTTTAAATAAAGACGTGTTTTCTCATTTATTATAATCTTGTCAAAAGTCAGCCTGAAGGTAGGTAAATTTGTATGTCAATCTTCATTATCTTAGCTGACTGACTGGAATGGGGAACAGAAGTAATTTAGACAGGTCAGGGACAGGCATTGCAACAGCAAATTTGATGCTAGAATTGTTTGTTTTCTTTGCTAAATGAAAGTTGGGTGGAAATTCAGCCAAGAGTGTATTAGGGCTTAAGGCCAACTTAGGGCAGGGGTGTCAAACTCGATTTCATTGAGGGCCACATCAGGCTTGTGTTTGACTTCAGGGGCTGGGGGCGTGGCCACAGTAGGCGTGGCCAGCTCAATATCACTTGTCGGGGCTCCGTTTTCGGCCGCAACAGCCTCCTGCAGCCCTCTGAGCTCCATTTTCACTGGCAGAGGATTGCAGGAGGCCATCACAGCCAAAAACGGAGCCTGGGAGGCAGCAGTGGGTTTCTGGCAACATTACGGCCAGTTTGGTGCGCAAGCAATTTTGCATGCTCTGCGCACATGCCCAGTTGCCTATAAATGGGTTTACGTATGCGCAGAATATTTAAAAAGGTGAAAACATGTCGCGGCAACCGGGGAACCGGTCCAGGGGCGTGGCGAGCATACCAGCCCTAACGGTTTGGAGACCTAAACCGGTTCCACCAAACCGGTATGAACCGGTAGGAACCCTCCTCTGCTGGGAAGGCCACGTGCAGCCCTTCCGAGCTCTGTTTTCATGGGCCAGTCCTTCGCTGTTTCCAGAGCAGCCCTGCAGGCCAGAGCTAAGCGCAGCCCACGGGCCTTGAGTTTGACACCCCTAGCTTAGGGAATATCTCTGAATTTCTCTCTTCCTTTGAAATAATTTTGGAAAAGTTTTCCCCCACCCCCATCAAACTGAATGAAAACCAATGGGAAAATCATACGGTATAATTTCCTTGTTTGGCACTGTTTTTGGGCATCCCCTTGTCCCTTGTTTTAACAGATGTGAGAAAATTTGGGCACAGAAAACGGGCTTTCAGATAAAAATAAGGACAAATAAATCTGTCAGCATCATGAAATTTGCTTCTCTTTCTGTCCTTTTCAGCAAATTATGTAATGTTACAGAGAGAGAGAGAGAGAGAGAGAGAGAGAGAGAGAGAGAGAGAGAGAGAGAGAGCGAGCGCCCCCTCTCTGGGATGTTTCTGAGAAAAAACTTCAAGATCCTATACCCTTGATTAATAATTTGGATTAAACACTTGGGACCAGCTCATTAATTAGAAGTGCAAAAAACTCAAGCTTTGAACTCCTCTTTTCAAAGATGCTAATAGAGCTATACAAGGGAAAAAGATGCTACTTGAATTTAGTTTCTCAGATGTCCAGGGGCTTTTTTTCCTTTTGCACTGCTGAGCAGTGGTGGGTGGCAGGCAGTACGCCCCGGTACGGGCGTACTGGAGCCAGCCAGGAGCACCGGATACCTCATCTAGTCTGACTTTAGGCGTTTTATGATCACTTGAGCAGAGTTAAGCAAGGGTTAAAAGCCTAAAAATTCTTGACGTAGGTGAGTCACGCAGTTCTCCTGCCTCATAGTAGAGGGCGCTTTTTAGAGGCTTTTTAAAAATAGTTAAGCAGAGTCATCCACGGAAGCCATGCAAAGAGCCATGCTGTAGCACACACACTTTCCTCCAGCCTCTTTCTTTTGGAAGGCTCGGATCAGCTCCCCTCCGGCTTCTCTGCTCTCCTCTCACCCCAGCAGGAGGTGAGTGGGTGGGCTTTATTGCGTTCCAGGCATTTCCCACCAGACAGCAGGCTTCATTTGCAATGGTGGAGGTGTTTGGGGAAGGCAGCAGGGGAATTGGGGGTGGGGGGGTGGCAGAGGAGCTGCTTTCAAGCCATTGGAAAAGATATCCAATCCAACTTTTGTATATGTGTGTGTGTGTGTTTGTTTGAGAGTGAGTGAGAGAGGGAAAGGGGTAGGAGAGATAGTCCAATCCGACTTCTGTGTGTGTGTATTTGAGAGAGGGGGAGGAAGGGAGAGAGGGAGGGAGGAGGGGAAGGGAGAAGAAAAAGAAAATGAAAAAAGGAAACTTATTTCGCAAAGGAGAAAAACAAATGCTGTTGCTTTAAATCAGAACTGAGCATGCCTGGCTATGGAATTCTGGGAGTTGAAGTCCACAAGTTTAAAAATATTTGAAACACACCACTGTGTCAGTGCCTCACCAGCCATAAACCTCACTGCACATCACTGTTATATAGCGCCCGGTTGGTGCTCTTTTGAAATATAATCCAGAAAAGGACTTTCTGCCTCCTGTTTGACTTGCAAGCTAATGTATATAATTTTAAACTGAAAATCCTGCAATTTATTGAAAAAAAGAAGGCTCCAGAAATGATTGCAAATGATCACTAGTAATAATGTAAAAGCTTGGTTGTACAAGTAGTCCTTGCTTATGACTGTAACTGAGTTTGGAATTACGATCATAGGTTGTGTTGGTCATTAAGCGAATCATCATACTGCGCCTGATTTTACAATCTTTTACACAGTGGTCATTAAGCAAAGCTGTTAAACAATCCCATGATAACCAATGAGTGGTTTTTTTTTTTTTTTTTGCAGAAAACAGGAAGAAAACATCGATTCCCCGGTAAAAGCGCTGAAAATTGTAGTCATGTGACCACAGGATGCTGCAAACCATAAATGTAGGTTAGTTGCCAAGAGCTCAAAATATGATCATGTGACCACAAGGGGGGAGGAGCCGTTGACAGAACTTCAAAACTGGTTTGTAAATCGCTCTGAGGAAGTCTGTCGTAACTTTCACTAAGTGAATGATGGTAAGCTCTAAGGGCTCCCTGTATGTTTGGATTTGTTTGTTAGAAGAAAAAACCTAAAGTGGGTTTATTTTTTTGTTTCTTATGAGTTTTGAGCAAGAGTCAATTTGCAGATTTTCAGAAACCACTGGGCGCCTCCACATTGTGTAATCTTAAATTGATAAACTTTCCAGGCACCTGTGAGCATATTGGTGGAGGTGCGAACAGATGTATGAGTTTAATTGTGGATTTATACAACATGTTTTTTTCATCATAACTGCGATTTGTAAAACACCTTGAGTCCCATATCCTCCAAGCTAAGCCATGATTTGGTTAGTTTGGATGTGTTGAATAGGCCCCAGTTGGCTTGATTTGCATGATAGGCAAATTGTAAATCATAATTAAGCCAAAGTCAGACAAAATATATTAGGAGTCCTCATGCTAAGTGACCCAATGTGCTTTGTGAATAATTCATAATATAAAAATCATTTTGCAAAGGCAGTCTTTGCTTTAAAAAAACCAACCCTATTATTTAAAAGGTAAACATGATGAGATTGATTATGGTGATTTACTGGCTGCAAAATTGTTGTTAATATTATGTGTTAGCCTAAATCAGGGGGTCTCCAAACTTGGCAACTTTAAGACTTGTGAACTTCCAACTCCCAGAATTACTCAGCCAACATGGAGTTGAAGTCCACAAGTTAGGAAACTTTCAGAAAACTTCACCACAATTAGCATTAGTTTCTGCCTAATGAAGATTATGTAGGGCAGGGGTCAGCAACCTGTGGCCCTGGAGCCACATGTGGCTCTTTCCTCCCTCTGCTGTGGCTCCGTCACCGGTTGGCGCCACAATTTTGAGAGGAGCTTCCGGTCGGGGGTGGGGTGGGGAGAGAAGCACAGTGCGCCAGGAGAAGACTCTATGGCCAGGGGAGGGTTTTCCAGTTGTCTCCACAATAGATAGGGCTTTCGGTTATGACAGGTAGAGGAAAAAGTACGCTGCGCTAGGAGGAGACTCTATGGTGGGGGAACTGAACTTCCGGTCAGCTCCAGAATTGAACAGGGGGCTTTGGGTTAGGACCTTTGTGACTCCTGGTGTTTTCTTTTCTGTGGGAAACGGGTCCAAATGGCTCTTTGAGTGTTTACGTTTGCTGACCCCTGATATAGGGAATAATTTATGGGCTTTCAGAGATCCACGATCCTCAGTATGAAGCGTGCCTCTATTAAAATTCAGAGGAAATTTGTTTGAATGAAAATGAACGATGGATAAATATTCTTCTGCGTGTGGCCTACTTAATTCATAAAGGCCACTTTGAAGATATCAAATATTGGAATAAGCCAGCATGCTTGCATTAGCCTCTTAGTGTATAATAGAAGCTGACAGGCGGTGCAAAAACAACTGTCTCATTTGACACATGAATGCAGAATGTCTCTTTAGCCAAATCAGCAAGAAACATTTTGTGCATTATCAACATTAACTCAGATGTCTGGTAGTTAACTTCTACACATTTGCCATGTGCTTTTATTTATGAATATTATATGTGACTAAAAGATTGTTCCTGCAGGGCCGTGATGGCAAACCTATGGCACGTATGCCACAGGTGGCACGCACAGCCCTCTCTGCAGGTACGCCAGCCATTGCCCCAGCCCTGCTCCACCCCGTATGTGCGTGCACCTCCCGCTGGCCAGCTGGTCTTTGAGTTTCTGCCACGCATACGTGTGGGTGGGGTGCATGTTCAGGGGGTGCTAGCATGGAATTTTGGGGGGTTGCACATGTGCGTGCCCCCCCCCCACGTTCTGTTTTGGGCCTGGGAGGCACATCTGGGAAATCTGGGAGGCACATCTGGGAAAACATGAATTTGAAAGCTTTCTGGTTTTTCCCACCCAGTTGAAAGTTCAAGATCTTGTCCCCCGCACCCACAAGTCCATCCCATGGTCCAATCTTCCACTGCCATGCTGGCAGCTTCCACCCATCCAATTCTGGTCAGGGGCAGCGGTGCAGCAACAGAGGATGACCTTGGCTTTCTAGAAAGAATTTTGTTTTGGCTACATAGCATCTAACTCCGTACAATCCCCCCCTCCCATTTTCCCACCAAAGAAAAGGCATAGCAGAATAATAGAAAGTGTCAAAGATCCAAAAGAAAAGATGGCTGCAGGCCTGACAGGCTGCACGAAGCAGTTGCAGCTGAAAACGGAGCTCCGGAGCCAGTTTTCGGTGTCAGAACGCTCAGGCGGTGCCCCCAACATGAATGACGTCCAAATAGCCACGCCCACCCTGGCCACACCCACCCTGGCCACGCCCACCCTGGCCCGCCAAGGTCAAACACAACCATGATGAAATCAAGTTTGACACCCCTGGATTAGAAGATCTCCTTCCAACACTGTTATTCTGTACAATAGGGGTGTCCAAACTTGGGAACTTTAAGACTTGTGGACTTCAACTGGGAGTTGAAGTCCACAAGTCTTAAAGTTCCCACGTTTGGACACCCCTGCTCTACAATATTCTGAATTCTCTCTCCAACCTGTCATTCCAAAGTAAGCCACAAGAGGGGGGGGAAAGACCATGCTAAATCAACATTCCTAGAAAACTTCCAGCATTGGCCGCTTGCTTGCTGGCAAGGGCTCCTCCGGATGAATTCCCCAAATGCCTTACGTCTGACTATCTTTCTCTCTGTCTTTCTGTGGCGCAATTAATTGGAACATGGATGGTATCCAGGTATTGTGGGAATCCTTTAAGTCAGTTAGTTAGGATTTCTTTTATTCCGTATGTTGCAGCAAAATGCCGCACGGTGCATAAAATCCACAGAAACAACATATAAAACGGGCATCAAAATTCCAAACACCAGAGCAGTGACTTGTTTTAAAAACACACAGCACGAGTGATGGCCAGAATTATGCATAAAATTAAATGATGTATGAGCAGTTACTGGGATGACTAAACCTATTCAGCCATTGGACAGCACTGCCCTTGAAGTGATGCCCTTGCTGCAGGTATCTAAGGGAACCTCTTGAGGGAGCATTTCCTCACAATATAATGTAAAGCTTGTGGGACATTCCCCACTCACAATTGTCTTCCAACCGCCATTTATATTTCCAATATTGACACCTGCCGTGGTTAGATCAGATCCAGGTGAGTCCTCTCCTCGGAGGTTTTCTTTGGGAGATCTAAGCCAAGGGACTGTTCTGACGGAGGCTTCCCGAGAGCATTGTCCTTGTCCCGGCAAAAACTCCTTTTATTAATTTATTGTGAATTCTGCTCATTCACATCCAGCAAAGTCTTTCAAGGGAGGATTTACAGTCACAGACCTTATCTGGCTTGGAGAGCTGACAGGCCGATATCTGCAAAACTTGGCAAGGAGTCTCGGAGAGTCACCAACCAATTAAGTGAACAAATTGTCTCCTGCAAACTCCACTCCCCTTTCGCTCCTCTTTTATTTCCTTTGGGAGGGGCCATTCATTGTCCACCTGTGGCCTTACTCCCAAGTCGACCCCTGTTCTTTAGCTGTTCCCTTCCTCTGGCAACTCTGCGCATACGCACACTGGGAACAGGCCCCAGCTGTTTGTCTGCCTCACTGATGTCTGGTCTGAAGGCAGCTGATAACTGGCATATGGCTCTGGCCCCCTCTCTGCCTCCAACACAGAGCCCTCATCAGAGCCTTCCCCAGACTCCAGGACTGGCCCATGTTCCTGCCCAACCTCCTCACTGTCCGAATCTGCTGCCTGCTGCACTGGCCACTGGTGGGCCACAACAGGGACCGTTGTACTGACTCAGGCACTAAATTAAACAGATGTAGGTTAGACGTTGCCCACTCCTGCAGCCATGCTATCTCAATGTCAAAGTCATTTCTGACTAATTGCTGTCCGAGTTTTCACAGCGAATTCCAAGATTTGAGTCTGAATATTTGATCGTGACAATTGTAAATAGTTTGCCTCATGTTTTTGCCACTCCCTTTTTCAGACCAGCTGTTTTCTAAGATGTGGGGACGATATGTTAGATCAGGGGTGTCCAAACTTGGGAACTTTAAGACTTGTGGACTTCAACTCCCAGAATTCCCCAGCCAGTAGGCTGGGGAATTCTGGGAGTTGAAGTCCACAAGTCTTAAAGTTCCCAAGTTTGGACACCCCTATGTTAGATAATACCAGTAGCCAATTGGAAGGCATCAATTTAATAGTTTCTGATAGTAGCCTAAAGTGTGATTAAGCCGGGTAGCCACTGGTTTTGTATGGGCACTGTTTAAACATACCGGCGCTGCAATATACAGTCTCCAATAGGAAAGGAAGAAAGTTGCTTATGGGCCATGTGGTTCCTTCTGTTGCATAGAATCTGTAGAAAGTCAGCACCCACCCTCCTGGAAGAATGAAATATTTTAAGGAATATTTTTAAAAAGGCAGATTATTATATTTCCCAAAGAGAGAAATAGAGAAACATGGGGGTTTTTTAGAGGTGGAAAGCAACCCCCACTTTCCTTAATAGCCCACAGCAGAAGTCAGCACTTAAGAGATAAATAACGTATTGAAAGAAGAAAAGTGTCTAGATAGCTCTAATCATAAGCAAATACACTCACCCAAGAGCCAAAACAGGACGAAAGCCATTAAGCCGCAATTGGAATTACCCAACACCCTTTCAGACATTGCCTCGCCTTCAGAGCAGTCCAAACTTCGACAAAACCTAGCTCAGACAAACACCTAGGATTTGTACTTTGCCTATAGAGCCAGCTATGACCCTTACATAACCCCTACATGGCCCCATGAGAGTCTGACGACAGCCAATAGAATACATGTTCTTGCACAGGAACAGGAAGCTCAAGTGCAAAGCACAAGAGACGTTGTAAAACCTCCCCACTCTCAACTCCATGGGGTCAGCTGCACCAGAACCACAAACCCACGTGGTTCTGTTTCATCAATAAATGGACCTTTTTTTTTCAAATCAGCCTCCAGACTCCATTTTGTTTCCAGTGCCTTTCTCCCGGCTTGGAACGGAACCAGATGAATATTTCTTCCCACAAAGCCATGCAAGGAAGGGTGACTCTTTGCTTTTGCCTATAACAGGGGTGTCCAAACTTGGGAACTTTAAGACTTGTGGACTTCAACTCCCAGAATTCCAAAGCCAGCCACCCCTGGCTGGGGAATTCTGGGAGTTGAAGTCCACAAGTCTTAAAGTTGCCAAGTTTGGACACCCCTGGCCTATAAGAATCGCTAGAAAAGTGGGCTGATACGCCAATAGTTTTTTTGCTAGTTCAATGCTAGCTGGAAGATATTTTGTTGCAAATAACCCTTCCCAGATTTGCAAGCAAACAGCAGTGAAAAATAGGGGGCTGGAGTGCTTTGGGGATGAAGCAGACCAGCTATTCCCAGCAGCAAATGATCCATGGGAAATGGCTGGCATTGCAGGCCCCCTGCTTTCGTTTTAAGCACCGTCTTCACTCTTTCAATTATTGCTAACATCCCTGGAGAGTTGCCCCAAATTTCTGCTTCACTTTGTATATTTCAACGCAGGGCCTGTCTGAGAACCACTGGCTTACTCCCACATGCATCTCTGAAGATGGAGAGTAAGGATTTTGTATTGTTTGAGTAATTAAAACTTCTCAATAAAGGAGGAGGTTTGTAGGGTCCTTGGTCAAAAGTGGAATTCAGCCAGTTCGGACTGGTTCGGGTGAACCGGATATAAAATTTAATCTAGTTCGCTGAAATGGTTGTTACAAGGACTGGCTCACCCCACCCACCCCTCCCCTCCAGGGTTGGGTTCCTGCCAGTTCTAACCTCTTCTATAGACAGTGCCGTTCAGAACCGGTTTCAGCTCCCTCCCTCCGCCCGTCCACACATCATCAAGATGAAGAGCAAGAGGAGGAATTCTGGGAGTTGAAGTCCACAAGTCTTAAAGCTGTCAAGTTTGAACACCCCTGGGTTTTTTTTCTAAAGGGTTAGGGGTGCAAGGGTCTTGTAACTTGACAGCTTTAAGACTTGCGTGCTTCAAATGCCAGAGTTTCTGAGTCAACATTTTGGTTGCTAAGCAAGAGCGTTGTTAAGTGAGTTTCACCACATTTTACAAGTTGGCCATGCCTATCCAGTCACATGGCTGGCAAGCCACTCCCATCTGGTCACATGGCTGGCAAGCCACTCCCAGCCGGTCACATGGCCGGCAAGCCACTCCCACAAAGCAGGCCACACCTACAGAAGAGGTTCTAAAAAATTTTGAAACCCACCACTGCTCCCCTCCCTTCCTAAGAGTCTCCATGCTCCGTGTTCATTATGCCAGGTAGTGCAGGCCCCCTGTGGAGGCTCTGGGAGGGAGATAAATGGGCTTACCGGAAGTACCGAAAGTCCGATAATTGGTCCGTTTCTGGCCTCCGGAAATCCTTCAGAGCCCAGGAGATGCTGTCTTCACCCACCTGGAGCTCAAGGAAAACCTCCGGAGCCTGGGGAGGGCGAAAACTCCCCCCCCCTGCCGTGGTGGAAGAAGCTAACTAGGCCACGCCCACTCAGCAACCGGGCAGAGAACTGGTTCCTAAAAATTTTCAATCCCACCACCCCTGTCATTTGTGCTCTCTGAGCTTGGTTGCTTTCTTGCAGATGTTTCATTACCAAACTAGGTGATATCATCAGTACGAGAGGGAGTGGGGTTTGTGGAGAGAAGGAGGAGGAAGTGGAAGAGGAGATGATGACGACTGTGGAGTTTTCTGAGCTGGTAGTTTTTTGGCAGACATTTCATTACCCAAACTAGGTAACATCTCTGAAGATGCTAGTGGCTCGGTGGGAGAGTTGCTTTCGTCTTTGGAGTTCCTTGATTAAAGCTAAAGGTGCTAGCCGTTCCCAACTCTAGGGGGCGGTGCTCATCTCCGTTTCAAAGCCAAAGAGCCAGCGCTGTCCAAAGATGTCTCCGTGGTCATGTGGCTGGCATGACTCAACGCCAAAGGCGCACGGAACGCTGTTTCCCTCCCACCAAAGTTGGTTCCTATTTTTCTACTTGCATTTTTACGGGCTTTCAAACTGCTAGGTTGGCAGAAGCTGGAACAAGTAACAGGAGCTCACTCCGTTACGCGGCGCTAGGGATTCAAACCCTAGCCTACCTTCTGATCGACAAGCTCAGCTTCTTAGCCACTGAGCCACCGTGTCCCTGGGTTCCTTGATTAGGAATAGATTATTCTGTTGTTGTTACACATAGATGAGGGAGCAAACCTCACCCCCTTCTAATATTGATGATGTTACCTGGTTGGGTAATGAAATGTCTGCAAGAAAACAACCAAGTTTAGAGAGCACCAAGGACCCCTAATTAAAATTTAGAATCAAGAATGAATCTGAACAAGTTACAAGGTATTGTCCGATTCACACATCTACATACACCTTGTAGAATATTCACTGCTTGATGACTCCCACCCAATGGTGTCTGTGGGAAATGCCTGTGTGTCAAAATATTCAGATTATGTAATGGTATGTGGGAATGATCTTGGGAGACAGGAAGAGGCACTGAAAAAAGAGAACTTGTGACCGCTTTTCATACTTATGACCATTGCAGCATTCTTGTGGTCACGTGATCAAAATTTGGGCACTTGGCAACTGGCTCCTATTTATGACGGTGGCCGTGTTCCGGGATCACCTTTTGTGACCTTCTGACAAGCAAAAACAACGGGGAAGCCAGATTCACTTAGCCATGTTACTAACAACTGCCGTGATTCACTTAACAACTGTGGCAAGAAAGGTCATAAAATGGGGCAAAACTCACCTGTCTCACTTAACAATGGAAATTTGGGGCTCAGTTGTGGTTGTAAATCAAGGATTACCTGCAGGTTCCCGATATGGTGGCGCAGTGGTTGGAATGCAGTACTGCAGGCTAACTCACAGCTCGCTCCAGCAGTTCGATCCTGATTGGCCCAAGGTTGACTCAGCCTTCCATCCTTCCTAGGTCGGTAAAATGAGGACCCGGACTGTCGGGGGCAAGAGGCTGACTCTGTAGACCGTTTAGAGAGGGCTGTAAAGCACTGCGAAGCGGTATATAAGACTAAGTACTATTGCTATTGCTAATTTTGCTGACTGCCAGCAGTTCGATTCTCACCAGCTCAAGGTTGTCTCAGACTTCCATGCTTCCAAAGTCAGTAAAATGAGGACCCAGATTGTTGGGGGAAATAGGCTGACATTGTAAACCACTGAGAGAATGCTACAAAGCACTACAGAGTGGTATATAAATCTAAGTCAGTGGTTCTCAACCTTCCCAATGCCGCGACCCTTTAATACAGTTCCTCATGTTGTGGTGACCCCCAACCATAAAATTGGTGTCTCGATTCCTAAGACCATCGAAAATATATGTTTTCCGATGGACTTAGGCGACCCCTGTGAAAGGGCCGTTCGACCCCCAAAGGGGTCCCGACCTACAGAACCACTGCTCTAAGTGCTATTGCTAACATAAACAAATTGAGTGGTATCTATTGTAGTATATCTTATTCATAGCTAAGTCACATGGCAATGTAGTCAACCTATTTTTATATAGGCGTATAGTTATGCAACAATTCACAGTTCATTCCGTTGTGTCCGTCTGAATGACAAAACGTCCGTTCTGATGCGGCGTTGACCGATAGATCCGCAACAGTGAGATAAGCCAGCTGAGCCTTTAAGATCCCTCCCAATTCTACAATTCCATGACAACGGGTAACTGCAATTTCACCCTCTTGGTGTCATAAGAAACCCTTCAACAGATGTTCCTCACGAGCCAGATGTGGGTTTTTAAAAGGAAACTTAAGCGTATGCTCTTCAGAAGCATGCCCTGCTAATTTTATTTTTCATAACAGAGGCTTGCCAAGAAAGGCAGGGAAAAGAGAGAAATCAGGTCTCTGAACTGTACGTCTCTTGAAATTGTGTGATTTCAGTGAAAATGATGCACTTGAATTTCTTTATTTTTATAAAGAATTTTTTTTTATTTTAATTAAATTAAATTTAATTAAACAAAAACACACACACACACAAAGAATCATCCTTCAATACATCTTGTAGAAAGTGTGTCGATTGGTTACAGATAACTTTCATGTGTTTCTTCCATAGTCCTTACTTGTAGTTCATATTAGATTATAGACTTTGAATCAAAATTCTTTATGTATCTTACTATCAATACACCACAATTCTCATTTGACTACAATTGTTTAAACGTGCTTCTACGTGAACTTATTCATACTATTCATTGTATTTCTTTATGATGAGCTAGAACAGTGATGGCTAATCTTATTGTCCTTGCATGCCGAAAGCGCGCATATGCGTGCCCACCCCCATAAAATATGCACGCGACAACCCCTGTGTGCCACCCCCCTGTGCATGCATGTGTGACCTTCCCCCTACGGCCCATTTTGGGCCTAGTAGTTCTCCCTAAAGCTTCCTGGGACCAAAAATGGGAGGTGGGGGGCCTGTTTTAGGCCTAGTAGGCCTCCCTGAAGCCTCCTGGTACCAAACACGAACTGTGGGACACACACACAGCCTGTGACCCGTTTTGGGCTTCCCTGAAGCCTCCTGAAACCAAAAATGGGGTGCGAGGGGGGGGAGCATCCCCACCTGTGAACCACCTGTCCCCGCATATGCACACATGATCCCGCCTCCCTACGCATGGCGCACGTCTCCCACATGCGCGGCAGAGACCCCAAAATCAGCTGGCTGGCGGGAGGCATGCACGCATGCGCGGTAGAACTGAGCTGGGCAACAGCTGGCATGCCCACAGAGAGAAACTAGAGCTTGACATTCCCAATTAAGAGTTGGTCCCTTAAATGGCAGCTGTTCTTCAGAATAACTAGTGGGTTTTTTCCCCCCATCATAGGTGCCGCTCCCAAAGGCTATTCAAACAACACACTTAATCAGGCCAAGTAAAGTGTAGAGCTGCATTTGGGTTATGTAGCTAAACTGGGTTAGACTTGGGTATTGATGGTTGTGATTGTGTGCGTGGATTAGCATACAATGCATCCCAACTGATTATGGGCTAATGGGATAATTGGACAAGTAGATTAAGTTTAGCTGGGTGAATGTTAGCTTTGCAGTTTTAATAAGCTCGGAATCTATGGAATGGAGTGAGGTGTATATCCATGAATGAGTGAGGGAACGAATGATTCTACTTCCCCAGCCCCAGCACAGAAACAGCTGTATAGCTAGCTATTTCTAAACCAGGAACTGGCCACTTCAGGAGTCAAGTTGCATGTGATTTCCGAACTCCCTTCATCTGCCTACATCACCTGCCACAATTGTGGCTTTAGGAAATTGGAGGTGCAGTTGGTTTCCCATTATTTTGAAGTGGGAAGCACAAAACAGCTGCAGAATATGCCCTAAAAAACTTTTGATATTATTTGCAAAGTGAAGATCTCTCTGACTTAGGTCCTTTGTTCTAAAGATAGGGAAAACTGTATCTATCTATCTATCTATCTATCTATCTATCTATCTATCTATCTATCATCTATCTATCTATCCATCTATCTATCTATCTATAATCCATCTATCTATCATCTATCTATCTATCTATCTATCTATCTATCTATCTATCTATCTATCTATCTATCTATCATCTATCTATCATCTATCTATCTATCTATCTATCTATCTATCTATCTATCTATCTATCTATCTATCTAACATCTACCTACCTACCTACCTACCTACCTACCTACCTACCTACCTACCTACTATCTATCTATCTATCTATCTATCTATCTATCTATAATCCATCCATCCATCTATCTACCTACCTACCTACCTATCATCTATCTATCTATCTATCTATCTATCTATCTATCTATCTATCTATCTATCTATCTATCATCTATCTATCTATCTATCTATCTATCTATCTATCTATCTATCTATCCATCCATCTATCCATCCACCTACCTTCCCTCTCTTCTGCCTGCCTACCTACCTATATCCCATTTTACAATCTTTTTTGCCATGATTATTAACAACTGCAGTTGTTAAGTTAGTAATTGGTTGTAGAGTGAATGCAGCTCCCCCATTAGCTTTGCTCACTAGCAGGTTGGAAAAGGGGATCACATGACTCTGGGCCATTGCGACCGTCATAAATATGAGCCAGTTGCTAAGCATCTTGATTTTGATCACATGACCACGTAGGTTGCTTCAACCGTCACAACCGTGAAAAATGGTCACGTCACTTTTCGTAATTTCAAACCGTCACTAAATGATTGGTTGAGTGTCGAGGGCTGCCTGCATTCATTCTGTTAAAAGATTTCTGTCTCCCAACACTTTTTGTGAATTTTTATCGTCTTGCAAGTTTTCTGTTCTTAATCATTTCTTTGGTTTTACTTCTCCGTGTTCATTCTACTCCCCCAGATCTCCTACAATTTCCACCCCAAACGGCTCTTTCTCCTCATTCAGAAATGTTCCCCATTCTTAGTTCCTTCTGTAATTTGCTCAGTCTCACGATAAGTGATGACATCAAATACCATACTTTTGGAGTATAAGACGCAACAAGATTTTCAAGAGGCAAATTTAAAAAAAAAAGCTTTTGCACTCTGCAGACCTCCCAAAAAACGGGCCTGTTTTTTTTTAAAAAAGAGGATGAATAGCCTTTAGGAGGCTTGTAGAGTGCTCCTAGGGACTGGGGGCAAAATTGAGCAAAAAATGGCCATGTTTTTGCTCATTTCTGCCCTCTCCAGCCCCCAGGAGCACTCTGGAAGCCTCCTAAAGGCTATGCACAAATATTTTGGTGAAGGGGGCGGGGTTTCTGGAGGGAAAAAATGCTGTATTCAGTGTATAAGATGCACTCAGATTTTCAGCCTTTTTTTGAGAAAAAGGTGCATCCTATACTCCGAAAAATACGGTATATAAATCCTCTTAGATCCATATTATGTATTTTAGAATGGTTTGTATACAATTCGCTTTCCCTTACGCCCTGAGTGGAGAGACACACCGATGCCATGGCCCTTTGGTTTTGTTGCGGTACAACTTTTACCATCCCTCTTGGGGAGAGGCGATTTCTCTATTTCTACACAATGTTTCTTCTGTGGTGTTTTCAATTAAAGTGAGCGCCAGGAGGTGGAAGTAAATGGGGGTATAACGCAATATAACATCTGTTTCTTCCTCTTCTGAGAACTTCAGAGAAAGTGGACTTCATTTGCCATTCTCATACATTCTGTATACAGGGAGTCCTCAACTTACGGCTGCTATTTGTATTGACCTGTTTTTTCAGTTGCAAAACTTTTAAAAATGTTTTTACTTGATTTTTCCAACGCACAGGTAGTCCTCGACTTATGACAGCCATTTTGAGCCCAACATTTCTGTTGTTAAGCGAGACATTTGTTAAGGGAGTTTTGCCCCATTTTACGACCTTGCTTGCCACAGTTGCTCAATGAACCACTGCTGTTTGATACGTTAGTAACTCTGTTGTTAAGTGAATCTGACTTTGCTTGTCAAAGGGTTGCAAAAGGGGATCATATATCCTCGGGACACAGCAAAGGTCATAAGTATGAAGCATCTGAATTTTGATCACGTGATCATGGGGATACTACAAAGGTCGTAAGTGTGAAAAATGGCCAGAGGTCACTTTTTTCAGTGCCGTTGTAACCTTGAACGTTCACTAAATGAACTGTTGTAAGTCGAGGACTACCTGTAGGTTAGTTTTGCCTGGAATCATCTTTGCACTGTCTACCATCACTTTGGAGTGTGACAACCATCCCCCACCTCTGAATTCCTATTTTCATAGACAACACTGAGCATCAGATGAGATTCTCAATGGTTCAGGGTTTTCCTAGTTTTTTTCCTTGAAAATGTTTCGCTTCTTATCCAAGAAGCTTCTTCAGTTCTGACTCTGAAAACTTGAATGTTTTCAAGGGGGAAAAAACCTAGGAAGGTCCAGTTGCATTTTGGAAAAGCACCTTTGGAAGTATTTTCGGACGTGCATGGCTCAGTGGCTAAGACATTGAGCTTGTCGATCAGAAAGGTCGGCAGTTCGGTGGTTCGAATCCCTAGCGCTACGTAATGGAGTGAGCTCCCGTTACTTGTCCCAGCTTCTGCCAATCTAGCAGTTCGAAAGCATGTAAAAATGCAAGTAGAAAAATAGGAACCACCTTTGGTGGGAAGGTAACAGCGTTCCAGGCACCTTCGGCGTTTAGTCAAGCTGGCCACATGACCAGGAGACATCTTTGGACAGTGCTGGCTCTTTGGCTTTGAAACGGAGATGAGTACTGCCCCCTAGAGTTGGGAACAACTAGCACATATATCTGAGGGGAACTTTTCCCTTTCCCTTTCCCTTTCTGACATGCACTTTAGCTTTTCATTTATAATTAAATTGTTCCCATCATTTCCAGACATGAATCTGTCAACTGGTCAAGATCAGACCTAGTTTTGATTGTTAGAGTTAAAACAAAATAAATGAATAATTTGCAATTCAGTAATAATCATATTAATCATTATGGGTGTACTTAAGACTTTTTATTTTTTTTCTCACAAATTGCTTGGGCAGAGGCTTTCTGAGAATTAGAAGGCACAGAAGCAAAATGTATTTAACTGCACCCACCTCCTTTAAGATAAAATGACTTTTATTTATAATGGAGAAAAGAACATTTTTGTACAGAGAAGAACATGTCGTGCAGAAGGCAGCCAGAAAACAAAACCCAAAGTCACCTAAAATGCAACCAACCCATACTTAGCCTAAAACTCTGCTGAAGATTATTTTATATTTGCTTGCTGCGCATCTCCCTTACAGGTGACCCTGAACGGCTTATAAATATTAAAAGTCAATTTAAAAAGTCAGTTAGAACAATTAACCAGTGGAACAACTCGCCTCCAGAAGTTGTGAATGCTCTGACACTGGAAGTTTTTAAGATATTGGGTAACCATTTGTCTGAAGTGGTGTAGGGTTTCCTGCCTAAGCATGGGGTTAGACTAGAAGACCTTCAAGGTCCCTTCCAACTATTCTATTCTATTCCCTATTCTATGCTCCAACACTGGAAGTTTTTAAGAGGTTGGATAACCATTTGTCTGAAGTGGTGTAGGGTTTCCTGCCTAAGCATGGGGTTAGACTAGAAGACCTTCAAGGTCCCTTCCAACTATTCTATTCTATTCCCTATTCTATGCTCCAACACTGGAAGTTTTTAAGAGGTTAGATAACCATTTGTCTGAAGTGGTGTAGGTTTCCAGTGTAGGGGGTTGGACTGGAAGACCTCCAAGGTCCTTTCCAACTGTGATTCTATTCTAATCAAACCAAGAACCATAAATATTCCTTGTTAAGTGTCCTATAAAATTTATAGCGTGCTCCCGCGGATGGGGATCATCCCGCCGTCACTGCTTCAGGGACGCGTCCGGTGAGAACGTCGCCTTCACTCTGCATTTCAACCCTGCTTCTCTGCCAAAGGTCTCCTCGATTTGGATCTATTTAGTTTCGGGTGTGCAATCTCCGACTGCAACCTATGGCTGTGTCCCGGATCGGGCGGGAAAGCCGCGCATCCAGCGCAACGCTCGGTTTGCAAAGCAATCGCGAAGGGAAAACTGCAACGCGACCCCCACCGAGGCGCAGCGCTCGAGACGGGCAAAAAAGCGCAGACAAGCGGAGCCGCCTCCAGACCAGCAAGGGAATTTTATGCCCTTGTTTTATCAAGTTTGGCAAGTTGAAGAGGGGTGGACTTCAACTCCCAGAACCGCCCCACCCCAGCCTGGGAGCTGAACCCCACCCGTTAAGTACTCTTAAAACTTGCCAATATTGCCTAATGGCGCGCGTGGTTCTTCCTTTTTGCCAAAGCGCCGCGGCGGGATTAAAACAAACACAGGCTCCGATTGTTGGGAGGTGGAGGGTAAGCCGAGGATGATGGGAGTTGTAGGCCAAACTGGAGGGGGACCAGAGACCCGCTGCAACGGTTCGCGATTCGGCTGCGAACAACCCGTAGAAACTTTTCCGGCTTCAATGCAATCGTAGTGAAGTCGTGTACTTGTAGGCCTGGGATTGAAGGAAGGATCTATTGGGCCGCTTCTAAAAGGTTGAAAAAAATGGGGAGACGACACTGTCCTTGGGCTTGCGCATGGTGGTCAGGCAAGGTTAGTTAGGGAAGCAAAGTTCGGGTTTCTTGGGATCGCAAAGGCCGGGATTTAGCGCGCTAACAAACCGCGACTTAGCTCTGTTGGCGTAAACCAGGTTTCTGCTCGCCTTCTCCGCTTGCTTTATGAGACCTGGAATTGCGCTCTTTTTATTTTCTTTTATCCTTCCCTGGAAGGCAAAGCTTTTTCTTTCTTTTCTTTTGAGTTCCCCTAAAGAAGAATTGCATGCGCCCCAAAACAAGCCGAAGCAGGTTGCTGGAAACAGCCGGCCGTTCCACCGGTCGAGCTTCTCTCTCCCGATTTGCAGCTCAGCCATCTCCCAACGGGCGCCCTCCAGAAGCATCAGATGACCATTTCCCCCAAGCAGCAAGACCAACGATGGGGTTTGTAGTCCAGCGCAGGTGGAAATTCCTAGTAGAGAGCCCCGACAGAAGATAAGAGGTAAAGGTAGCGCTTGATTTTAAAGGCAGCCCCAGAAATCCTAAAGCACACTGCTTCTGACCATAGAGGTCCCATTTAGTTTCGTCTGGCTAGCAAACCCCCAACTAAGCAACATTTGTGTCCTCCGGCTCCGAATTCTAATCCTGATTCCCTGCAAAATGTCTCCTCGATTTGGATCTTTAGTTTCTTCTGGCTAGTAAATCCCCCCCCCCCCCCCCCAATTTAACCAACTTTGTCTTCTCCTCCGGCTCAGAATTCCAATCCTGTTTCTCTGCCAAATGTCTCCTCGATTTGGATGGATTTAATTTTGGGTGTGCAGCACGTCCACCTCCGACTGCACCCTATCTATGGCGGTTCGGGTTTTTAAGAGATCGAACCCAGGCTGAGCCGAGGCCGGCTGCCTTCAAACTTTGCAACCAAAGGAAGGCATTTAGTAACGCACAATGAGGAGCTGAACTTAACTTAAGCTACGAGGAATGCAAATCAATTGCCTGGGATCCCGCGCCATCAGGGAACCCACCCCCCGGCTAAAACGCGCGAGGAGATGTCTCACACTCCCAAGTCCACGCAAGCCGCCAAAAGCCATTGGCAAAACAGGAGCGGCCCCGGCAGCGGATGAAACAGGTGTGCCAAGAAGGTGTGCGCGTCCTGCAAAGGGGGGGGGGAGGGCAGGAGAGGACAATGGCTTTGGCGAAGGAGCGTCTTTAAAAGAGGCGAGGGGCGGGCCGACCGTCACATTGCACTCCCCATACCACCCGCCCACCCCACTCTCCCCGCCGCTGGCCAGCGCGCCACCAGCGCCGCCTCGCCTCTCCAAGGAGCGCGCGGAGGCTCTCCAGCCCCAACGGCGCGTCAAGGGGGCGGCTGGTGGTGAAGAGAAGGAGGGAGCGGACTGGAGAGACGGAGACATCCGGGCCCTTTTGCACGTGCCTGTTCCGCCCCCCCCCCCCCTCTCACCTCGCCGGTTTCTAGCCCCTTTGCAGCCGCCGCCACCTCCACAGCCGGGAGGGAAGGAGACGCGCGCGCAAGGCAGCCAAAGCCAAACCAAGCCAGCTCCGGCTGCCGCCGCTCAACTTCCGAGACCGGCAGGTGCTGTTCCAGCGCCTGCCAAGCCCTCTCTTCGCCTCCCGGGCAGCTGCTGCTGCTGCTATCGCCGCTCCGAACCGGCCGCCCGCCAAACCCGCCAGCTTTGTCCCCGGGAGCCGCTGGCTAGAAGCGGAGGAGGAGGCGGCGCAAGGAAGGGAAAGAAGAAGGAGCCGCGCCGCTTTGGAGGCGCGGCACGGCGAGGCGACTGAGGCGCTGCGCTCCCGCCGAGGGTGACCGGCAGAAGGCGAGCCGAAAGGAGCCTCCCGCAGCCTCGGAACCGGCTCGTCCGCTAGGTGGGTGCCGTGGCCTTTTCCTCCTCCTCCTCAGGTCTCCCCTCGCCTCCGGTCGTTGACAGCTGCCGAACGGCTGCTGCTGCTTCTGGCACCGCCGCCGTTGCGCGCTTCTGGTCAGCGCGGCAGGACTTGTGGGAGGCGGGCGGTTGGAGCCGGTGTGGAGACCTGCTGACGGGAAGGAAAGAAGGAAGGGAAGAAGGCAGGACGGGCAGCGCGTCGAGCGGCCAGGTGTTCCCCCCTCACCGCCGCCGGGGAAGTTCCCTGCGCGGGGAAGCCGGTGCGCGCCGCTGGCTGCCTGGCCGCGCTTGGCCGAGCTCGCCGCCTTCCTTCGGTTTTTAATTTGCGAGGCCGTTGCGGATTGGCGGAGGGCGCCGGCTAATGGGGAAAGTCGCTCCTTTTCTAGCTGGCTCCAACTGGCTTCTTTTCTTCCCTCCGTTTCTGAACGGCGGGAGCGCCATTCCCAGAGACCGGGTTGTGTGGGTGGGGGTTAGGCGTCGTCCCCGTCCCCCTCTCCCTCTCCCCCCAACCCGGCTTCTCAAAGGCGCGGCAGCCCCGCGAGGTGTAGAGGTTGGGGATGGCGGTCGCCTCCCTTGCAATTGTAGGGGTTTGGGTTTCCCAACCACGATTTGCGCGTCTCACTTCATTGGGCGACTTTAGCAAACGGTGCCTGGGTTAACTTCGGGTTAGCTGTCCCAAGCGTGCTTCCGCCCCCCCCCCCCCCAAGAGGCCACCGGACTTTTCTGCTTCTTTCTGCAGGATCTTTTTCCCGCCCTATGTCCCTTCACTGTTGAGCATACAGGCGCAGGCTGTTAGGGATATAAGTCTGTGCCGCCTGCATCTCAAACTGAAGCGCAAAAGGGTTCCCGTAGCCTGCAATTCTTCTTCTGGGAATCCGTTTCATACTCTGGCACCATCCGACCGGTGTTCACCCTAAAGCGCCGGGCTGAAATGTCTATGGACCTACATTTTGTCCTAAATATTCTAACCTACCGTAGAGATTCTCAAGTCATCCAGATCGTGGTTTGTCCCAAAGGCGCTTTTTGAAAGAGGCAACTAGGCTTTCTGAGAATCTTCATAGGCATTTATTGATTTAACTTATTTGCATTTATTTGATTTGTCAATCGTTTACAAAACAGTAGGCATAAGAATGAACATGAGCATGAATGAAATGGGGACAGTAGGACAGGAGCGGTAGTCACGATGGTGCACTTATGCGTGCCCCTTCTTAGGAATGGGGTGAGGTCAACAGTAGAGAGTTTAAGGTTGAAGCTGTGGGGGGTTTGAGGACGTTACAGCGGAGTCAGGTAGAGCATTCCAGGCATTGACCACTCTGTTGCTGAAGTCGTATTTTCTGCAATCGAGTTTGGAGCGGTTTGTATCTGTTGTGTGTGCTCTTGCATTGTTGCGTTTGAAGACGAAGTAGTCATTGACCGGTAGGATATCCTAGGTGTCCAAGCCCAACATTTCAAACCTGGTGGCATAAGGGATTCTACTGCAAGCAGAGGAGCGGAGAGGACTCTTCCCTCGTGAAATACCTCTGGACTCGCTCAATTGTATCAATGTCCGATATACAGTGCGGATTCCAGATAGGTTTATCTTAACCAGAGAGTCCAGGTGCCTCTTGGACAAAGCACCTTTGGGACAACCGTGGTCTGGGTGACTGAGCATCTCCATAGACGCTTGGATGGGTTGATTGGTTATTTATTTATTTATTTTATTTATATGCTGCCCATTTCGCTGTTGTGTGACTCTGTCGGGGGGGTTAGTGTGTCGTGCTAATCCGAAACCCTGAGCACGCATTTGAGGGACATTTCCCTAAATCAGTGGGCACTGGATTAGGTTGCAGCCACGTGGAAAACTTCCCCTTTTTGCTTGTCTCAAATTTCTAGAAAATCCAGCTTTCCCCCCCTACTTTCTAGGTAATCATCTAATCTTTAACAGGATGGGCGCCTTGGGATGCTACAATGCAGGGACAGAATTGAAATAGTTAAAAGCTCCCCTCTCCGAGGAAATCTTAAAGAAAAATCTAACTAACCACAATGAAAATTTAATAAGAGACTCTAGGGCTCCGGATTGGGTAAAAATCCTGATGGTGATTAAATGATAGCAAAGTTGTTCTTGAAATGTAGCTCTTTGCTGCCATCTGGTGGCTCTCTGGATTGTTACAGCCTCGATCCGGCTGCTCTTAATTCTGCTATGCTAAAGTTAACAGCCAGCTAAAAATTTAATTTGCGTGGGCCTAATCTCCAGAGGTGAGCCGTAGTCTTAACATTGGGTGTCTTTTAATCCTTAATAATGCAAGGCTATAAATATGTGCACAGCAGTAAGTTCTACTGAATTCAGTGAATTTTATTTCAGATGTTATCCTTCAGTCTGAGGGTGGGTTTGCACAACACGCCAAGACCAAATAGTTGTGCGTATGGCTTAATGTGTTGCATGAACCCAGCAAACCATGGTTTATTGAACATACCCTTGATTGGGCAAGCTTGCCTCGTCGTCATGTGATGTATTGCAACTTTTCTCCCCTTTGCTAAACCGGTTGTGGGCATGGCCATTGTGTGATGCATCCAGCCCCCAGGCTGAGAGTTTGATATCCCTGGTTTAGTGGGTTATATGAACGCAGTCTGTGATTTTGTTCAGTTTGAAGAGTTATTTTTCAGTTTGCCTCTTTTGAGAAAGCAACATTATTCTGTGAACACAGTCCTAATCTTTAATGAAAAGAAGGACTAGGGGAGACATGATAGCAGTGTTCCAATATCTCATAGGTTGCCACAAAGAAGAGGGAGTCAAACTATTCTCCAAGGCACCTGAGCGCAAGTCAAGAAGCAATGGGTGGAAACTAATCAAGGAGAGAAGCCACCTAGAACTAAGGAGAAATTTCTTGACAGAACAATTAAACAGTGGAACAACTTGCCTCCAGAAGTGTAAATGCTCCAACATTGGAAGTTTTTAAGAAGAGATTGGATAGCCATTTGTCTGAAGTGGTGTAGGGTTTCCTGCCTGAGCAGGGGGTTGGACTAGAAGACCTCCAAGGTCCCTTCCAAATCTATTCTATTCAATCTGAAATCTTAAAACATGGCAACCTTGAGGGTGACAAGCTTCTAGGTTTATGGGTGGTATAAGTGTATTTGCTGTGATAGCTCACAACCTAGATTTGGACTGTAAGTACTTATTCCCTTGCTTTGTTTAGAAAAATCCTGTCTGTGTTTACATGGAATAAGGAGTCCTCGGTGCTCTCTTAGCTTGGTTGTTTTCTTGCAGACGTTTTATTACCAGACTAGGTAACGTCATCAGTGCTAGTAGGAAATGGGGTTGCTCTCAGTTTCCTGTCAGTATTGGTGGGAACATTCTTGCAAGTTCTTTGGTTGGGCTGTTTACTGTTAGCTTGTTTGGCAGTTCTTTGATTGGGATATTGTTTACTTCTTGATTGTTAATCTGATGTTAATCTCGATGTTAATATTACCTTCAACTCACTAACTCTCACATGCCTGACCTGTATTCATTCTTTGGGGTTTTATAAATACCTCATTTTTTAATAGTATCTCCTGTATGTTTAGAACTAGTTTTAGACTTCCTCAGTAAGCATATTTGTGGGAAGGGTAGTGCCTTTAAGTCATTCTTTAATTCTGGTGACTTCAAGCACAAATACATGCTGCCTTCCAGATATTTTTGTAAATGTTTCTCTTTTGTCATTGCCTTCTTTTTAGGGCTGAGACAAGTGACTGGCTCGGGGTCACCCAACTCCAGTCTCCTGTTGCTACTCCAGCAGCTTAACCACTAGCTCAAATTACCTCTCAACGAACATGCCGGGAGAAAGATTCTTGATTTTTCTTTTCTCCACTAACCTATTTTTCTACGCAGAGAAATGTTCACACTTTTGAAGAGTCAATAGATAATCCACACTTGCAGCTTGATATTACATTGATTTAAGGGGGATTTAATCCTAGTTTAGTTTTGAGCACATAGGCAGATATTAGGATTCGTTTAGTAACTGTTTGAAGTTCGTTTAGTGACAGTTTGTATTTACAATGGTACTGAAAAATATGATTTATGACAATTTTTCACAGTTATGTCCTCTGCAACATCCCCATAACCATGTGATCAAAATTCAGTTGCTTGGCAGTTGGTTCTTACTTATGACCGTTGCTGTGTCCTGTGGTCACGTGATCCCCTTTTGTGACCTTCTCACAAGTAAAGTCGACGGGGAAGTCAGATTTACTTAACAACCAGGTTACTAACTTATGAACTGCAGGGATTCACTTAACAGCTGTGGCAAGGAAGGTTGCAAAAGGGGGCAAAACTCACTTAACAAATGCTTCACTTAAGAACAAATTTTGGGCTCAATTGTGGTCATGTCGAGGACTTACAGGTGTATTCATTCTAGCACAAGGGTGTCAAACTCAAGGCGGTGTATGTGTTTCTGTGTAGAGGGTGGAGGGCATGGACCGTTCGTCGCTGTAGAAGCAGCGGCTGCAGGAAGGGGGCATGTGTGGGGCAAAATGGGAGGCTCCCCGCCAGCAGAGGCTCTGCGTAGAAGACAGGGGTGCAGTGACAGGCCCAGGGATCGGATTCGGCCCGTGGGGTACTTGGATCTGGCCTGCAGGGCCACCCTTAAAACAGTGGATGACTGGCCCACGGTGCTTCTGCCAGTGAAAACGGGCCCCTAAGAGGCCATCGCAGCCAAAAACGGAGCTCAGAAGCCCATTTTCGCTGGCAAAGCACTTGGGCAACCATAACCCCCCCCCAACACAAGTATCGTTGAGCTGACCACGCCCACCCTGACCACACCCACCCTGACCACGCCCACCCTGGCCCTCAGAGGTCAAATAACCCTGATGCAGCCCTCAATGAAATCGAGTTCATTGAGTCACCCCTGTTCTAGCACATGTTTTAACTGAAACCCGGGGGGGGGGGGCAGCAGTGCTGTTGAATTAGGTATGGCCTTCCCTCTAGTTGCCTGTTGATGCTTATAAGGATACAGGATGCAATATGTCTCTCTAGCCTGGAGCAAAGTGTATCCTTTCCTTTGTTCCCACCTGTGTTATCCAGCATCCAGATGCCTCTTTATAGCAGTGCCTGTCAAATTGCCCTAACGCCCCTGGGACGGTTATTTTGGGCAAGATGTCTAGCGGGGTTACATTTAGTGAATGGTACCTAAATCTCACCCCTGGTCTGGGAACTTTGAAAAATGGTCATCCAGACCATTGATTTTATCTTTTTAAGCAATCGGCAGAGGTGAGACCTGGCCTTATCTGAAGGCATCTTTCTAAATCACGTCTATAGCTTTCTCTTTCATGAATGCCTGCATGCCCTCATATTATAGAAACCAAGGAAAGGCAGAGTTGGGTCAGGTCCATTTGCTCATCTCTCCTGTAGTCTTTGTATCCTCTGGCTGAGAGCCAATGATTTCAGAGTCCCAATTTCCTACCCGTCTCAGCTTACTGTTCTTCTGAGAATGAAGGGGGGGGGGGGCTTAATAGCTTTGCACGAAGGGGAAAAAAATAGGTTCAGTGAGAATCTTTATATTTGTAAGGATAAAGTGTTACGTCTATGGCTGTGTTGGAGAACCTATGGCAGGCCTGCCAGAGGTGGCACATGGAGTGTTCTCTGATGGCACACATGCCATCATCCCGGGTCAGATCTCCGTGGCGTTTCTTTCGTGAGCTTCTGTTTCCCTGCAAACGATGGAACAGAAACTGACAAAAGAAAAAAGATCTTTCCTCTTGCAGCACTGCCGCTGTTGGGATGCCTTGCCTGCTACCGGCCAGCTGATCTTTGGGTCTCTGCTGCGCATGCGTGCATGTCTGTGCATGTGCACATCCGTGCATGTCTAGGCATGTGCACGTCCATGCATGTCTAGGCATGCACATGTCTGGCAGGGGTAGGTTCCTGCCACTTCTAACCTCTTCTATAGAAGAGGTTCCACAAATCTACAGTGCCGTTTAGAACCGGTTCCAGCTCCCTCCCCCCACCCGTCCGCACATCATCAAGATGAGGAGCGCGAGGAGGAATTCTGGGAGTTGAAGTCCACAAGTCTTAGAGCTGTCAAGTTTGAACACCTCTGGGGGTTTTTTTTCTAAAGGGTTAGGGGTGCAAGGGTCTTGTAACCTGACAGCTTTAAGACTTGCGTGCTTCAAATGCCAGAGTTTCTGAGCCAACATTTTGGTTGCTAAGCAAAAGCATTGTTAAGTGAGTATCACCACATTTCACAAGTTGGCCACGCCTATCCAGTCACATGGCTGGCAAGCCACTCCCTGCCAGTCACATGGCTGGCAAGCCACTCCCATCTGGTCATATGGCTGGCAAGCCACTCCCACAAAGCAGGCCACACCTACAGAAGAGGTTCTAAAAAAATTTGAAACCCACCACTGATGTCTGGGCATACTCACGTTCGTGCACATGCACACCTTACAGTTTGCGCATGTGCGCACACAGTTTGGGCACTCGGTGTCTAAAAGGTTTGCCATCATCACTGGTCTCTGGAGATTCTCAGTCATCCAGGTCACGGTTTTCCCAAGGGTGCTTTTTCAAGAGACGACAAAACTTTCTGGTTTTTCTTTGAAGACGTTTCGCTTCTCATCCAAGAAGCTTCTTCAACTTCTCAACGTCTTCAGAACTGGAGTAGCTTCTTGGATCACAAGCGAAGCATCTTCAGAGAAAAACCGGAAAGTCCAGTTGCCTCTTGAAAAAGCACCTTTGGGATAAAGTCTTATGGTGCAGTGTAGAAATTGCAGCCTGTTTTCGAGACAACTTTTGGCCAAACTAATAAAGGAAGTGCTCGACTTACAGTCATTCATTTAACGAAAATTGAAAGTTGCAACATCACTGAAAAAAGTGACTTAACGACTGGTCCTCAATGTCATAGCATCGCCCCACAAGCATATCCCAAAATTTGGGTGCTTGGTAGCCGGTCTGTGTTTACAATGGATGAAGCATCTGGCATCACTATTTGCAATTTTCCCAGCCAGTTTCCAACAGGCAAAGTTGATGGATAAAGCTGGATTCATGTAACAACTGCATAGCTCACTTAAGAACTCGCTGATTCACTTAACAACCATGACAAAAAAATCAGGCATCACTCACTTAACAACTGTGTTACTTAGCAAACAAAATTCTGATCCCAATTTGTGGTCTACGTCAAAGGCTACTTCAGTGGTGGGTTCTGGCTGGTACGGCCGTACCGGTAGTAGCTGGGAGCAACTGACAGCGTACTGATATGGCAGGGGTGTCCAAACTTGGGAACTTTAAGACTTGTGGACTTCAACTCCCAGAATTCCCCAGCCAGCCATGGCTGGCTGGGGAATTCTGGGAGTTGAAGTCCACAAGTCTTAAAGTTCCCAAGTTTGGACACCCCTGTGATATGGTGACTCATTTGTCCCACCCGCCTGCCCACGTTCTATACCGGATTTTAAAGCAACCGGCCAATTGCACACGCATGCACAGTGTGCGGCGCCTGCGCGAGCTCCAACAAGCAACTGGGTGTTGCAGGGGTGATGGAGTGCGCATGCGTGCGCAACGTGTGCACGAAAGGACGTGCAGCCCCGTGAGCACCGTACCGGTAGCCACAGGGAGAGGAACCCACCACTGGGCTACTTGTATATTTAGGAGAGACTCTGAGCTCTGGAAAATGATCAGACTTTTCTCATTACCGTTTTCTTCCATCTCTAAAAGTTCGTAGCCGTCCTTTGCCTGGCATAATAGGGCAACTTGAAAAGATTTGCTTGACATGCCCTGTTTCCCTGGAAATAAGACTTATCCCAAAAATGAGCCCTAGCACGTTTTTTTTCAACATATGTGTCTAATATAAGCCCTACCCCAAAATAAGCCCTGCTTAAGAGCTTGCATGGCCGCACGGCCTGTCTGATTGCTTGTGGTGCGATGGCCACTGAGGCGGGATGGTGGTGGAGCTGCCACATGTGCCCCACTTACCAGCCGGACCATGCCCCAATATCTGCCAGCAACCACTTGCAGCAGGAGCCTACATGGCTGCCGGCCCACTTCTGCATGGCTGCAACGGAGCAAGAGGCTGAGCGTCGTGTGGGTGCTGTGGCTGCAAGGCGAGGCAGGTGTCACAAGGCCTGGCTATGGGGGCCCTGAGGTAAGCCAGTACGGGATGTGTGGGGAAACTCCATCCCCCCCCCTGCCTTGCAAGGGTGGTGCTGGCATGCTGCAAGGCCTCCTGCCTCACCATGAACAAGCAGAAGAACTGGGGCCCCCCTGTACATCGGGGGCGGGGGGAAGAAATAAGACACCCCCTGAAAATAAGCCCTTGTGCTTATTTTGGGACCCAAAATAAAATAAGACCTGGTCTTATTTTCAGGGAAGCACGGGTACCTATAGGATTTAACAGAGAATCATGTGGAACACAGCTCAATGATCTGAGCTTGCATATGGAATTAAGAAATCAAGAGTGCATCCTTCAAAATGAATAATTGTTTTCCGGGTGTGATTCAAGGTGTTAATTATGACCTTTAAAGCGCTCCATGGCTTAGGCCCAGGGTACCTGCGAGACCACCTACTGCCACCAGTAGCCTCCCACCGTCCAGTACGATCCCACAGAGTTGGCCTCCTCAGGGTGCCGTCGGCCAGACAGTGTCGGCTGGTGACCCCCAGGGGGAGAGCCTTCTCTGTGGGAGCGCCTTCCCTCTGGAATGAGCTGCCCTCGGAGCTTCGCATAATCCCTGACCTCCGGTCCTTCCGACGCGCCCTAAAAAGTTGGCTTTTCCAGCAAGCCGGCCTGGCCTGTTAATGTTAATTTTAACTCATTTTTTAAATGTATTGTTTCATAAATTCGATTTGTTTTTTTGGATATATATTTAATTTCTTTTTAACTTTTGGGATGTGTGTTTTTTAATGTTGTATGCTGCCCTGAGTACTTTGGGAGAAGGGTGGCATATCAATCCAATAAAAACAAAACAAACAATAATAAAGACAATTGTAGTTTTGATACAATTCGCTTTTCCTGTAAGTTAGGAGCTTGTGTACCTAAAGATGGGAAAACAAGCTAAGAGATTTTAGTGCAAATGATGGTGAGAAAGTATTGAACAATGTGTGGCCTGTGGCAAGGCATTAACCTTTATCAAAAGGAGCAGTAATGACTGTGTATTAAGAGTGCCTGCCTGTGTGGGTCTTATGTAATAAGCCAGGAGAAACTTAAAAGGTTGAATGCAATGGCACTGATGCCCTTAAGAAGTTTGAATGTCTGTAAAACAACAAGAGAAGAGGTACAGTAGGTCAAACGTCAATGGAATAATTGAACAATTTCTGAAGGTATTTGTTTATGTAGCATATGGCAGACATTGATATCTAAAAATAGATTTGCCTGTGTGCATATGTATACTCCCTTTTTATCACCCTGTAAATCCCTTAATTGAGGGTAGAGTCAGGGCAACTGGATGGAACTGAGCATTTACTGGCTGGATGCCCTTCCTGACGCCTACATGGAGTTTCTAGCAGATATTTTTTTCTTTGTGTCCTAGGAGAAAAATATTTGCCGCTACCTAGGATTGAACTCTCAACCTTCCGACTGGGAGGCGAGCGTTTTCATCACTAGGCCACCACGTATGTATGTATGTATGTATGTATGTATGTATGTATGTATGTATGTATGCATATATGTATGCACACACACATAAACACCACACACAACACACACACACACACACACACACACTTCGCCTAAATTAAAACCACAGTGAAATATGAATGCTCAAAAGATCTGTATTCAGCTACCAATGTCTACTCCATCTAACCCAGGGATGTCCAAACTTGGGAACTTTAAGACTTGTGGACTTCAACTCCCAGAATTCCCCAGCCAGCCATGCTGGCTGGGGAATTCTGGGAGTTGAAGTCCACAAGTCTTAAAGTTCTCAAGTTTAGACACCCCTGATCTAACCATTGAAGTGTAGCATCATTTATCTGGGAAAAGAAATCAAATGCTGGACCAATATATGGTTTGAATGAGTAATCCTTATGAAGTCCATTGATTTGATTGGTCGTATAGAAAGAATGAATGGAAATCAAATGGCAAAAGATAAATAATGTGAACGATGATTGAATGGGTCAAGAGGAAGAAAAGAACTGAGAAAAGTTTTGGTTGGATGGAATTTGATGGACTTTGGATGTCCCAGGAAAGATAAAGATAAAGATGTTTATGCCAGTTTATCAACCCAGGGCGTGGCATCTGCAGGATGGACAAGGGGCACAGGTGATGCCTCCTTGCATGTCACAATATCATTGAAAATGATAATCTCATGTTGGTTGTGGAGCATTATTGTGGTTTCTTCTACAGACCAGTGGTGGAATTTAAAAAAAAATACTACCAGTTCTGTGGGCATGGCTTGTTGGGCGTGGCAGGGGAAGGATACTGCAAAATCCACATTCCCTCCCAATCAGCTGGGACTCGGGAGGCCGAGAATAAATGGTGACGGGCCAGTCAGAGCTGGTATTTACCTGTTCTCCGAACTACTAAAGGTTTACGCTACCGGTTCTCCAGAACTGGTCAGAACCTGCTGAATATCACCTTTGCTACAGATCTATGAAGATTGGGACATCTAGTAATGATCTGCGGTTGACCAAGAGAGTTCTTTTGCTGTCTGACAAATGCCCAGTTTATTTGGAGGCAAAGTTAGCAGAGCAAGAAAGTATTGGAAAAAAAAAACATCTGGCAGAGGCTTCACATGAAATTCACAGTGCAATTGCAGATTTATAGAGAACAAACAGTGGGCCAGAATGGATTTTAAGATGGAAAAGGCTGCCTTTGAAGATGCAGTCTTTTTCTGTACTGAGTATATTTGCAGCTTTGGAATAGGAATGGATTACCTTTCTTTTTTTAAAAAAAAAGTTTCTAGATGAATAGATTTGAAGTATGAAGACTTGAAGTTGGGGAAAAGAAATGTACCTTAAATTCCTTTCCTCAAACATTCCTCCTGACCCAGAGAAAAGGATTTAGCCATGGTTTATTCAATTAACCACAGTTACTGGGCTTGTCCTGCACACTTGAATTATAAAATATGATACTTCAGCATGCTACCTAGTTGGGTGATGAAACAACCAAGCTCAGAGAGCATCAAGGACCCCCACAGTCCCCCTCTTCCTCTCTCCCCTCCCTCCCTCCCTCCCTCTCTGTTACTTAGTTGGGTAATGAAATATTTGCAAGAGAACAAGCTCAAAGAGCATCAAGGACTCCATAGTTATCCTCCTCCTCTTTGCCACCCCGCCCTTCTTTCTGGTACTGATGATGTTACTTAGATGGGTGATGAAATGTTTGGAATAAAACAACTACTAAGCTCAAAGAACACCAAGGACTGCACAGTTCAACCCTGACCTGCAAATATTCTTTTCTTTTTTCTTTTGTAATAATTTTTATTGTTTTTGTCTTTTCATCACATATTACAATCTTTATATCAACAGTTTGTACAATGTTACTTCGTCTTATCTATATATGTTTTCCTCTCTTTACCATATATTACATCATTATGTCATCTTATCTATACATTTTTATGATATTTTACATATTTACCTACTTTTATATACAGTTCTATGTATATTTATGTATATTGTTTTCGGCTTAATTATTTTTCTTATTTTCCAACCATTCATACCACTTATTCCAAATTTCGTAGTATTCCGATTCTTCTTTGTCCTTTAATTTTAGGGTTAATTTGTCCATCTCTGCACAATCCAAGGTTTTTTTTAATCACTAATTTGTCCGGCGGTATATTATTTTGCTTCCAGCATTGGGCAAAAGCTATTCTAGCTGTGGTTAATATATGTGTTAGTAGATATTTAATTTTTTTTGTGTAATTCCCTTTGATTATTCCTAATAAGAAGGTTTCAGGTTTATACTTTATTTGTTCCCCCGTAATTTCTTGTGCCCACTTCCAAATTCTTTTCCAATATTTTTGCGATTCCGGGCAGGTCCACCACGTGATTCTTTTCTATTGGTAGCTGGTCCTTCATTGCAATGAAACCCATGTTTTTTATTTGCTCCCTCTTCAAAATAACACTGACTTTTTATTAAACATGGATGTAGAAAGTTTGGGCTGCCCCGGGCCTATCATGACAGAGTCAAAATACAGTCAATGAATAAAGCAAGAGGAGCCAGATCTAAGTCTGAAGCGATACAGAGACAGTCGAAGAATGAGACATTGGCTTCCATCATCTGTCCATACAACAACAGACTCATCTGTCCATAGAACAACACCCTGAATGACAAACTAGCAAATAATGTTCTAGCTTTGCATGTTGGGCTGACTTAGCCTGTTGAATTAGTTTATTTGCTCTGTTTTGCTAGATGGCAGTTGGTCTAATTGAATTAATGCTGGTTAACCCTAGTGTGTCCTATGAACAACAGCTCTTAGCAATATGTTGATTGAAGGGACCCTGCTGAGTAGGATCTTCCCTGCATCTTAGTAGCTCTTCCCAGGCCACAGTTGGCTTTCTTTGCACCCTGGTGAGTCCTTGGTTTCCATATTGAATTTACCTGCTCCTTTCTCAGACTGTTTCTAGGTCAGTCTAATGCCTTTCACCTTGCTGAGTCTGAGCTGCCAGCCCCTGCATCATATCTGGGTGAAGGAGGCTCATGGGAATCGAACCCAGGTAGGGTTCATGTTCTGACCGAGGCTTCCCAAGAGCATGAAGCAAACTCCTTGTCCTGACAAAAATCCCTTTTATTAATTGACTGGGAATTCTGCTCATTCACATCCAGCAAAGTCTTTCAAGGGAGGATTTATAGTCACAGACCTCATCTGGCTTGGAGAGCTGACAGGCCGATATCTGCCAAACCTGGCAAGGAGTCTCAGAGAGTCACAAACCAATTAAGAGAACTAATTGTCTCCACTCCCCTTTTGCTCCTCTTTTATTTCCTCTGGGGGGGGGGCATTCATCATCCACCTGTGGCTTTACTCCCAAGTCGACTCCTGCTCCTTTAGCTGTTCCCTTCATCTGGCAACTCTGCGCATGCGCACCCTGGGAACAGGCTCCAGCTGTTCATCTGCCTCACTGATGTCTGACTCTGAAGGCAGCTGGTAACTGGCATATGGCTCTGGCCCCCTCTCTGCCTGTGACACAGAGCCTTCATCAGACGCCAGGACTGGCCCATGTTCCTCCCCAACCTCCTCCCTGTCCGGATCTGCTGCCAGCTCTGCTGGCCGCTGGCAGGCCACAACAGTTCACATTTGGCAGGAAGCTGCCCTGCCATTTGGGTGAGGACTTTGCCTGTCTGAACCATCCACTGCAAAGTTATTTTATGGCTTAGCAATGTTGTGCAGTGCACAACCCACGTAAATCATGCACCCAGTTACTACTGCCTTATTGTAGGCAGTGCCTTTATTAAAACATTGCACAGAAAACCCGAGCATGGGAGAAGACAGCCACAGCAGCAGGGATGGCTGCTTTGTTTTCTTCTCGGCTGGCAGCAGGCGGTTGCTGAGAGCATAAGCTTGCCAGGTCAGGAGTTAAGCTGCCAGGTGTTTTTTCCATATGCCTTCCGTGCAGGCTTTTTCCTCTTCCAACCCCCCACCCTGAGGCAGAAGAGGATCTAATGTGCTCACATGTGCACAACACACCCAGGAAGGAAATGCAACTAACTTCCCCATAATGGAACAGCCTTTGTGGTTACCAATTTGTTTTCCTTCCCCTTAAGAATTGGCACAACAGCAATAGGAAATTGGCAATGAAATTCTAAATTGGCTGCCTGGTGCCCGGCAGTGGGGTTTTAGAGAAGACATGCAAAAAACAGGGCGAGAGAGGATTTTTGTGCTAAAGTGAGTGGAAGAAGGGAAAAAATACCACTGGTAGCTCTTGTTGTTTTGTTTTGATTAGCACAAATCCTGGGAAAATTGGTTTGGGGAGCAATGGCGTTTCCTTTGAGTTAAATGACTGCTTATGGGTGAGTGCAGGCAAAATTTCGTTCCTGTAATAAAACGGCTGTCCAGTAGCAATAAATAGATCCCCTTTTCTTCACAAACAATCCTCTATTTTTTTTCTTTTTTTCCCCTCTTTTTTTCTTTTTTTTCTTTTTTTTCTTTCTTTCTTTTCTTTCTTTTTTCGTTTCTGTTATAATTTTGCACCAGTGAGGTTAAAACCAATTTCGTTGTATTTAAGTACAATGACAATAAAGATTATACTTATATTTCTTGCTATGAGGGACAGACAGACAGACGGAGGGGCTGTCATACAGAACATGAGGTTAACCTATTCTCCAAAGCACCTGAAAGCTGGACAAGAAGCAATGGATGGAAACTGAACAAAGAGAGAGTCAATCTAGAACTAAGGGGAAATTTCCTGACAAAACAATTCATCAGTGGAACAGCTGGCATCTGGAAGTTGTGGGTGTTCCATCATTGGGTATTTTCAAAAGGAGACTGGACAAGCATTTGTCTGGAATGGTATAGGGCAGTGATGGCGAACCTATGGCACGCGTGCCACAGGTGGCATGCGGAGCCATTTGTCAGGGCATGCGAGGCACTGCCCTATCAGCAGGCCAGCGCGGATGCGCGCTAATTTCACCCTTTTTTAAAGCCATTTTTCGCCCTCCCCAGGCTCCAGAGGCTTTATAGGAGCCTGGGTAGGGCGAAAACAGCCTCCCCCGCCCCCCATAGGCCCTCTGGAGGCTTCAGGGACCGTCCGGAGGCTTCCCTGACGCCTTCGGAACGCTTAAAACAACCCTCCGAGCAAACCGGAAGTGACTTCTGGTTTGCTCAGAGGGTCGTTTTAAGCGCTCCGAAGGCGTCAGGGAAGCCTCCGGACGGTCCCTGAAGCATCTGGAGGGCCTCCGGGGGGGCGTGGGAGGCTCTTTTCACCCTCCCCAGGCTCCTGTAAAGCCTCTGGAGCCTGGGGAGGGCGAAAAAAGCATGTAAAAATAGGGGGGGTCGCGCCTGTTGTGCGCACATGCACACTGGGGGGGCGCATTGCATTATGAGTGCGGCAGGCCCGCACATGACCCCCCTGCGCTCCCCCCACTTGTGGCACGCGAGCCAAAAAAGGTTCGCCATCGCTGGTATAGGGTCCCCTGGTTGAGCAGGGGGTTGGACTAGAAGACCACCTAGGTCCCTTTCAACCCTGTTATTCTAGGTTCTGAGGAAAAAGATATTCGGCTGTAAACTATAGTCCAATAATTAATTGGCCACGGATGGTGGGATATCCACCATTTCTGTGATCTCAATTAGCAGTTTTGACTGAAGGGCTTGGCTCTCTAGCATTCCTTTTTCTTGTTAAACCTCATGCTGGAGCAGTGTTTCTCTACCTTGGGAAGCTTAAGATGGCGTGAACGTCAACTCCCAGAATTCCCCTAACAGCAAAGGTTTAAATAGGTGGATCAATGTTTCTCAACCTTGGCAATCTTAACATCTGTGGACTTCAACTCCCAGAATTCTCCTGACAGCCAAGCTTTAAACGAGTGGGCCCATGTTTCTCCACCTTAGCAAGCTTAAGATGTGTGGACTTCAACTCCCAGAATTCCCACAACAGCAAAGCTTTAAATGAGTGGATCAGCAAAGCTATCTGGGGGAAATCTGGGAGTTGAGATCCACAGATCTTAAGATTGCCAAGATTAAGAAACCCTGGTGCACTCATTTAAACCGGTGCCAAGATTAAATTAATTGCCTGCTTCGATGGGTACTGAGGTGACTTTGGGCTAAAGCTAGAGTTGCTTAAGCTCAAACAAGAGAAGCCTGTGATACAACCGCTATTCCTCTCTCTTTATGCTTTAGGAACTGAAGGGTTAATTCTGTCCAGCAAGGAAGAACCTCTTCTAGCGCTTGTCACTGACACCTCTGTGACTTTGGCCCTCTTCCTTATTATCTCTCATCTCTGCCTTCTGGTTGCCTGGCAACACCCATCACCGGTGACAGGCCTTGGTTCTTCCATGTTACTTTTATACCACCCTCTCTTTATTTTTCATTTTCTGTAAAAAAAAAAGAGAGAGAAAATTAAAAGTTGCTCTTTTTAATGGAAGGGTTGGACGGCTTTTGGGTAGATTAAAGGATGCTTGGTCAGCCTGTTTACCCTATGGAGAAGGGGGGCTTGTATTGCATCCAACTTATATGAGAAAATCACCTTTTCCTGAAAGGAAGATGACCCTGGATTGAAAGTGATGCCACCCCCAAAGGAAGATTAGACAGGGGGAAAAAAAACTCTTGTTTTCATTACTGTTTTCATCAGAAATCGAAAATGATGTTTCTGTTTTAAAAATAAATCATTTCAGGGGGAAATATATATCCAGAGGATGAGTGGATGACACTGAATAAAAAACACAAGAGAACTAAGCTGTGTTCATGCAGGCATTTCATTGAGGCTTGTTTATTGTGAACATAACATAGCTTATTGTGGTTTATTCCGCAGGCAAAGGTGAAGAATGCTGTAGCTTAGCATTAGGTCTCAAACTGGTTAGGAGACAGTTTGTGTTTAGATTAAGGAGAGACAGAAGGGGTCTCTGGGTACTGGGTTAGAGTTAGGATAATTCATGGTTTGGATAATTAGAATTGTTTTTGTAGAAGAAATATAATTGCAGTACCCCGAGGTGGAGTGAAAAGAGGGATCAGCTAGAATCCCTACATAGCCACAAGCAAACTAAGCCCAACTCCTCTTTGAGGAGTATCGTTGTATTTATTTTATACAATTACAATAAAGACTATACTATGAGTGTCACTGACCCAGTAGTGGGTTTCAAAAATTTTTAGAACCTATTCTGTAGGTGTGACCTGTTTTGTGGGAGTGGCTTGGCGGTCATGTGACTGATGGGAGTGGCTCAGTGATCATGTGATCGGGTGGGAGTGGTTTGGGATAATGTGACTGGGTGGGAGTGGCTTGGCAGTCGTGATCGGGTGGGCATGGCCAATTTATAAAATGTGTTGAAACTCACTTAACAATGCTCTTACTTAGCAACCAATTGAATTAAATTGAATTTATTAGATTTGTTAGCCGCTCCCTCTCCACAAAGGGACTCGGGGCGGCGTACAATAAATAAAAACACATATTATACAGTTAAAACATTTCACGGAGGAGGTATCAAAATCGCATAGTACAATACATAGGAATAGTCATAATAAAATTAAAATTAAAATACCCCAATATAAAATTACAAATTTAAAAGATTGCCAGGAGGATAAAGATGGAACTATAATTGAGCCAGGCCGGCTAGTTGAAAAAGGTGGGTCTTGAGTTTTGAACGGAAGGAGCGAAGGTCGGTAGTAATCCTAATGTCGGGGGGGAGGTCATTCCAGAGGGCTGGGCCCATCACAGAGAAGGCCCTGCTCCTGGGCGCCGCCCTCTGGCACTGCTTAGTGGACAGCACCTGGAGAAGTCCCTCTCTGTGAGATCGAATTGGTCGTAGGGATGTATGGGGCAGGATGCGATCCCGCAAGTAGCTAGGTTCTGTGCCATGGAGCGCTTTGAAGATAGTAATCAACACCTTGAAACGCACCCGATAGACCACAGGGAGCCAGTGCAGCTCGCGCAGGAGAGGTGTTATATGGAAGTATCTAGTACTCCCCATAATCACCCGCGCGGCCGCATTCTGGACCAACTGTAGTCTTCGGGTGCATCTCAAGGGGAGCCCCATGTAGAGAGCATTGCAGTAGTCTAGGCGGGACGTCACCAGCGCGTGAGTGACTGTGCGAAGGGCATCCCGGTCCAATAGGGGGAGCATTTGGCGCACCAGGCGAACCTGGTGGAACGCCCCCCTTGCCACGGCTGCCACATGGTCATCCATGGACAGCCGGGCATCCAGGAGGACGCCCAAATTGCGCGCCCGCTCCATGGGGGCCAGTTGCTCGCCCCCAATGGCCAGAGATGGAATCATCTGGTTGAACCAGGGGGCCGGAAGCCACAGCCACTCCGTCTTGGAGGGGTTGAGCTTGAGTCTGTTGTCACCCATCCAGACCCGTACAGCTTCCAAACACCGGGACATCATTTCGACGGCCTCGTTGGGGTGGTTCGGGGTGGAAATGTACAGCTGCGTATCATCAGCGTACAGATGATATCCCACCCCGAAACCACGAATGATCTCACCCAGCGGCTTCATATATGTGTTGAACAGGAGAGGCGAGAGGACCGACCCCTGCGGCACCCCACAAGTGAGAGGCCTCAGTGTCGACCTCTGCTCCCCTGCCAACACACGTTGCGTCCGGTCGGAGAGGTAGGAGCAGAACCACCGTAAAACGGTGCCCCTTACTCCCAGCCCCTCCAGCCGGTGCAGTAGGATACCATGGTCGATGGTATCAAAAGCCGCTGAGAGATCTAATAGGACCAGGATAGAGGAACAACCCCTATCCCTGGCCCTCCAGAGATCATCTACCAACGCGACCAAGGCCGTCTCTGTGCTGTGCCCGGGTCGGAAGCCAGACTGGCGCGGGTCTAGATAATCATTTTCTTCCAGGTGACGTGGGAACTGTTGGGCCACCACACTCTCTACAACCTTCGCTAAAAAGGGAAGGTTGGAGACAGGACGATAATTGGCTAGCTCCGTTGGGTCCAGGGAAGGCTTCTTGAGTAAGGGTCTCACAACTGCCTCTTTCAAGGCGGCTGGTAAGGACCCCTCACCCAATGAAGCGTTCACTAGTCCCAAGAGCCAGTCTTGTGTAACCTCCCAGGATGCCAGTACAAGCCAGGAGGGACACGGGTCCAATGAACATGTGGTTGCTCGTAGTCGCCCACGCAACCTGTCCAAATCTTCGATGGCAACAGAGTCAAACTCTTCCCAGGATGGTCTCTCAAGACTCGCCTCGGGCGTCCCTCCTAGCCCACTGAGGGGGACCCATTCCCTCCGGATTTGAGCGATTTTATCCTGCAGATATTTCCCAAATTCCTCTGCCCTGCCCTGTAGAGGGGCTTCCCGCGGCCTCTGTGATAGAAGGGAGAGGGTCACCCGAAACAGGGCGGCAGGGCGGTTATCTGCGGACGCAATAAGGGCGGCACAATGTCGACGTTTGGCCACTCTTATTGCCACAATGTATGTCCTTAAATAGGTTCGTACCTGTGTTCGGTCAAGTTCGGAACGGGAGGATCTCCATCGGCTCTCTAGGCGTCCCTTGTGGCGTTTCATCACCCTTAGGTCCTCGGTAAACCAAGGGGCCAGGGTGGTTCGTTGCCGCAGGAGAGGCCGCAAAGGCGCCACCCGGTCTAAGGCCCCGGCGGCCGCATTATTGCAGGCGGCTACTAGGTCCTCTATCCGGGGGCGGGTCAGGTCTACAGGAGGTGGCCCAAGCTCCGTCTGGAACCTATCTGGTTCCATCAGGCACCTGGGGCGGAACCATCTAGGATATTCCGGTTCCGCTTCCCCGTGGCGGGGGGGTAGCACCAGGGAAGTCAAGTCGGAGAAGTGAGTGGTCTGACCATGACAGGGGTGTGATGGCTAAATCCCCTATTCCCAGATCACTCGTCCACTGGTCAGAGACAAAAACAAGATCCAGTGTGTGGCCTCCCTCGTGTGTGGGACCCTGAATTAATTGAGTCAGGTCCATGGCTGTCATGGAAGCCATGAACTCCTGAACCACCTCGGATGCTTCTCCCACCGATGGCAAGTTGAAGTCCCCCATAACTAAAAGTCTGGGGGTCTCAACTGTCACCGTTGCGATCAGCTCGAGGAGCTCAGGCAGGGCCGCTGATGTATAGCGAGGAGCCAGGTATACAATCAGCAGGCCCAACTGTCTCCCTGGGCCCCATCTCAGGACAAGAGATTCACACCCGGATGTCTGTGGCACAGTGAACTCTCTCGGCTCCAGGTCTTCCCGGATAATTACCGCTACCCCACCGCCCCTACCTTGGGCCCGTGGCTGGTGGAATGCTCGATAGCCTGGTGGGCACATGTCCACGAGGGGTACACCTCCCTCGTGGCCCAACCAGGTCTCTGTTATTCCTGCGAGGTCTGGCTCCCCCTCCAAAATCAGATCATTAATGAGGGGGGCCTTGTTAACAACGGACCTCGCATTGCATAACATCAGCCTCAGGCCCTAGCTCTGTAGATCCTGGCCACCTAGAGTGCGGGGGTTGGTACAAGCGACCGGGTGTAACCAACAACCACGGACTCCCAACCGACTGCAGGCTCTTAATCTGTCCTCGCACTCACCCCTCCCCACGACCGTTGGTATGACAGAGGCCTGTACTGGAATGCTATTTTCCCCCTCCTCCCCCACTCTGCTCCCTCCCCTCCCGACCACACCTGTATGCCTGGCTCTACTTTCCCTCCTGGCCTGAATCCCCTTCCCCCCTGCCCTGGAACCCCTTAAAACTGTTAAAAAATGATTGATTAAAAAACCCCTTAATTTCCGCTTCCTCCACCTCTCTGGGTTAACAAACCCGTCATCAAGGTGGGCCCTTGAAAGGTCTGAGGGCCATACCTGTGAGAGGGGGGACTCTCGCAGTAGTAGTAGGTCTGACCTTGAATGTATGGAGTTCATAGCTTGTCATAGGGGCGAGCTCATTTTCGGGTGCTGTAGTTAAAATCATAGGTTTGTTCGTAAGCCAGGGCTCTCCACAAAAGGGGTATGCAGATGATGGTTGTCCTTACCCTGGATGGAAAGGGTAGGTTGGTGAGCTAGCTGGCTAGACCGATTGGTCTACAAGTGGAATCTCAAGGAGTACTGGGGAGCAGTTTGTAACCAGGTGGTACTAGGGAGCAGTTTGTAGCAGGGCGTTAAGGTAAACCATAGTCAGGATAGTAATTTGAACAGGGGATGGAAGTTGTCAGCAAGGATGGAAGGGTAAAAAGTCAGACCTTCAGCAAATGGCCACCAGTCTCCCAAGCGTCTCTATCCAGTCTCAGACATGAGTGGCCATTTGTCTCCTCGACAACCCAGCTGCCCGGGGCTGTTGTTCCCGAGCCCGCAGGGCCGTCTCGGCTTCCCTGAGCTTCCCTGCAGTCCTCCCGCTGATCTGTTAGCGTTCTCTGGCGCCCCGGGCCTCGTTCTCACCTTTCGCGGCCCCCCCGCTGGTCCGGGATTCATGGCGGCCGAAAGGTCTGGCATTCGGCGTTTCTGACCACCTCCACCACCGCCGTTGCCAAACCTTCACCGCCTGGGCTGCATGGGTTGTCTGGCATTCCTTTCCTCCTCGGGCTGCCGCCGCATCGCTCCATTCTGCTCCATTCTGCTTTGCTCCGTTCCGTTCTACATGCGAGCTGGCAATCGCCAGCCCCAGCACCAGCTAGCGCGTTTCTGCCTCTCCGTCTGGCTATCCGACCACCCTGGTGGTCCAGCCCAAGGCCAGGGCGAAGCCGGGGTGATCGTCGACAAATTTCCGGCCCTCAGGATGGAACAGAGGGTCGGCAGCACCCCTCCCATCAGGGAGGCCCCCCGCAATCATGCGGAGCTCACAAGCTGGCCGCCATTCCCTCCGGAAGCTCCTCCTCCTATCCAAAATGTTGGCTCGGAAACTCTGGCATTTGAAATGTGCAAGTCTTAAAGCTGTCAAGTTACAAGACCCTTGCACCCCTAATCCTTTAGAAAAAAACCCCAGGGGTGTTCAAACTTGACAGCTTTAAGATTTGTGGACTTCAACTCCCAGAATTCCTCCTCCAGTCATGTTGGCTGAGGAACTCTGTCATTTGAAGCACGCAAGTCTTAAAGCTGTCAAGTTACAAGACCCTTACATCCCTAACCCTTTACAACCCCCCTCCCTCCAAAAGCCCTAAAACTTTATTTTTTAAAGCATTTGCACCCGGGGAAAGTCAGAACAAGGCACACCAGCCACACACCACCTCCACTGACTTTGAAGTCTTTCTCTCGCGCTGCCAAAATCCCTCGATGCTCTTCACCTCCGGTTGCCCCTTCAACCTCTCATCTGTGGAGGATACGCGGTGATCCTCCTGGAGGGGCAGCCGAGGGGCACTTTCCACATCCCGAATAGCTGGCGGAGGCAGCGTTCCGGTACCCCCCCCCCCCGGAAGGAGTACGGGAAGGCACACTAAATTTCACCAACCGGTATCCCTCTACCAGTGCGAACCGGCTGAAACCCACCCCTGCACTGACCCTTAGCTAGCTCTAAATATGGTAAGTGCTGACTGTTAGTTGAGAAGATTCCTGTATATAGGCTTTTAGCAATAAATCAACTTAATGGTACCGTCACATATGAACCTGGACTTTCTCACCTGATGATTTTGTAACTGCAGAAATGGCTTGAAATGTTATCAAATGTAAACCGAAAGATTGATTTATTATTTTTGGAATTACTGCACCAAAGAAAGTCAGAAGGTCATTACTTCTCCCCCCCCCCCCTCTTTGCATCTCTCTCTCTTTTTTTCTAACTCGTTTCTTTTTTATTTTTACCTTGTAATGAAACTTAATAAAAAAATTACAAAATATCCTATCGTGAATTGTGCTGAGAATGGAGTTTAGCAGCGTTTGCGGAAATGGTCTTAATAAAGCCAACTGCCAAAAGAGCCAATGCAACCTTGGGCTGCATCAACAGAGAGTGTCAAATTCAGAAAAAGTGATTTCATAGGTCAGGGGTATCCAAACTTGGGAATTTTAAGACTTGTGGACTTCAACTCCCAGAATTCCCCAGCCGGCTGGGGAATTCTGGGAGTTGAAGTCCACAAGTCTTAACGTTCCCAAGTTTGAACACCCCTGGAATAGGTAGTCCTCGACTTACAACTGTAATTGAGCCCAAAATTTCTGTTGCTAAGGGAGACACTTGTTAAGTTATATTTTCCTGTACACCGCGGGAGAGTCCAAGCAATGGGTTAATTCAGTCTGCTTGCCCTTAGGACTGAGGAACTATTTTTCCTTAAGCCACACCTCCTCCTGGTGTGCTCAATCCCCCAGAATTCTTCCTCAGTCAGCCCGTTTGGACGTATTTAGTTAGAGCTCTGAGCTAAATTGATCCTTTTTTTGGCTTGGACTCTCTAATTGCGTTTAAAGTTTTTTCTCTAATATTCCCCAACCTCGTGAGACGTTTCTCTCTTCAATTCTGCGACTTTCTTCAGTAGAATCTGCACTTGAAGGCCAGGAGGTAAGCTGGAAGGTGGTGGGGGGTGCCCCTCAGCCGATCCTCTTGGGACGGCTTCGGAGGCCTGCCGCTTGTCGTTTAAAACGGCGCGGCTGCAGCGGCGAGCTTCCTAAGTCCACAGGCCCCTCGTTTGTTATTTTCGTCGAAGTTTTTTCGATCCCCGGCCTGCTAGAGGACCTCTGCCGCAGGGAGGAGTGGGCGATCGTCGCCATTGCGAGGCGCGTTCGCCCCTCGCTCTCCCTTAGCCCCACGCTGTTGCGGCGGCCATTTTTAGGCGCGAAAATAGCGCGCCCAGCCATGGCCGCCATTTTGCATCAGCCTCGTTGTCAGGAGGCCGCTGGAGGTGGCAGGGCCTAGCAAGGGTTTCTCGGGCTAGGATCGCCACCTTCGCCATTTGTCTATTTTTGCGAGCGGCGCTGGTTCCTGTGCCATTCCAACGGTCATCATACCGGCTCAGGGAGGAGGCCTTAAGTAAGCGCAGGCCTGAAGATTTTTTTTCTATAGTCATTCTCCTCCCTGCTTCTCCTGCGGAGCCTTGCACCTCGGTGCAGGCCCCAATCCTACCCCTGGGCCTCCGACTGGTGTGAAACATGGGATGATTTCATAGTATTGATTCGATTAATTGTATATATGGCAATTTTAACGATCATTTCGTTTTGTTTCCCATTACAGCACCCAGTCTATATCTATCCTTCTGCCTTATCATAGCCTTGCTCCATCTTGTGTGGTCATTGACTATGGACCTGCCCAGTCCTCCCGATTCCCAAGACGCTAGGCCGAGCCCCTCGCAGGCCCCTAGCAAGGGTTCCTCCTCTTCGGGGGAGTGGGGGTGCGGGCAAGAGTGGTGGGGGTAGCTCTGGGAAACAGCGTTCCAGAACCCCTTCGGTAGCTGAGGCCAAGGATGCTGAAAGGCGCCAGCGGGCCCTTGACAAGCAATTCGAGAAGGCCAGACGCCAGGCAGACAGGGTGCAGTCCCTTTCAGGAGCCCCTCCCTCCCGGGAAGATCTCCAGTCGGTCCTCGCCGAGGAGGTGGAATCCCAGGACCTATCCCCTAATAGGTCTTTTGCAGAGCCGGCTTCCCCGGTCCCTTCTTGGGCCTGTGAACAGGTTCCTCCCCCTGGGGATGCTAGCATAGACGATATGCAGGGTGAGGCTTCACCCCCACTAGAAGAGGGCTTGGATCCCGATTCTGACTCTGAGGAGTTATCGCCCCGCATGCAAGAGCTAATGGCCCGCGCCATTGCCAAGGGCATCACGGAGGCCATGAGATTCAAAAGCCCTACTGCAGCGGCCCCTAGGGGTCCCAAACCCGATCAGGCAGCTCCGCCCCCAAGCAAGCGTGCTCGCCATCCTTCCCTGGAATCCTCGGTGGTCAGCGAGGCCTCTGCCATTGAGGACCCTGACCCGGAGGTGCTAGGCCTCTCGGACGACGAGGACCTTCCCCCCGAAGCGCCCGCCTTTGCGGGTCTCTTCAAGCCCAGCCTTTTTAAATCGGTCCTTCACAAGGTCAAGGCTGCCACCAGGGTGGGGATCAAGCCAAAGCCGACCGCGCCGGCGGATGATGCCCCTCCGGCTAATCCCAATGCGGTCATGTTTGATGTGCCAGCGCCCCAGCAAGAGCTGGTTCCGGTCCCGGGGCTGTTCCTCGACTTAATCCAGCGCCAGTGGACTCAGCCAGCCACGCAATCCTCTCCCAGTGGGGTAGATAGGAAGCTTTATACTATGGAGCCAGTGTTGGAGGACCTTCTGGCCCTTCCCACTGTCGACCCGCCCATCGCTGCGCTCACTTCCAACTCCTCGCTACCGGCCGACCTCCTGGAAGGCCTTAAGGCGGAGGACAAGAAGGCGGAAAAGGCGTGCCACAAGACTCATCTGGCGGCTGCCTGGGCCATCAGGGCCTCTTCTTCCGCTTCCTTTTTTAATAGGGCCTCTGTGATCTGGCTGCGCGAGCTCCTAAATAAGCTCCCGGCGGGAGACATACGTCTCCACCAGGACGTGTCAAAAATAATCGCGGCCTCCCAGTATGCCGCTGACGCGTCCCTCAATGCCACCAAATTTGCCTCCAGGGCCCTCGGTTCTAACATAACTTCCCGTCGACTGATCTGGCTCCGACATTGGCAAGCGGACCAGAAAAACAAATGGAAACTGGCTTCCGCCCCCTTTAAGGGGTCCAAATTGTTTGGCGAGTCCCTGGATCCTCTCCTCATTGAGTCCAAGGACAAGAGGAAGATCCTACCTTCTCTAAATAAAAAGCAGGAACGCAAGGCCGCTCCCTACTCTAGGAGGCAGTCCTTTCGTGCCTCCGAGCCTTCCACCTCTGCCTCTTCCTTCTCTCCCTCTAATAGGTCCTTCGGCCAGCAGGGCGACAGGTCCCAAGACAGAGCGCCTTTTCGGGACAGAGGCAGGCAGCAGTTCGGCTTCCGCAGTATATAACCGCGGTGGGGCCTCCAACAGGCCGTTCCGTAAGTCAAAGTGACTGCCAGGGCTTGGCGCCCATCGGGGGTCGCCTCCAGCTGTTCGCCTCCCATTGGGCCCAGAACACCGAGGATGCTTGGGTTCTGCAGACAGTCAGGGAAGGCCTCTCCCTGGAATTCCTGTCCCTTCCCCCTCGGACCTTCATCCGGTGCCCTGTCCCGTCCTGCCCCCAAAAAAGGCAGCGTATGGACCAGGAAGTCCGTCATCTCCTAGACATCAGGGCCGTGGAACCAGTTCCCCAAGGCGAAGAGGGGAAGGGGTTTTACTCCATCCTCTTCCTGGTACCAAAGAACTCGGGGGGGGTGGAGAGCCATCTTGGACCTCAAGAACCTCAACAGGCATATCGCCTACCGGAGGTTCAAGATGCAGTCTCTGCAGTCCATTCTGGCGGGGATTCGACAGGGAGATCTTCTCACATCTATAGATCTCAAAGAGGCATACCTCCACATCCCCATCCGTCCTCAGCACAGGAAGTTCCTGCGCTTCTATTATGCGGGTCGCCACTTCCAGTACAAAGCTCTGCCATTCGGCCTCTCGTCCGCTCCTCGGACGTTTACCAAAGTGCTGGCGGTAGTGGCGGCTCAGCTAAGACGCAGGCCCATAAGGCTCCAGTGCTACCTGGACGACATCCTGATCCAGTCGTCGTCCAGGCAGCAGGCCCTTCGGGATCTCCAAACCACTATGAGATCCCTCAGAAATCACGGCTTCTCTCTAAACATAGAGAAGAGCCATCTCACTCCAACCAACAGACTTGTACACCTGGGGGCGGTGATAGATACCAACTTGTGCAGGGTTTTCCTTTCCCGAGACAGGTTGACCGGTCTAAGATCCATGACCCACAAGGTGTTGAGCTTGAGGCAGGCTCCAGTGGTCCTTCTGTCGCAGCTGCTGGGAAAAATGATCTCCTGCATTTCCATCGTGCCGTGGGCCCGCCTGCATTCCAGGTCTCTTCAGTGGCTGCTGCTGCCGCACCAGAGGGCATCCAGGAGCAACTCTACCAGGCCGATTCGAGTTCCCCCGGACGTGAAGAGGTCTCTCCGCTGGTGGGTGTCTCCGGCCATCCTCAAGGGCCACCTATTCAAGGAACCCGAGAGGTTGATCATCACCACAGACGCCAGCCTCTCCGGCTGGGGAGCCCACATGGGGTCCCTGGTTGTTCAGGGCAAGTGGTCCCAAGTGGAATCCAGCTACAGCATCAACCTGCTGGAACTGAGAGCTGCTCGCCTGGCCCTGCGCCATTTCAGCCGGTCCATCCATCGTCAACATGTGCTTCTGATGACGGACAATGTGGCCACCAAGGCCCACATCAACCGCCAGGGGCGGCACCAGATCCAGAGCACTGATGAGAGAGGAGGCGGAGTCCCTGGGACGCTGGGCGGAGCGCCATCTGGAATCCCTTCGCTCCGACCATATCTCCGGAGTGGACAACACACAGGCCGACTGGCTGAGCAGGACGACCATAGATTCTGCGGAGTGGAAACTGGACCCTCGCCTGTTCCACCAGATGTCCGACAGATTCGGGACTCCGGCCGTAGACCTGTTTGCGTCCAGGGACAACAAGCAGCTCGACCGCTTCTACTCCCGGTTCTTCACCCCGGGGGCGGAGGGGACAGACGCACTGCGTTGCAAGTGGCCCCGCGAGCTACTGTATGCCTTCCCTCCCCTGCCTCTCCTTCCTCAATTCATCTCCAAAGTCATCGCAGAGGGAGCAGAGGTCCTCCTCGTGGCCCCGCATTGGCCCCGCAGGTCGTGGTTTGCCGACCTTGTCCACCTGTCGGTGTCTCCTCCGTGGCGCATTCCTCCAGACCAGATCTCCCTCAGCCAGGGGGCCGTGATTCACCCAGAGCCCCAGTGGCTCCAGTTGGCCGTCTGGCACTTGAGGGGGACCAACTAAAAGACCAAGGCCTGTCGGAGGAGGTAGTGAACACCATTCAGGCGGCTAGACGCCCTTCAACCACTAGGATTTATGATGCGTCCTGGGCCGCCTTCGCCAAGTGGTGTGAGGAACTGCTCATCGAGCCGACGACCGCGCCTGTTCCCAGAGTGCTTGACTTCCTTCAAGCGGGACTCAACAAGGGCCTGGCCCCGAACACCCTTCGACGCCAAGTGGCGGCTTTGTCTACTGTCTGGTCGGGCGACCACCTTTTGCCTCTCAGCAAAATCCCGAAGGTGCGTCTTTTCCTCAAGGGCGCTTCTAACCTTCGCCCTCCCACCGTTCATCGCTATCCTACTTGGCAGCTGTCCGTGGTCCTGCGGGCCCTCTCTGGCCCTCCATTCGAGCCTTTACGCACTACTTCTCTTCGATTCCTGACGCTGAAGACGGCCTTCTTGATTGCCATCACGTCAGCTCGCCGGATTTCGGAGCTGGCGGCTCTCTCTGTTCGCCAGGATCTGTGCGTCATCCACCCTGACAGGGTCATTTTGAGGCTGGACCCGACCTTTACCCCCAAAGTAAACTCATGGTTCCATAGAGCGCAAGACATTGTGTTGCCAAATTTTTGTCCTCATCCGTCGCATCCCAGAGAGCGATCCTGGCACAATCTTGATGTCAGGAGGGCCCTGAAGGTCTACATCGCTCGTACTGCGGAATTCAGGAAGTCAGAGGCTCTTTTCCTCTCCTTCCAGCCCGGTTCCCTAGGGAAGAAGGTCTCTTCCTCCACAATTGGCAGGTGGCTTCGCGCTTGCATTGCGACTGCCTATGAAAGTCAATCCAAGGCCGTCCCGCGCGGCATCACTGCACACTCCACACGAAGTGCTGCTACTTCAGCGGCCTGGGCCACCCAGGCCTCGATCCTGGACATCTGCAGGGCCGCTACGTGGTCCTCTCCTTCTCCATTTGTGCGACACTATAAACTGGACGTTTTCGCCTCGGCTGAGGCGTCTTTCGGCAGGCGTGTGCTCCAGGCGGTTGTGTCAGAGACCGAATCCCGGGAGCCTTCTTCTGCCCACCCAGATGGACAATAACTTTGGTATGTCCCATTGCTTGGACTCTCCAAGCGGTGTACAGGAAAATGACCATTGGCTTACCTGAAGGGTCCTTTTCTGTACACCGCGGGAGAGTCCAACCCACCCTGGCTCTCAAGGCCGGGATTCGGGTTCCTCGTGTCAACATTACATCATCTTGGACGCTTCGCTCCGTCCGCACGAACTGACTCCTTCTAAGAATTCTGGGGGATTGAGCACACCAGGAGGAGGTGTGGCTTAAGGAAAAATAGTTCCTCAGTCCTAAGGGCAAGCAGACTGAATTAACCCATTGCTTGGACTCTCCCGCGGTGTACAGAAAAGGACCCTTCAGGTAAGCCAATGGTCATTTTCCCCATTTTACGAATTTTCTTGCCACAGTTGTTAAAGTAAAGCTGGATTCCCCGTTGACTTTGATTGTCAAAAGGTTGCAAAAGGGATCACATGACCCCAGGATAATGCAACCATCATAAATATAAGCCAATTGGCAAGTGTCCGAATTTTGATCACGTGATCATGGTGTGTGTGTGTGTTGCAATGGCCATAAGTGTGAAAAACAGACGTAAGTCACTTTTTAAAGAGATGTTCTAACTTTGAATGGCAACTCTCTCCTAGCAAGAACGGTCACTAATTAACGATTGTAAGTCAAGGATTGCCTGTACTGTTCTCAGCTCTCTTGGTCCGACCACATCTGGAATATTATGTCCATTTCTAATGGCCACAATAAGAAAAGAACCTGAGGAAATGGAAAGCGGGCAGAGAAGAGCGACGAGGATGGTGAGGGGCTTGGAGGAAAAATAGCCATGAAAAGAATTTGAGATGTTTATCCTGAAGAAGATATGATTAAAAGACATACAATAACGGCCTCCTAATACATGAAAGAATGTCAGACGGTCTGGATTTATCCTTCATAGCACTGGAGAGTAAGGCAAGAAGCAATATGTGGAAGGTCCACAGACAGACCCAAACTTCAAATAAGGAGTAGTTACCTGATTGTGAAGGGCTATTTAGCAGCGGAGCAGCCTGGCCTCTGGAAGGTGTGGGTGCTCCGTCACTGGAGGCTTTCAAGAAAAAGTTGTACAACCCATTTATCTGAAATGGTGTGGAGATCCTTGGCCCGAGTGTTGGGAGATGGACTTGGACAATGGTCTCCCAATCTTTTCGGCTCTGGACCGGTGACGGGGGAGGAAGCGGGGATGGTTGCAAATGCAGCTTTGTGCATTTTACCTGTTCCTTGTGAGTTCTGACCTAGGCTTCCTAAAAGCACGAAGCCGACTCCTCGTCCCAATAAAACCCCTTTTATTTACTTTAAAATGAATTTCTCTCCAGCAAAGTCCCAGCCAACAGTCTTTCAAGAGATTTCACAACTACAGACCTTTATCAGGCTTGGAGAGCTACCAGGCCGATATCTTCCAAACACCACTCTGTAGCAGACAATCCTTGGCAAGAAGTCAGGAACAGATCTTCACTCTAATGAATTGAACTAATTGTCTCCTCCAGAAGCCCCCCTCCCCTTTCGCTCCTCTTTATTCCTTATGGGAGGGGGCATTCACCATCCACCTGTGGCTTTATACTCCCGAGTGACCCCTTGTTCTTTAGCTGTTCCCTTCTCCTGGCAGCTGTGCACATGCGTACACTGGAATCAGGCTTCAGCTGTTCTTCTGCCCCACTGCTCCGAAGCCAGCTGATAACTGTCAGATGGCCCTGGCCCCCTCTCTGCCCCCGACTCAGAGCACTCGTCAGAGCCTTCCCCAGACTCCAGGACTGACCCATATTCCTCCCCAACCTCCTCACTGTCCGAATCGGCTGCCAGATCTGCTGGCCGCTGGTGGGCCACAACACTGTGCGGCCCAGTTCTGAATGTGCCATGGCCCAGTACTGGGCCACGGACCAGGGTGGGGACCCCTGGACTAAAAGACCTCCAATATCCTTTCTAGCCCTTCAGGGTAGGTGAATGTTAGATTGACAGCAATATAGTTTTCTTTATCTCTTTACTGCCATGTACTATCTGGATTTGGATAGCCCAAGTATAGCAGCCCCATCTAATGCACTAATGGGCACTAGGTTAGAGAAGGGAAAAAAAGACCAATTTTTAATATGAATCATTGGCTTTCCTTCACCTAGTGGTCCTCTTGTTTCTCTGGGAAAAATGTATGATGGTTTATCAAACTTACTTATGGACTATCTCTGCTATAATTTGTTTTGGCTTTATAAGGTGCATTATAAGCCCCCAAGACCTTACATCAAAATATACAGCAGTCTTATATTCTGGATGTTGTACGACAGGGAGGGTGGGATGGCAAATTGCTAACTAACCTAAGTTGGCAGAGATTGATGCCGTGAAGCTATAGTTGGAAATTGCTTACTGAATAATTCAGATATAATTCTGAACCTTGGTTTGATTTTAGATGGATAAATCTCTCTGGTTTGGTTAATTGTTGCTTAAGAAAAAAATGGAGGAGGAGCATTTTGTAATGTGCATGCCAACTTACGTTCATGGAAGAAAGGCAAGAAATAAATCTAATACAGGTAGTCCTTGACTTATGACCATAAGATTCAGATTTGTCTGAAACGGTATAGGATTTCCTACCTAGGCAGGGGGTTGGACTAGAAGACCACCAACGTCCCTTCCAACTCTGCTATTGTATTGCATTGTATTGTATAAATGAGCCCAAAATTTATGTTGCTAAGTGAATTTTGTCCCATTTTATTAACTTTCTTGCAACAGTTAAGTAAATCACTGCAATTGTTAAAATTATTAACATTGACTTTGCTTGTCAGAAGTTCGCAAAAGGGGATCACATGACCCCGGGACACATACAACTCAATTGCCAAGTATCTGCATTTTGATCTCATGATCATGGGGATACTGCAACGGTGATAAGTGTGAAAAATGGTGATAAGACAAGCTTTTTCAGTGCCATTGTAACTTTGAATGGTCACTAAATGAAGTGTTGTAAGTTGACAACTATCTGTAAATAAACAATTTTCATCCTGGTTTAGAGCAAACTTTCATTTGTCACTCCATATTACAGTATTTTTCAGAGTATAAGATGAACTTTTTTCCCTCAAAAACCCCCCTGAAAATCTGTGTGCGTCTTATACACTGAATACAGTATTTTTTGTTTCCCAAAACCCCGCCCCCTTCACCAAAATGGCCGTGCATAGCCTTTAGGAGGCTTTCAGAGTGCTCCTAGGGGCTGGGGAGGGCAGAAATGAGCAAAAAATGGGCTGTTCTTTTGCTCAATCCCCCCCCCCCCCCCCAGTCCTCAGGAGCACTCTGATATGCATGGCCATTTTTTGATGGAAAACGGGACTCTTTTTGCTCGTTTTTGGGGCCTCTCACCCCCCAGGAGCACTCTGCAAGCCTCCTAAAGGCTATTCGTGCCCATTAAAAAAATAAAAAATAACGTTTTCGTGAAAAACGGGCCATTTTTGGGAGGTTTGCAGAGTGCAAAAACGTTTTTGTTTAATTTGCCTCTTCAAAATCTTTGTGCATTTTATATTCCGGTGCATCTTATACTCTGAAAAATACGGTAGTTGATAAATATGGATTGTGCTAGCTGGAGAAAACAAGAATGGCTAACCAAGTTTCAGTGTGGCTTGCTGAGCATCGAGCATATTTTGAATACTATAGAGATGCATGGCTTAACTTGAAAAAAGGAAGTAACTGGGTTGATGAGTTGGAAGCAGCTGCATAACTTATTCTGTAACCTAAAGTTGATTGCATAGCAACTAACTCATGGATCTGAGTTACAGCTGAATTGATTTGATCCTGCCTAGGCAGGGGTTTGGATTAGAAGACCTCCAAGGTCCCTTCCAACTCTTCTATTGTAGTGCATTGTATTGATTTTTTATTTTGCTAAAAAAGCAGAGAAAGACCAAACTAGCATTAGAGCAAAAATAGAATGAAAGATTGATTATTATGCAGGTTTTTAAACATTCCTTCCCATTTAAAATCCATACAGATCAGCCGTTCCTTCCAAAATCTGGAGAACATGAAATTAGGGAAAGGTGTTATAAATTGCACCAAATAAAGGATTGCAGATGTTTTAAAAACTAAAATTGGATCATGTTCATGCTTTATGGTTTTTGCTAGTGGAAAATATGTCTGTGTTCACGTTAAGTCATTGAAACTGTTTATTGAAGTTATACATCTATTTTTTTTTTACCATCCCACCTAAGTAACACTGAACAGTTTACAAATAAAAGTTGAATCATGTCATCAAGCAGGCGAGGTTCCCACAAGTTAAGTTGCAGAAAGTCTGTCCAAGATTAAATTCAATCACATTTAGCAGATAGTTGACAGAATTTTACTTAACCTTGTTAAATGCTCTGTAACCCAACCAGTATTTTAAATAGCTTCCTCTCAGCCCTTTTGACTAGCTAATCATGTTGGCTTCCTCTTTAGAAATGCATTAATTGATTGAACTTCATACTAGCTATTTTGAAATCTTTGACATTGTCTATCATCTATAAGATGAGGGAGGAGTCAGGGGGAGTTGGCAGCGCTTAGCCAGTTTCAGCTGATCTGAAAAGCAGGGCTAGATACACTTTTCTAGTTGGATGGGACACCACCAGGAAGTCCTAGGCCAGTGATCGTGAACCTTTTTTGGCTCATGTGCCAAAAGCGGGGGGAGTGCAGGGGGGTTGTCTGCGGGAGTGCTACACATGCATGTGCTTCCCCCCCTCTGCATGCGACCAGCACTCCCTCCCCGCTTTTGGTGCTCTTTTTTCACCCTCCCCAGGCTCCAGAGGCTTTCTAGGAGCCTGGGGAGGACATAAACAGCCCCCCGCCCCCCCCTGGAGGCCCCCCAAAAGCTTCAGGAGCTTCCCTGAAGCCTCCAGAGCACGGAAAATCGGCCCTACGGGCAAACCAGAAGTTTGGGGACAGACTTCCGGTTTGCTTTTAGGGCTGTTTTTTGCCCTCCGGAGGGCAAAAAATGATTTCTGGTTTGGCCGTAAGGCTGTTTTTCGCCCTTCGGAGCCTTCAGGGAAGCCTCCTGAAGGGTCCTGAAAGCTCTGGAGGGAAAAAAATGGCACTACAGCCAAACCGGATGTAACTTCAGGGAAGCCTCCGGAGGGTGAAAAACAGCCTCAAAAGAAGGCTGAAGTCAGCTGGCCAGCGCACACATGCGCACTGGAGCTGACAGGGCAACACCTCACGTGCCCTAACAAGTGGCTCCATGTGACACCTGTGGCACGTGTGCCGTAGGTTCGCCGTCACGGTCCTAGGCTATAGACTAGGCTGCAAAGTTTGAAAAACATTCCAGAAAATGTAGAATATCCTTCCTTTATTATTTTTTGCAAATAACTCAAAGCGGCAAATATACCCAATGCTCCTTTCTCCTCCTATTTTCACCACAATGATAATCCTGTTAGGGGGGTTGGGCTGAGAAGCAGTCACTTGCCCTAAGTCACACAAGAGCCGTGTTGGTGCAATGGTTAGAATGCAGTAATACTGCTGATTGCCGGCTGCAGTTTGGCAGTTTGAATCTCACCGGCTCAAGGTTGATTCATCCTTCCATTCTTCCAAGGCAGATAAAATGAGGACCCAGATTGCTGGGGGCAATAGGCTGACTCTGTAAACCGCGTAGAGATGCCTGTAAAGCACTGTGAAGCGGTATATAAGTCTAAGTGCTATTTCTAATGCTATTGTGTTTCGTGCCTAAGTTGCAACTAGAACTCAGTCCCCTGGTTTAAAACCTTAGGCTTTTTAGTGATGCCTAACCTTTTTGTTTGTCACTGCGTTAAATGTTTGCTAGTCGAACTGAACTGAATAGTTACTGAAAGAGTTACTGCGCAGGTCATAAGCCTTATCTGACAATGATTTATTGTGCATGCTTAACATGTTTATATACATCACACATTCCAGAGACTTCTTTCCTTTTTGATCTTTGTCCGTCTGCCAGGAAGCTGGTAGACAAACTGTTTCTGCCAAAATGTAACAATTAGATAGATTTGTTTTATTTCCTTATTTTATTATTTTTGTATTAAAAGTTTGTTTTTTTAATTAGAACTTGTTATTGGACTTCATTTTCGCTTCTTAAAGAAAATGCTGTTTGGAAAAGCCGCGGTCAAAGCCTCACTAGTTCAGGGTGAAATTTTTCCCCTGACGTTGCGTGCCAAAAGTGCGTGCATGCACAACAGGGTATGCCCGCACACATAATGCAATATGCGCGCGACACCCACCCCTATGAGCGGCCTAACCCTAACAGGCCTCCCTGCAGCCTCCTGGGACCAAAAATGGGCTGGGTGGGGCGCCATACCCCTTCGTGTTCTCCCACTCCCCACGCATTCACGAGCATCTCCTGCATTCCCCGTTTCCCGCGTAGAAACCCAAAGGCAGAAACCCAAAAATCAGCTGGCCGGTGGGAGGCGCTCACGTATGCACAGTGGAGCTGAGCTGCGGCAATGACTCGTGTGCCACAGGTTCGCCATCATGGGCCTAGACCATATTGGCTCTCTGGTTCCTCTAAAAGTATGTGGCTGGCCTGGTCAAAGATAGTATGTATTTTGGATAGAAGACAATATTTGACACTGCAGACTAATTGCAGTGACCTAACCAATAGAGCTAATCTTTGACTTACAACAGTTTGTTCAGTGATTGTTCAAATTTACAATGGCACTGAAAAAAGTGACTTATGAACATTTTTCACACTTACTACCGTTACAGCATCCCCGTGGTCACGTGGTCAAAATTCGGCAGCTTGGCAGCTGACTCGCAGTTATGACGGTTGCAGCGTCCCCGGGGGTCATGTGGTCCCCTTTTGTGACCTTCTGACAAGCAAAGAAGCCAGATGCACCTGTCCAATTTAACAACTGAGTGATTCACTTAACAAATGGGGCAAGAAAGGTTGTAAAATGGGGCAAGACTCCCTTAACAAATGTCTCACTTTGCAACGTAAATTTTGGGCTCAAATTGTGATCCTACGTTGAGGACTACCTGTAGTTAGGATTAAAATCAACATAGCGAGCTCTTGATTTAATAAAGCGCTTGGTGCAAAGGGATACATGTTAAAGCTGTTGAACCCGTTTCTCTGAGGCTGATGGAGTTTACGTCATTTTGCATCCATTTACTTCGCTTTCAGAATGACATCATTGAAAAAACTAAATTATTTGCCATTAATCAAATGAAGCAAATAAATGCAAATAAAACAATTTGATTATATAATGAATGACGTAAGGTAAAGATAAAGGTTCCCCTCGCACATATGTGCTAGTCGTTCCCGACTCTAGGGGGCGGTGCTCATCTCCGTTTCAAAGCCGAAGAGCCAGCGCTGTCCGAAGACATCTCCGTGGTCATGTGGCCGGTATGACTCAATGCCGAAGGCACACGGAACGCTGTTACCTTCCCATCAAAGGTGGTTCCTATTTTTCTACTTGCATTTTTACATGCTTTTGAACTGCTAGGTTGGCAGAATCTGAGACAAGTAATGGGAGCTCACTCCGTTATGCAGCGCTAGGGATACGAACCACTGAACTGCTGACCTTTCTGATCGACAAACTCAGCATCTTAGCCACTGAGCCACCACATCCCTTTAAATGATGTAAACAGATACCTATAACATGGATTGCCTGAAGTGTCCTGTTTTAGAAGCAACATATTTTGTCCATTGTTTAAAATGATGTTCAAAGGAACATTCTGCCCACTGAATTGACATTTTGAGAATCAAGGTCTTGCTGTACTATAGACCAAGAGTGGGACACTCCCTAGATCTACTCTTTTCTAACTGTAGTGCATAATATGATCATAACTAAAAATCAGTCCTTAAATGCCAAAAATTAGTGATGTAATTTTTGTTTTTGCTTTTTTTTAAAAGAAAGGAAATAAAAAATAAAAGTCTCAAAGCTCAGAAACTTATAAAATCTTTTGCACTTTTAAAAGTCCTGCTCCCAATGCTAAAATTATAACAAGGTGCAAAAATTCTTCAGCTTGCCCTTTGTAGCTTCTGTAAGTTGGGAAAATAGAAGAAAATGCGATTCCTAGATTTCTTCTCTTGTTAGACAGGACTGTAGCAGCCGGACCAGTCATCTGGCTTCAGATCTGCGAATAAGAAAACTACTGTAACTTACGAATTCATTTTTTGCACATCCTCAAATCTTACCGGAGTGGGTATAACATGGATGGAATTGCATGTTTATATAGTAAAATGGGACGCGGTGGCTCAGACGCCAAGCTTGTCGATCAGAAAGGTCAGCAGTTCGGCGATTCGAATCCCTAGTGCCGCGTAATGGAGTGAGCTCCCATTACTTGTCCTAGCTTCTGCCAACCTAGCAATTCGGAAGCACGTAAAAAATGCAAATAGAAAAATAGGAATCACCTTTGATAGGATAGCAGCTTTCCATGCACCTTCGGCGTTTAGTCATGCCTGCCACATGGTCATGGAGACGTCTTCGGACACTGCTGGCTCTTCGGCTGTGAAACGGAGATGAGCACCGCCCCCTTGAGTCAGGAACGACTAGCACATGTGCGAGGGGAACCTTTACCTTTACCTATGGCAAATCACTAAAGAACCTGGATGGACACCATTTACTAAGGAAGGTATTTTAATACAGTAGACAAAAATGGTTTCTTAAGATTGGCCAAGGTTTAAATCCATTTAATCCCTATAAAAATCAGATTGGGTCTGTGGCCCTCCCTACATTTGGAGAATGTCTTTGACATGCTGTGCAAATTCCAGAATGAGCCTGGAGCTGATAGAACTGGAAGACACCCTGCCTTACATGGTGACCTACCATGCCTCCAAGGACAAAGAAAATGGTGTTGCTAAGCCATGCACATGGATCGTGTTTGCATAATTTAACCAGGTTAGTTACCTTCACCTCAGCATAATGTGCAAAGCTTGGTTAGTTTTAATTTCGATTAGAATCCTTTCTCTCTCTCCCCCCCCCTGTCCCTCCCCCCCCTCTCTCTCTGTCTGTCTGTCTGTCTGTCTTTCTTTGAATAGTTGGGTCCAGCATATTGTGCAAAACCAAAATGTATGTATCTAGATTTACAGCCAGTATGTACCTTGCGTGTCTGAAATTGCTTTTTTGGTGTCTGTTTGCTCCTGCAGTTGTGAATTACATGCCTTCTAGGCAGTTGAGTGTGACATTTGGGAAGGCACCGCGCTCCTTTCGGCTGCAAATTCTCAGCAATGTGCTGCTGACCATGTTCTTTGTTAATTAAAACCCCAAAGATAAGTAACTTCTCTGATGATAAGGGGAAAAGGAAGGTCACACACCAGTTGCTGCTTACCCAGGAGAGACATAATCAGGTGCTGTTTCTCTTGGCTGCCAGTCTCTGATAGTTATACACTACTAATTTATCCTGGCAGCCAACAACCGTTACCATCATGTTGCTGATAGAAATATCGAGATGTACAGCTATGAAACTAGACGCTGACAAATGTCCTGCTGCCTGGCATTTTATGATGCGCTTTAATGGCGGGGAGGAAGCAATCTACTTCAACATGGGGTCCTTCAGATGTTCTTCATAGCAGCGAGCATCACGTCAAGAGGCAACTGGGTATGTTCCTGGGGATGGCAGAAATTTTGGTCTACCTGAAGGGCTCCTGCTTCAGGAAAGGTGCTTTATGGAGAGGCTGATAGGATCTGGAACCAGAGTTACGCCCGCTTTGAAAATGACTTGGAAGAAACATTTCAGATCTCACCATGAACACAACTGTGAGGGGTACTTGGTACCCTCTGAGCTTGGCAGACATTTCATTACCCAAATAAAAGAATAACAGAATACAGAGTTGGAAGGGACCTTGGAGGTCTTCTAGTCCAACAATCCCCTGCTCAAGCAGGAGACTCTATATCCATGGTGGTGAATCTATGGTATACATGCCAGAGGTGGCATGCAGAGCCATCTCTGTGGGCAAGTGCGCAGTCGCCAGCTGCTCTTCTGGTTTCCGGTCTTTGCGGGTGCTGGAGTGCCGGGAAATGGCCTGAAAAAAGGCCTGAAAAATGCCCCCAAAACAGGCATGTGTGCACCGGCCAGCTGGTCTTCGGTTTCTGATGCTCCAGCGTGCACAAAGACCAGCTGGCCGGCGTGCATGCTGGAAATCTGAAGGGTTTCCGGCACGCGCACATGCACATATGCACGCAATTTGGGCACTAGCTGCTGAAAAGGTTCGCCATCACTGCCCTATACCATTGCAGATGAATGGTTGTCCAAACTCTTCTTAAAAACCTCCAATGTTGGAGCTCCCACAACTTCTAAAGACAAGTCGTTCCACTGATTAATTGTTATGTCAGGAAATTTTTCCTTAGTTCTTGGTTGGTTCTGTTAAGTAATTAAGCTCTCCGTTGGGAGAGCGAGTATGCAGAGAAGCGTAATGTGAGTGATATGGAATAAAATGCACAAATCAGCATACAGAGACACTGAATAGTATAAAAATATAGTAGTTTACTATGTAGAAATATAGAAGTATTCAGAGTCCGGTTTACAGTCCAAGTCATACACGGTTCAGTAATTCAGTCTCAGTTTAACACACAAAGTATAGCTAAACAGTAGCAAACCACAATACCTCAAAAATACACCTGACCAGCTTCTAACAAAACAGAGAGAGAGAGAGAACTAACAGCCATTCTGGCTCCCTCTTATAGCTGCTTGAGGTAACAAGCCAATTACATCTGTCTAACATTTAAAGTAACAATAAAATAATCATAGCTTATATACATTGCCAAGCCAAGCCTAGGGTTACATCCCTAACAGGTTCTCTCCTTGATTAGTCCTTCATAAGCACTGATCATGTTACCTGGTTTGGGTAATGAAAATCTGCAAGAAAAAGAGCAAGCTCAGAAAGCATCAAGGACCCTTCATCTCAACCCTGAACTACAAATATTCCCTCTTCTCGGGAACACAACTGCGCCTGTGCTACTAGTTAAAGCAGCCGGGTCCTTTTATCCCACACAAATCTGGGAAAAGTTGCTGCTGCTTTAAGAAACCAATTCATAAAGCGACTCTTAAAGTATCTGCATATTTTTTCCAGGCTGGTACAGGTGATTCTCAACTTACGACCACAACTGAGGCCAGAATTTATGCCGCTAAGTGAGAAATTTGTTGTGAGTTTTGCCCCATTTTATGACTTTCCTTGCCCCATTTGTTAAGTGAATCACTGCAAGTTGTTAACTTAGTTGTTAAGTGAATCCAGCTTCCCCATTGACTTTGCTCGTCAGAAGGTTGCAAAAGATGGTCACATGACCCTAAGACACTGCAACCGTCATAAATATGAACCAGTTGTCAAGTATTCAAATGTAAATCACATGACCATGGGGATGCTGCAATGGTCATAAGTGTGAAAAATGGTCATCACTTTTTTCAGTGCTGTTGTAAGTTTGGTCATTAAAAGTACTGTTGTAAGTCGAGGACCGCCTGTACAGAACCTTAAAAAAATGAAAGAGGTGGGTGCTTTGATGAGCAACTGATGAGTTTCTCATACAAGAAAGATTTTGTCTGGAATGTATTACTTCAGAGGTATCTCAGATTTTGATGAATCTATATATATAAAAGGCAAATACCACTCACCCATCACGAAATCTCCAGAACCGTAAATCCTACAAACCTGAAATTTGGCACATATGTTCCTCTTGGCTTCTAGGTGCTTGCTAAGAAAGGATTTTTCAAAATGACCATCAGATCATTAGTATTTGTTATACAGTAATTAACACACTCTGATGCTAAGGAGTTCTATTCCCCCTCCCCATCTGCAAAGAACTCTGTTCCAACTGCCAGCTGCCTTATATTAACATGCTCTGATGCTAAGGACTTAGATATTCTACTCCCTCTCCTCACCTGAAAAGAAGTCTGTTCCAACTGCCAGCTGCCTTATATTAAAACGCTCTGATGCTAAGGAGTTAGACATTCTACTCCCCCTCCCCACCTCAAAAGAACTCTCTTCCAATTGCCAGTTGCCTCACATTCCGTTACCTCAGTTCAAACAGGCAGACGTTCCACTCCTTCACCCAGGAGTGGTCTGGGGCTCCTTATAATACTAAACATTGGTATCTCACTAAAATGTCTACACCTTCCACCTATGCTTCCGGACTCAAGGGGGTGGGAGCGATATTCCCTTACGTGTTTCAATCACCGACCACCACTGAGCCAACGGATTATGAACTGAATTTCGCCTGCATAGCCCGATCACATTGTTTCATCGCGAAGCACGAGTAGTTAATATGCAAGTTTCTTCATCAGCCCATCAATCTGCTCCTTTCAGAAGGGTCCTTTGTGCTGTATAAACCATCACCTCTTGGCAGGAAAAAAACCCATGTGCCAGCTGTTTTCCTTGCATTTCCCCATACAACCCCTGGCATGATCCATGCTTGATGTACAACCAGATGCTTAGTTATGAAGGACCTGGAAAAAGATGATTAGGCTCTGCATTTGAAGTTCCACTGTCTGCCTTCCCTGGTTCATTTGACCACATTTTGTGCAATCAGCAACTGGCTCACATTTTCAACAATTTTGCAGCATTCCATGGTCACATGACTGGCATTTACTTCCGGTTTCTGGCAAAAAAACCCCACCCCATAGGGAAATAAGGGTTCGCTTAATGACAGCCACAGGAAGTCATAAAATCAGTCAAAGTCACTTGGTAGCTGGCTTAATGACCATAATGGCTTGAAATGATAATTGTGCGCTCAGTTATGGTGATAATGTTGAGGACCAGCTGTATGGGATGCTTTCTTTTTCTTCCTTTCCACTGTTGAAGGGGATGTATTTCAGGGATTAAGGAAGTCTATACATTTTATGCATTACAGGTAGTCCTCGACTTACAACAGTTCATTTAGTGACCATTCAAAAGTTACAATGGCACTGAAAATAGTGACTTACGACCCTTTTTTATACTTGCGTCTTTTGTAGTATCTCCATAGTCACATGATCAAAATTCAGATGCTTAGCAACTGGTTCATATTTATGACGGTTGCAGTGTCCTCTGTGTGTGTGTGTGTGTGTGTGTGTGTGTGTGTGTGTGTGTCCCCTTTGATCAGCTTTTGCAGTCTTCTGACAAGCAAAAGTCAACGGGGAACCCAGAATCATTTAACAACCGTGTTACTAAACAAATGCAATGATTCACTTAACGACTACGGCAAGAAATGTTGTCAAATAGGGTAAAACTCACTTAAATGTTTCATTTAGCAACATAAATTTGGGGTTCAATTGTGGTCGTAAGTCAAGGACTGTCTGTACACAATTGGGGACAGAATTTGGGAAGCTATGGGGTGGGTGAATTGTCTTCTGGCAAGGTACCACAGAAGTAAAGACCTCTATAAGATTAATTTGATGATGTTGGTTTAATGGCCATTATTTTAATTTTTTTGCTAACAGTGCAAAGATTACTTGCCATTGATTTGTTTTGAAATATTTTTATTTGGTCTACAGTTGGGATTTTAGTCTCCCATCTAGGCCTTCTCATACTTTTCTTTCTTCAGAAGGTGTGGCTTTCTTGGGTTTCATTACCCAACTAGGTAACATCATCAGTGCTAGAAGGGAGTTGAATTTGCCCTCTGTTTATATACACCAACTTGCCATGTCAGTTTTGGTGGGACTGTTGTTTTCTTTTTGGTAGTTCCTTGATTCAGCTGTTGTTTGTCTGAGTTGGTAGTTCCTTGATTGGGGCATTACATACTACATGATTGTTGGTCTCGGTTTAATCCTGGTGTTAATCCCTATTTATCTGGGTGTTGATTGCTGGCGAGGAAGCTTCTGAGCTCAGAAAAAAAAGCAAAACGTTTTTATTTTGCTGAGGCTCTCCTCTTCCTTGTTCCTTTTAAATATGCAGGGCCATTTCCCCGTTTTTTCCCAGTAAAATTTGGTAAGATTCAATTCCATGGATTTTAACGAATGTGGGGGTACTTATCTCCAGTAAAATGGGAGCTATCTACTTTAGATATGTATAAAGAATAAATAGAACAAGTTTCAATTCGTGGTTAAGGCATTAGGTTATAAACCGGGGGACTGTGAATTCTAGTCCTACTTTAGCCATGAAATTCATCTGGGTGACTTGGGCCACTCACCAAGAGACTGTGAGTTCTAATCTCGCATTAGGCATGAAAGCAACCTGGGTGACTTGAGCCAATCACAAAAAGACTGCAAGTTCTTATCCCGCCTTAGGCATGAACGCCACAATGGTAGGTTCCGGATCCTGTTGCAACCGGTAAGGTGCAACGGGGTCGGGCGTCCACCACATGCATGCGTGCAGCTCTCGCACAGTGCCTGCATGTGTACTTAACCGCCCGTGACGCGACGTATGCTCCGTGCGCAAAAGCCTCGATCAGCTGAAATGCAGGTAAGGAAGGCGGATGGGCCCTCTAGAGCACTGTACTGGAACGGTATTTGGTGCTCCCAGCAGGCACCGGTCGTATCCCACCACTAGAATGCCGGCTGGCAGAGTTTGGACCAGTCATTCTCACCACATCATACGTACCTCACAGGGTTGTTGTTTTTGTGGGGGAAATAGGAAGAAGGTGTGTTGCATATGCTTGCCTCCTTGAGTTATTTGTAAAAGCAATACAGGTGAGGGGTAAATAAATAAATAAATCTTGCCTCATCTTTGTTTTCAAAATGGTGTTTTGTATGCGTAAACATTTTGACATAGGGTGGATGGAAAGAAGCATAAGCGACATATAAATTGGTATCTCCATCACTAAATGCCATGCCGGGTGTGACTAGATGAGAGAGAGAGAGAAAAAATACCAACCAGCTTTCTTAACCAAACATTCTATTAATTCCTCTTGCAAATCACAATGGCGTCATTGCTTTTTTTTTTTCTTTTTAATAGCAAACGTACATTTGGTTGCTTATTGGTGGCATCTTGCCAGTGGATGCACTTCCATTTGCTGAGAAGGGTTATTGCCTTGTAAATCAACATGAGGTTATTGCTAATGCCTTTTAATTAAAAATCTAATAATCGGCTCCCTTTGTTTTAAACTCTTAAAGGGAGCACAGAGGAGCAAAGGTCTCAACAGTGTGGAGAAGGGGCACACAAGTTGCTACTCGCTGTTCCGGGAAACAACAAAAAACATTTTAATATTTTCTCCTCTGTCCTCTAGTTCAGTGAAATGTGTGGGTGCCAACAGAGGTATATGGCTTTAAAGCCAGGAACATTGAACCTTGGCAACTTTAAGATCTTTGGACTTCAACTCCCAGAATTCCTCGGAGAGCCATGCTGGCTGGGGAATTCTGGGAGTTGAGTTTAAGTGACTCCTGGCTGTAATGCTTTGTCAAGATGCCTATTAATTGAGGAAGGGAGAAAATAAATATTAATGGGATTGATAGCCATTTTACATTCAGGGGCTGGGTAAACGGGCAATCCCATAAGTTTTCGATAATAAATAAAAAATAAGGAGGATTTTCTTCCTTAAAAACACTGGCGGTTTTTAAAGGAGAGATTGGTTAACCATTTATCTGAAATGGTATAGGGCTGATTAGAGGGTTGGACTAGAACAGTGGAGTCAGACTCAATTTCATTGAGGGACGCATCAGGCTTGCGGTTGACCTCGGGGGTGGGGAGTGATGGGTGGGCGTGGCCAGCTCAACATTGCTTATGGCCAGGGGCGCCTCTGGTGGCCCGGTTGGGGCTGGGGGGATCCATGGTCTCCAGCAGGACAAGCACCAAATCCTTGTCCACCAGAGGAGCCTTGCCATTCCTCTCAGGGCACACGGAGGACCCCTTAACGGCAGCCCAGGCTGCCCGGAGCCCTGGGCAGTGGACAACAAATGCCCAGCCTTCCCCAATGGGCTGCCCGTATGTGCTTACCTCCTCGGCGAGCATACGAGGACTGATGCCGAGCTCCGCACACACTCGCCTCCTCCTGTGTGCACGCCCAGGGGGCTGGGACCAAGATGATACCACGGATCTAAGGCTGGCTGCGATCCAGTCCGGATGGACACCACCAGGTTGCAGATCAGCACCGGGTCGGCCTGGGCCGGACCGAGAAGCTGCGGGCCAGTACTTTACTGTTTCCAGGATGGTCCTGAGGGCTGGATCTAACCACCTCTGGCGCAGGTTCCGGCTTCTTTTACTGCCAGTATGCTCAGGAACGTGCTTTGGGCGTGCACGCACTTGATGCATGCTATGAATGCATGCACAGTAGTAAAAAAAAATACTGTGCGCATGCGCAGAAGCAAAAAACAAGATGCTGTAGGTGCCGCCGATAGAACCAGTTTGGGGGCATGGCCAGCCGAGTTACTACCTACTCGTCTGAACCGGTCCGAACCGGTAGGAACTTCTGCTCTGGCAGGCCTTGAGTTTGACACCCCTGGATTAGAAGACCTCCAAGGTCCCTTCCAACTCTATGATTCTGTTATTCCTTCCTTTCTTCTAACCCAAACTAACTAGATCAGGGCGAGGAACAATTCCTAGAACTCCGTAAATTCTAATGTTTTCTTTCAAGAGGATTTGTTTTTGGTAGAGAAGGATGTTCCCTTCTTTGGCTTCACAGCTGAAACCTTGAATATCCAAGTGCTTCATCATTGTCTCCTATGATCCCCTTAGCCTCACAGCCTTCAACTTTTATTATGAAATCGCTCTATATTATTACATTGGCAACTTAATTATGATTGCCATGCCTATTAATCATAATTTCCAAGGTGGCTTAGGAGAACATTAAAAGAACCATCCTCGGCTGGTCTAATCCAGAAGAAATTCCAGTGTTATCACAGGGGCAACAATAAATAAATAAAGGGGAAGGAGGAAAGAACAGAAAGTTCGTATCAAATTAAAAGCACATCTCTTGGTAACAAGATTAAAAACAAGTACCATAAATGCAATTGAAAAGCACCAGAGCTGATTCAGTAGCTGAGGAAATGACAGTATTTTCAGCAGAATATTATCAGGGAGGCGTTTTGATAGTTGGGTGGGGAAGAGAGGTCCATAGACAATGTATTTAGTACCAAGAAAAAGCTCTAGCTCTTGTACAGGTAGTCCTCAACTTATAACCATAACTGAGCCCAAAATTTATGTTGCTAAGTGAGACATTTAAGTGAAGACAGCCGTGAAGACACTGCCGTTGTTAAATTAGTAGCACCCTTGTTAAGTGAATCTGGCTTCCTCATTGACACTGCTTGTCACAACGTCGCAAAAGATGATCACATGGTCTTAGCACACTGCAACATCATATATATGAGTCAAATGCCAAGCGCCTGAATTTTGATCACGTGACCATTGGGATGTTACAGTGGTCATAAGTGTGAAAAATGGTCATAAAGTCACTTTTTTCACTGCTGAGGTAACTCCGAGCAGTCGTTAAATGAACTGTTATAAATCAAAGACTAGATTGCCGTTACAGGTAGTCCTTGATTTACAACCGTTCATTTAGTGACCGTTCGAAGTTACAGCAGCACTGAAAAAAAATGACTTATGACCATTTTTCACATTTTAACTCTTGCAGCATCCCCATGGGCACATGGTCAGGATTCAGAGGTTTGGTAACTAACTCATATTTATGACAGTTGCAGTGCCCAGGGTTATATGGGATCATCTTTTTGTGACCTTCTGATAAGCAAAATCAATAGGGAAGCCAGATTCATTTAACAACCGTGTTGTTGTGGCCCGCCGGCAGCCAGCAGAGGTGGCAGCAGAGTTGGGCAGTGACGAGGTTAGGGAGGAACATGGTCAAGTCCTGGGAGCTGAGGAAACTCACACGAGGGCTCTGCATCAGAGGCAGAGAGGGAGCTAGACAGCAGTGACGCAGAGGAACAGCTGGAGCCTGTTCCCAGTGTGAGCCTGCGCAGAGCTGCCAGAAGAAAAGAACATCTAAGAAAGCAGGGTCGACTTAGGAGTAAAGCCACACCTTGGAGATGATCCTGCGGGATCGTATTCTGCCCCATACATCCCTACGACCCATCCGCTCGCACAGAGAGGGACTTCTCCAGGTGCCGTCTACCAGACAGTGCCATGGGGCGGCGCCTAGGAGCAGAGCCTTCTCTGTGGCGGGCCCAGCCCTGTGGAATGACCTCCCCCCGGATATTAGGACTACTACTGACCTCCGCTCCTTCCGTGTCAAGCTCAAGACCCACCTTTTCCAAATAGCTGGCCTGGCTCGACCATAACTTAGTAACGCTCCTGATGGGTTTTTTAATTTGGTAATTTTATTAGGGGATTTTAAATTGTATTTTTAACTGTCTTTCACTTAAGTCCATCCTCCTCCATGCACATATGTATATGTCTCTGTTTTTTGTATATATGTTTGTCTTATGTGTATTTTTTATCTGTTTGATTGTACGCCGCCCCGAGTCCTTCGGGAGAGGGTTGCGGCTAATCAAATAAAATTATTATTATTATTATTATTATTATTATTATTATTATTATTATTATTATTATTATTATTATTATTATTATTATTATTATTATTAATTGGACCTTCCCAGAGGAGATAAAAGAGGAGCAAACGGGGAGTGGGCTTTTGCAGGAAACAATTCGTTCCTTCAGTCGTTTAAAGAGTGGAAAGTTCTGTTTGTGACTATAAGAGACTCAGTGCCAAGTGTTGCTTTGCCCTGCGTTTAGAAACTAGTTATCTCACAGCTTGCCAAGCGAGATAAGGTTTGTGTTGATAAATATTCCTCTGAAAGATTGTTTGCCAAGCCTTGCTGACTGTGAGTGAAATGAATTCAGTCGTGTAAATAAAAGAGGTTTTGCCGGGACCCAGGCTTTGCTTCATGCTTGTTAAAGAAGCCTAGGTCAGAACACGTGTTACTAAATTAACAGCTGCAGTGATTCACTTAACAACTGTAGCAAGAAAGGTCATAAAATAGGGCAAAACTCACTTACCAACAGTTTGGGTTAGCAAAGTAAATTTTGTGCTCAATATTGTTCATAAGTTGAGGACTAGCTGTAATTCATGATGGACTCTGGTGATCCTTGGAGAACCAGCAAGCTTGGCCCCCTCCTTAGCAGAGCAGAATTTTTCAATCTTGGCCACTTGAAGATGTATGAACGTCAACTCCTAGATTTACCTAGCCAGCATGCTAGAGTTGAAGTCCTCACAACCTTTATTGGCCAAGACTGAAAAGAGTGCTGTAGAGAACTTACAAAGGATTCCAAATATGGAATTTGTTCAGCTTTCTTTCGACTCTTCCAGTGAGAGAGGCAAAGGATACACACCAAGATTTCATGGCTGAAGTGGGTCATCTGAAGGAGTGGAATAAAGATGAAGGAAGCTCGTATGGTTTTTGTTACTGAGGAAACTAAATGTAGAACACCGTAGGATAATATATACCCAAGGGCATAGTGTTCTTATGAAAAATGTGAAACGAAGGCTAGAACTACAGCTGAGAAATGCTGTAATCCAGTGATAAATCCAAAGGGGGAGCTGCCTTCCATCCTACGTGGCTAGGCTAATGGGAATTGTAGTACTGATAGAAGAGAATATTTGTAGCTCAGGGTTGAACTGTGTGGTCCTTGGTGTTGTCTGAGCTTGGTGGTTTTCTTGTAGACATTTCATGACCAAACTATGTAACATCATCAGTGTTAGAAGGGAATAGAATTTACTCTTACACTGATAGTGGCTTGCCCTATCAGTATTAGATTGGAGAATGTGCCCTTAACTTTTGGGGGAGAGAGCCCATGAAGTTGGTAGTTGCTGTTATGCTCCGTCGGCGGCGTGAGGAGGTTGGGGAGGAACATGGGCCAGTCCTGGAATCTGGGGGAGGCTCGGACAAAGGCTCTGAGTCGGAGGCAGAGAGGGGGGCCAGGGTCATCTGGGAGTTATGTACTGCCTCCGGAGCCTCCAGAATCGGACATCAGCAAGGCAGAGGAACAGGGGGAGCCTGTTCCCAGTTCGTGCATGCGCAGAGCTGCCAGAAGGTAAGAACAGTTAAGACAAAAGGGGTGACCCGGGAGTAAGGCTTGGAGATGATTGGCCCCTCCCATAAGACATAAAGGAGGAGCAAAGGCACATCAGCCTTTGCAGGAAGCAACTTTGTTCATTCTGGCTGGTTTTAAATTCTGAAGCCCCATTTTGACTCTGTGCTCCGTATGGCCTTGCAAAGCTAATTGGCAATTAGGTCTTTGGCAGCGTTTCAAGGGAGATAAAGGTGGGTGCTTATCAGCCTTATCCCGAAAGACTTTGGCAGACTTCTGTTGGACTCTGTATAAACTATTTGTGACTCATTACGGGCTGTGAATGACGTTGAAATCAAAAGAGGATTTTTGGGACTAAGCGTGTGCTTTTTACTGTCGCAGGAAACCTAGGTCAGAACAGTTGGATCATGGAACTTCAATTGCCAATTGTTTGAATAAACTTTCCATTAAAACACCGGGAGACCACAGATATTGGCGCCATGTTGATTTCCAGTGTCAAAAGTGAAAGTTCTGCTTGAAAGTGTTTTTTCCTCTTCAAAGACCTCCCTTTCTCCCTTCGCTAATTTTGGTTTCCATTTCTGAAGTGATGATTCCCCCCCCCTCCCCGATTATTGTTAGATATTAGCATATATCGGGATAAGTCTTCCCTCAGGTCCGCTCCTACAGCGGGAAACAGGTATTCCTCTGATTGGTCAATGGGCGTGCCTCATCCCTATAAAAGGGGAACCCTCCGACCACAGAGTAAGCTGGATCACTACTATTACTAATAAAGAGCTGTTAAGTCACGTCGTGTCCGCAGTCTGTCTCTCGTTGCCCAGATCTAACATTGGCGACGAGGATGGGATTGAGAGACAGATAGGACGAAGAACGCTACTTCAAGAATCTCCGGATTTGATCCAGCCCAGGAATTCGGCAGAAATTCCGGCAGCCATCTCAGATCACCGCAGCGCGGCAAATTCAAACTGAGAAGATGGCGATGCATGCTCCCCCCGCTCCTTTCGACCCAGCAACCGACGAATGGGAAGCCTTCATGATTCGCTTCGAGTGTTTCCTCGAAGCAAATGAGTACACGGGGATCACCGATGCAAGAAAGAAAAATATCTTCCTCGGCTACTGCGGAAAGGAAGTCTTCAATACGGCCAGAGACCTCACCGCGCCTACTCCAATACAAGCAGTACCATGGGCGACGCTGAAACAAGCCTTGGAAACACATTACGCGCCAAAACCGTCCCGCCATGTCAGCCGCAAAGAGTTCAACATGAGGACTCAAAAGGCGGGAGAATCCATTAACCAATTTGTTGCAGCTCTACGAAGAATAGCAGCCCACTGTGAATACAGGGATTTGGAAGAGCATATCTTAGAGCAATTCATCTGTGGGGTAAGAGACATTTCGTTGCAAAAGAAACTGTTAGCCAACCCGAATCTAACCCTACAGTCAGCATTGAACAAAGCAAGAGCGTCGGAATCAGCGGAGAAATCAGCAGTGACCATACAACGAAGGGTCAACGAAACCCAGCCAGCACCGAGACAAACCAGAGTCCACTACGAAGACGCAAGCCCCGACTACGTGGATCCCGAGTTCGAGGACAGTCACCTAATGCAGAGCAGTCACTGGAGGCCTGGGGGGAAACCCGGATCCCGTTTGCCGCCCTGCGCAAGCTGCGGAGGGAATCACCCCAGGTCTACTTGCAGGTTCAGGAACGTTGTTTGTTCGCACTGCAACAAACTTGGGCACATCGCACGAGTGTGCCGGAGCGGAGTCCCTGCCTCACGGCAGCCACCCATGTACCGCCAACAGAAGCCCAACCCAGGGGCTTGGCGAAATCAAAAAAGGGCGCCCAGAGAGAAAAATCCACAAGTGTTTACCCAGAGAGAAACTCCCCAAAGAGCTGAACGAGCGTATTCCCAGAGAGATTACTCACAAGAAAGTGAGCGAGCGTATCCCCAGAGAGAATTCACACAGAGAGCCGAAAGAGCGTTTCTACCAAGACGCTCAACGAGAGTATTTTCAGGATATAGACGATGAGATAGAGTTGACCCAGAGAGAGGAGTTGCGAACGTATCTCACCACGATACATCAGGTCCGCCCTAAGCGGCCCAAAAGGCTGAAAGTCACAGTCCTCTTGGAGGGCTCACCCTGCGAGCTGGAGGTTGACACAGGATCAACCCTGACGATCATTTCATGGGCATCCATGAAACAGGCCATTCCCAGCCTCAGAAAGAGCCAACTGCGCGCTCCTGACGTCCTGCTACGAGACTACCAGGGGAACCAAGTCCCCATCGTGGGCCAAGGCACATTCCACATCCAGTTTAAGGACATCGAAGCCCAGCTGCCCGTGACCATCTCCAGCGCGCCATTGCAGAACCTCCTGGGGCTTGATTGGTTTGAAGCCCTGGGATTAGAAGTCACCGGAATCAACGCCGTGAGAAACAGCAGCGCTGAAAAGATCTTTAAGGAGTTCGAGGATGTGTTCAGCTCCGGTCTTGGTAAGTATGTGGGCAAACCAATATCGTTCAATTTAGATCCAAATGTGGCGCCAATCCGGCTTAAACCGAGACGAGTGCCTTTTGCACTCCGCCCAAAAATAGATAAAGAGATAGATAAGTTAGTGGAACAAGGAATCCTGGAGCCGGTAGATCACGCGCGTTGGGAGACACCTATCGTGACCCCAGTTAAGTCAGACGGATCAGTCCGCTTGTGCGCAGACTATAAATGCACAATTAATGTCGCGCTACAACAGAGCGCATATCCGGTGCCCGTAGTACAGCACCTATTGCACTCATTGGGGCCAGGAAAAGTTTTCGCTAAATTAGATATGGCACAAGCTTACCAGCAACTGCCAGTAGATAGCGCCACAGCGGAGGCCCAGACTATAGTGACGCACAGAGGAGCGTTTAAATGCAACCGGCTACAATTCGGCGTAAGTATTGCTCCAGGATTGTTCCAGAGCGTCATGGAACGACTGTTGCAAGGGATACCGGGAGTCGTCCCATATTTTGACGATATCTTGGTGTCCGCTGCAAACGAGGAGCAACTAAACAAAAGAGTCAGATCGGTTTTGGCCAGAATCAGAGAGAAGGGTCTCCGCCTGAAAAAAGAAAAATGCCAAATTAACGTGCCTAGCGTAGAATTCCTGGGTTATAGAATTGATGGTCAGGGAATTCACCCCACTGAAAAGAAAATTAAGGCGATCCAGGACGCCCCCCCACACCACGAAATCAAACCGAGTTGCAGGCCTTCCTCGGACTACTTAATTTCTACAGCGTTTTTCTGAGACAGAAGGCGACCGTTGCTGAGCCACTACACCGTCTACTCCAGAGGAACGCACCATGGAGATGGGGACGAGCAGAAGCTGCAGCATTCGCCGGGGTAAAGCGCCTGCTCACCACTGACTCACTACTTGTACAATACAGTCAGACCCTCCCGCTGGTATTGACCTGCGACGCATCGCCGTTCGGGGTTGGAGCAGTCCTCAGCCACAGGATGCCCGACGACGGGAAAGAAGCACCCATTGCTTTCTACTCCAGAACTCTTTCATCGGCCGAAAGGAACTACAGCCAAATGGACAGAGAAGCATTGGCTGCCGTTGCAGGTGTGAAACGTTTCCATGAATACCTCTACGGCCGCGATTTTGAACTCATTACTGATCACAAACCGCTGTTAGGACTTTTGGCGGGAAATCGCCCCACTCCGGTCTCCCTTTCTCCACGTATGACCAGGTGGACTGTTTTCCTGGCTGCGTACTCTTACAAGTTAATTCATCGACCGGGCTCCACTCTAGGGCACGCAGATGCGCTCAGCCGTTGCCCATTACCAGACATTTTGCCAGACCCCACTCCAGAAGTACCGGTATTGCTCATTGACTGTTTGGATTCGGGACCGGTTTCTTCTTACGACGTTGCAAGGTTCTCCTCGAAGGACAATTTAATAAAACAAGTGCAAACTTGGGTATGGAGGGGGTGGCCAAAGGGAAATGTGGGCCCGGAATTCAAAATGTTTTGGTCTAAACGGGACGAACTCTCCGTGTTACAGGGATGTTTGTTGTGGGGGGATCGAGTTGTTATTCCTTTTGCGCTACGAAAAAAGGTATTGAATGCTTTACATATGGGGCATCCGGGGATCGTGAGAATGAAAGCGTTAGCGAGAAGTTATGTGTGGTGGCCCAATATGGACAAAGAAATAGAGGAGTGGGTGGCCACTTGCGATCCATGCCAGGAGTCGAGACCAGCACCCCCGGAAGCGCCCGCCACAGAATGGGAGAAACCCAAGGCACCCTGGTCACGCATTCATATTGATTTTGCAGGGCCATTCCAGGGTCAAACCTTCCTCATAGTTGTAGATGCTTATTCTAAATGGTTGGATGTAGTCCTAATGACATCAACAACCACGGCAGAGGCAGTTATAAAGGTTCTTAGGCGGCTTTTCGCCACCCATGGTCTACCAGATCTGTTAGTATCGGACAACGGGCCCCAATTCACGGCCATGCAGTTCGAAACATTTTTAGCAGGGTTGGGAATCAGACACGCCCCCTCATCGCGCCATTCCATCCAGCGTCCAATGGTCAGGCAGAAAGAATGGTGCGGTTCGCGAAAGAGGCCCTCGCCAGGATGGGCCCGGGGGATTGGCAAACACGCATTGACCATTACCTCCTCATTCAACACATTACCCCGAGCGCAACGACGGGTAGAAGCCCCGCTGAACTACTAATGGGTCGCCGCCTACGATCTCACCTGGACAGGCTCCACCCGAATTATTCTACCTCGGCTCCCCCAGACTCTACAAGTAAGGTCAGATCTTTTAGAGAAGGAGACACTGTTTATGCTCAAAATTACACAGGGGGGGACATTGTGGATACCGGCAAGGGTCATTGGCATCATGGGCCCTCGATCGTATTTGTTAGAGCTTGAAGATGGGCGGAATTGGAGAAGGCACATCGATCAGCTTCGAGGTCGCCTAGCACACTCCAACTTAAGGGATGAGGGCGAAAGTTTCCTGTCCACAGAAAGACAACCGCAGGGAAACTTCATCCCAGGAAACGACGACACCGGCGAGCTAAGCGGGGGACAGGACATCAACGCACGCAGCTGAGCAACCCCCCGTCATCACAGCCGCTGAGCAAACCCCCGTCATCGCAGCCGAACAAGATACCAGGGAAAAGAGCATCGAAAACGCAAGACCTCCAGAAACAGAAAAAGCACCCGATCCTGCAACTACTTCAACCCAACAGGAAACCAATCCTGCAAGTACTTCAACACAACCTGAACTCCGACGTTCCTCCCGAGCAAGACAAACACCCACCTACCTAAAGGACTATGTCACCTACCGCAACGTCCCATCTAGGAGGGGAGGGGTGTTAGATATTAGCATATATCGGGATAAGTCTTCCCTCAGGTCCGCTCCTACAGCGGGAAACAGGTATTCCTCTGATTGGTCAATGGGCGTGCCTCATCCCTATAAAAGGGGAACCCTCCGACCACAGAGTAAGCTGGATCACTACTATTACTAATAAAGAGCTGTTAAGTCACGTCGTGTCCGCAGTCTGTCTCTCGTTGCCCAGATCTAACAATTATATTTAGGGATTCTTCATTTGAATGGTCCCTTTTTAAGGAACACCTATCAAGTTCCAGGAATGGGATTGCAGGCTAATTTTATAAACAGCAGAGGGGAGTAGAGATTCTTCCTGATTGTAGTTTAAGAAAGCTGTTAATTTGAAAAATGGCTTCGTTTTGCTCTTTTGTTATAATGTTCTCTCTATAAGACTTTTCCTTCTTCTGCCCCTCCCCTGCATTTTTTTTAATCAAACAGTTTATTGAGTCTCAAAACATGGCAACTTTAAGACTTGTGGACTTCAACTCCCAGAATTCCTGAGCCAATATTCTCCAAACTTGCAACTTTAAGACTTGTGGACTTCAACTCCCAGAATTCCCCAGCCAACCAAAGTCTTAAAGTTGCCAAATTTGGAGACACCCCTAGTTTAGTGGTTAGGGGTTTCTTGTATATTGTTGACATACAGAATTAGAAATCAATTAAAATGGTCTTTTCTGCTATCCTAACTTAATTGTTCCCCAAGATTAGAAAAAGAGGCACTGAGTAAGCCATAACTGCCTGTACAAGAGAATCCCCTTAAAGGTTAAGGTATCCAGGCAAATGCCATATCCTTGAAGTTCTCTTGGCATTTCCGCGAATGACCTTCTCGCCTCCCAAAGTAATGATTATTGCTTAAGAAAAACTGATTAACGAGAACCTGCATAAGTGTTTAGGAGTAGTTTTTCTAAACGTTACCTTTGCCCTTTCAATATGGAAGGTTTCTACAACTCCATTTTTGGTGTCTTGGCAAAGTTTCTGGGAAATAAGAGAGAGCAAGGATCTTTTGGCTGGAGTTTCGGCACTTCAAAATATTGGGTTGTGTTTGACCTCAGAGGGGCGGGGGCATGGCTATGCTGAGCTTCACTTGTTTCGGGGCATCACTTGTTTCAGGGGGCACCTGTAGTGGCCAAGTGCTAAGGCAGGATTTCCCTGAGACCCTTCCTCACTCTCATTATAATCTTCCTCCCTCCCTTCCTCCTTCCTTCTTTCCTTCCTTCCTTACCTCCCTCTTAATTCTCCTTTCTTCTTCCTTCCCCACTTTCCTTATTTTTCCTTCCTTGCTCTCTTCCCATCTTTCCTTCTTGGTCTTTCCTCTTTCCCATTCTCCTTTCCTGCCACTTCTTGCATGCTGAAATGCAAAAGGGGAAACATTTCTCCTTTTGTTTTTAGTTTGTTTTGGTAGGCCTCTGCCAGCGAAAATTGAGCTCTGGGGGGGGGGGCGTGTGCGGGCCCCTAGGAGCTCTGTTTTCGCTGGCAGAGGCACCGTGGGCCAGTCCTTCGCCATTTCCAGGCTGGCCCCACAGGCCAGATCTAAGCACCCTGCAGACCAGATCCAGCCCCCGGGCCTTGAGTTTGACATCCCTGCTTTAGGAATAGTGCAGTGAAGAGCAACAAAGTTGACTGAGGGTGTGGAGGCTAAAATACACGAGGATGGGGGGAAACTAATCAAGGAGAGAAACAACTTAGTACTGAGGAGAAAATTAAGTGAGAACAATTAATCAGTGGAACAGAAGTTGCCTCCAGAAGTTGTGAATGCCCCAACACTGGAAGTCTTTAAGAAGATGTTGGATAGGCATTTGTCTGGAACGGTATAGGGTTTCCTGCCTAGGCAGGGGGATGGACTAGAAGACCTCCAAGATCCCTTCCCACTCTGCTATTGTATTGCATTGAAGGGTTGCAGGAATTGGGGGTGTCTAGATTAATGAAACGAAGGACTAGGGGTGACATGATATGGTAGTCTTCCAATATTTGAGGGTCCTATGATCCATGTGATTACAGATCTTTCTGTCTTGTCTTGTAAGACCGAGCATGCACCTTTGCGCCACTAGTAGCTTTCATATGTATAGGTCTGTGATGGTTAACCTATGGCACGCGTGCCACAGGTGGCAAGCAGAGCCCTCTCGGCGGGCATGCGAGCTGTCACTAGCTCAGTTCCACCGCGTATTCGTATGTGCCTCCTGCCAGCCAGCTGATTTTCAGGTCTCTGCCGTGCATGTGCGGGGGGCGGGGTGGGGTGATGTGTGCATGCGCGGGAGTGGGGGGAGCACGGGGGGGGGTTGCAGCATCCCCGTGCCCCATTTTTGGTCCCAGGAGGCTTTGGGGAGGCCTACTAGGCCCAAAACGGGATGCGGCGAGTGTCACACTCATTTGCGGGAGGAGCATGGGGGGGGGGTGCCACGGGCGCGTGATTTCAGCACGTGAGGAGGAAAAAGGTTAGCCGTCCCTGGTATAGGTTGAAGAAATAATGGGAAGACACGCAGCTTTGTCGCATTCTTTTGTCAACCTGGAGCCAGTCTGTTTCGCCCTCTTCTGTCTGGATTGGCTTTCTGACCTTTCCATTTCTCACGAGGACGGAACCATTTGTAGACCTTCGCTCCAAGAAAATAAACCATTATGCACAAAGCAGGAATAGGCAAATTTACCTCACAGAGAATCCTATTGAGCCAGGAACTGCACTGCTAAAAACGATGAGGAGGTCAGATAACAACTAACCCCGATTCAATTTCAGGTACGTTTAAGTATATTAATTTCGATTCAGTGTGACTGTCCTTTAACCGTATCATTCCATTGCATTAAAAAAAATTACCTTTGCATTAAAAATGCTATGGATTGGTAGCAATCTTTGGAGGCTGTTGTGGGTTGCACCCAAGGCTTTTCCAGGATGGAAGAGGCCTTGGGGACTCTTCCCTAAGCCAAGAATCATGGTTCACAAACCACAACGACTGTAATCACACAACGATCTAAGCAAATACAGGAAATACACAGCTTGACATGGCGTTGGGATTATGTAGCCTGTATTTTCATGTTGGTCTGAAGGATGCCTGCATTTCCCTCGGGCTTTCACAGTTATATTACAATACTGTATAAAGGTAGTCCTCGACTTACAACCATTTGTTTACCGACGGGTCACGTTTTGATCACGTGACCATGGGGATGCTGCAGGGATTGTAAGTGTAAGAAACAGTCATACGTCACTTTTGTCAGGGCCACTGTAACTTTGATTGGTCACTAAATGAACTGTTGTAAATCGAGAACTAGCTTTATTCTGTATTTAGGCATGTGTAGATTTCTCAGCTCAGATGAGCTGCAAGAAGAGCACCCATTTGCACTATTCTTGATGGCTCTCCCCTTCCTTCCTTCCTTCCTTCCTTCCTTCCTTCCTTCCTTCCTTCCTTCCTTCCTTCCTTCCTTCCTTCCTTCCTCCTCTCCCTCCCTCCCTTGTTTTTCTTCCTTCCTTCTCTCCCTCGCTCCCTCCCTTGTTTTTCCTTCCTTCCTTCTCTCCCTCCCTCCCTCCCTTGTTTTTTCTTCCATCCCTCCCTTGTTTTTCCTTCCTTCCTTCCTCCTCTCCCTCCCTCCCTTGTTTTTCTTCCTTCCTTCCTTCTTTCTCTCCCTCACTTCCTCCCTCCCTTGTTTTTTCTTCCTTCCTTCTCTCCCTCGCTCCCTCCCTTGTTTTTCCTTCCTTCCTTCTCTCCCTCCCTCCCTCCCTTGTTTTTTCTTCCATCCCTCCCTTGTTTTTCCTTCCTTCCTTCCTCCTCTCCCTCCCTCCCTTGTTTTTCTTCCTTCCTTCCTTCTTTCTCTCCCTCACTTCCTCCCTCCCTTGTTTTTCCTTCCTTCCTTCTCTCCCTCCCTCCCTCCCTCCCTCCCTTGTTTTTCCTTCCTTCTCTCCCTCCCTCCCTCCCTTGTTTTTTCTTCCATCCCTCCCTCATTTTTCCTTCCTTCCTTCCTCCTCTCCCTCCGTTGCTTTTCCTTCTTTCCTTCCTTTTTTCTTTCTCTCCTTCCCTCCCTCCCTTGTTTTACCTTCCTTTCCTCCCTTGCTCCCTTCCTTGCTTCCTTCCTTGCTTCCTTCCTTCCTTCCTTCCTTCTCTCCCTCCCTTGTTCTCCTTCCCTCCCTCCCTCCCCCTCCCACTTATTATTATTATTTATTTATTTTACCGTGCTTCTAGACCGCCCCCTCTCCCAAAAGGGACTCGGGGCGGTGTACAGTCCATAAAAAGAATATAACAAAATACAATAAATAGAATTGAATATGTACAATTAGAATGGAGGAGGTTAAAAATGGAATTAAAAAGAACTGTACAGAGCCAGTATATATAAATATAATTATAAACCCCTAAAACACATACAGATTAAATTAAAAACAATACCCCTAAAATAACCAGTTAATAGTACATTTACCAGGAGGAACAGTTGTAGTTATGCCATGCCTGCTAATCGGAACAGGTGAGTCTTCAATTTTTGCCGGAAGGAGCGGAGGTCAGTAGTGGTTCTGATGTCGGGGGGGGGAGGTCATTCCAGAGGGTTGGGCCCATCACAGAGAAGGCCCTACTCCTTGGTGTCGCCCGTTGGCATTGCCTGGTGGACGGCACCAGGAGAAGCCCCTTTCTGTGTGAGCGAATTGGCCGCAGGGATGTATGTGGGAGGATGCGATCCCGCAAGTAACTAGGTCCCGTGCCATGGAGCGCTTTAAAGATGGTAATCAGCACCTTCTTTCTCCTTCTTCTCTCCTTCCCTCCCTCTCTCTCTCTCTTGTTCCTCCTTCCTTCCCTCCCTCCCTCCCTCCCTCCTGGTTTCGGAGGGCCTAATTCTGAGTTTTAGGTTTCTCAAAACAACAGCTAAACTCTAACCACAGAGTCTTTTATTTCCTCCTTCTCACTTCCAGACCTTTGACTTGAAATCCTTCCCAGTCCAGGACCTAAACGGACCATCCGTCAGGAGCTGTTTTAAATACAGACCCCCCTCCTTCTCCTCAGGGCCATTATCTCTGCTTTGCATTCCCCCCAGACTCTCTCTCAGACCTCCTGCCTCTGCTCCCCTGCGTCCAGTCCAGTTCTTCTTCTTTTCAGGTGAGGGAGCAGGGCTGCTTGCTGCTAAGCAGAAGGTGAAGCTTTGATGAGCACGGCAAGAGCCCAGGGGACCCCCGAGCCTGTTTTATTAATGAGATTTGCCACTGCCGGCTTGCTCTGGCGGAGGAGGAGAAGAAAGGTCAGGCAGGTGAGCGCCGAGACTCCGCATCCCATTCGTAACTCAAGCTCCTTGGGACGCCCCTGCATCTTCCAGCCTGCAGGGTTTGGGAGCAAATGAGACTGCTGGGTGGGTTGGGGGGGAGAAGAGAAGGATGGGGGGAGTAGAAGGCGGCTGGAGATGTGGCTGCACACAGTCCAGTCCTTCCATCTGTTTCTAACCTGCTTCCCCGAAAATAAGACCTCCCCGGATAATAAGTCCAATTGGTCTCTTGAGCGCATGTGCTAAAATAAGCTACCCCCGAAAATATTGCAACACAGCAGCAGCCACCTCAAAAATGGGAATAGAATAGAATAACAGAGTTGGAAGGGACCTTGGAGGTCTTCTAGTCCAACGCCCTACCTAGGCAGGAAACCCTATACCGTTTCAGACAAATGCCTATCCAACATCTTCTTAAAGACTTCCAGTGTTGGGGCATTCACAACTTCTGGAGGCAAGTCGTTCCACTGATTGATTGTTCTCACTGTCAGGAAATTTCTCCTCAGTTCTAAGTTGCTTCTCTCCTTGATTAGTTTCCACCCATTGCTTCTTTTCCTGCCTTCAGGTGCTTTAGAGAATAGTTTGACTACCTCTTCTTTGTGGCAACCCCTGAGATATTGGAAGACTGCTATCATGTCTCCCCTAGTCCTTCTTTCTATTAAACTAGACATACCCAGTTCCTGCAACTGTTCTTCATATCTTTTAGCCTCCAGTCCCCTAATCATCTTTGTTGCTTTTCTCTGCACTCTTTCTAGAGTCTCCACATCTCTTTTACATCAAAGCAACCAAAACTGAATGCAGTATTCCAAGTGTGGCCTTACCAAGGCATTATAAAGTGGTATTAACACTTCACGTGATCTTGATTCTATCCCTCTGTTTATGTAGCCTAGAACTGTGTTGGCTTTTTTGGCAGCTGCTGCACACTGCTGGCTCCTATTTAAATGGTTATAATAATAAGACCTCCCTGAAAATATGGCCAAGCACTTATTTCGGGGGTCCAAAGAAAATAGGACCCTGTCTTATTTTCGGGGAAACACATTATTTTATTGCAGTCGGTACAGGAATTATCCCGAAGAAGGCTTTATCCCGAGGGAGGCCTTATCAGATGCTCTTCCTTTGGCAGCTACCTTTCCTGGTTACATCATGGCCCTTAGCTCAGTTAATGAAACAAACCACTACATTAGAGATAGTCCTCGGCTTGTGACCACGGTTTAGCCCAACATTTTTGTTGCTAAGTGAGACATTTGTTAAGTGACTATTGCCCCATTTTATGATTTTCTTGCCACGATTGTTAAGTGAATCACTGCAGTTGTTAAGTGAATCATGTGGTTGTTAAGTGAACCTGACTTCCCTGTTGACTTGAAGTTTGCAAAAGGTGATTTATATGATCCCCCCCCCCCCCCCAAGGACACGGCCACCAACATAAGTACGTGTCAGTTGCCAAGCGTCTGAATTTTGGGTCTCGTGACCATAGAGATTCTGCAATGGTTGTAAATGTGAAAAATGGTCATAAGTCACTTTTTTCGGTTGTGACTTTGAACAGTCACTAAACGAACTATTGTAAGTCAAGGACTACCTGTACATTTATATCCCACATTTCCTCAACTGATGTATAGGGTTTTCCTTTTCTCCCTTGCTTGCTCCATCAGATTTTGTGGAGAAATTCTGCATTTATTAGTGAATTTCATAGCTTCAGTGGGGAAGGGAGGTAAGTATTACCTGATTCTAGATTTTGCCCGGTTCTATTCCCTCAAGGATCGAAGATTGAGAAGATTAAGAGTATGCAGAGGTCATTCTTATTTTCTTTTACAGCAGTTATAAATATAAAATAACATCTTACTTGATGTTTACATCATTGTATGCATTTATAATTTTATTATTTTTATTCTAATCCTCAAAAACTTATAGGATGACTTCATTTTTTCCCTATTTTCTGCAAAAATGTCAATAAGGATTTCCAGTAATTTAAGTTAAGTCAATTTGGCCATCTCAGCAAGTTCCATTTTGTTTTCTATCTTTAATTTCTATACTTCTATACTTTTGTCTTTGCTCCTCCCTCCCTTCTTTTTTTCTTCTCCCTTCCTCCCTCTCCTTCTTCCCTCCCTCCCTCCCTTTCTCATTCTAGTCATTAGTTCTTACTACTTTTTATTAAGTATTTAAAACATTAATAAAATTTTATTTTAAAAAAGATTCTCAGAGGAGGGGATCCATTTTTAATCTCTCTCTCTCTCTGTGTGTATAAAGTAAACGACTCTCTGCAAAAAGAGATGGTATAGATGTGTTTTTTTCCCTGGAGTCCAGTTGTGTTTCTGTTTGTTCCAATGCAAATGAATCCATCCCAGGATTTATATACTGTGTTTACAGTATTGTAGTATTGCAAAGGTAGAACGTATTTGAAAGGCTTCTGAGTCTAGTCTTGTCTCCATTCCATCCCCTCCCAAATTTATTAATTGCACGCTTTCCCTCACATCTGTCTAGGATGCAGTGCCAGCATTAATTGTGTGGTGGTTCACGCCTTTTTAAGCATGCAACCTTTGCTGCAAAATGAATGCTGGTTTTTTTTTTTGCTGGCACTGATCCTGTGGTCACTGATAAACAATGTTATTTGTTTCTCTTTCTAATTCAGGGTCAGTGGCTTCCCCAGGATGGAGCACCATATGTGATTCTCCCATGATGTTGCAAGCATCAGAAAACTTTTTTTTTAAAGTGACCTGAATCTTGTGGAATTTCAGGGAAGAATGTTAACATCTCAGGAGCTTTCCATTATCTTGCTTGAAATCTTAACACGGTCTATGCAAAAGCACCAGATTCTTGCAAGACAGACTTACAATACAATACAATAGCAGAGTTGGAAGGGACCTTGGAGGTCTTCTAATCCAACCCCCTGCCTAGGCAGGAAACCCTATACCATTTCAGACAAATGGCTATCCAACATCTTCTTAAAGACTTCAAGTGTTGGGGCATTCACAACTTCTGGAGGCAACTTCTGTTCCACTGATTAATTGTTCTGTCAGGAAATTTCTCCTCAGTTCTAAGTTGCTTCTCTCCTTGATTAGTTTCCACCCATTGCTTTTTGTTCTACCCTCAGGTGCCTTGGAAAATAGTTCGACTCCCTCTTCTTTGTAGCAACCCCTGAGATATTGGAACACTGCTATCATGTCTCCCCTAGTCCTTATTTCTCTTAAGCTAAACATACCCAGTTCCTGCAAACGTTCTTCATATGTTTTAGCCTCCAGTCCCCTAATCCTCTTTGTTGCTCTTCTCTGCACTCTTTCTAGAGTCTCCACATCTTTTCCACATTGTGGCGACCAAAACTGAATGCAAATATTCCAAGTGTGGCCTTACCAAGGCATTATAAAGTGGTATTAACACTTCACGTGATCTTGATTCTATCCCTCTGTTTATGTAGCCTAGAACTGTGTTGGCTTTTTGGGCAGCTGCTGCACACTGCTGGCTCATATTTAAATGGTTGTCCACTAGGACTTTCGTTTTTGTTGCCTTAATGTAGAACCTTACTCTTTTCACCATTGAATTTCATTTTGTTAGATAGTGCCCAATGTTCAAGTTTGTCAAGATCCTTCTGTATCTTTAGCCTATCTTCTGGAGTGTTGGCTATTCCTGCCAGCTAGGTGTCATCTGCCGATTTGATGAGTTCCCCATTTATTCCCTCATCCAAATCATTGATGAAGATGTTGAAGAGTACTGGGCCTAAAACAGAGCCTTGGGGTACTCCATACTTCCATGTAGATGCAGTTCCATTGAGGACTACACGTTGAGTGCGGTTGGTCAGCCAGTTACGAATCCATCTGGTGGTGATGCTGTCTAACCCACATTCTTCTACTTTATCTAGTAGTAGGTTATGGTCTACCTTATCAAATGCCTTACTGAAGTCCAAGTAAACTATATCGACAGCATTCCTCTTGTCCACTAATTTTGTCACTTTGTCAAAGAATGCAATAAGATTAGTCTGGCATGATCTGTTTTTGACAAACGCATGTTGGCTAATTCGTTGCTTGATTATCTTTTCCAGAATCTTTCCTGGTATTGAGGTCAGGCTGATAGGTCTGTAGTTTCCTGGATCTGTTTTAATGAGATTTGTGGGTGTTTTCAAATGTAATTTTTATCAGTTGGATTTCTAGATCTCTTTTCTTTTTAATAAAGTTTTTTTTATTTTTTTGTTCTCTATATACAATTATAGGTATACATTCACATAATTATTCTTTTTTTACATTCATGGTTCTTACACATTTGTCATTCCATTTATAGAATTATAATATTCCATTTGGGTTGCTTTGTTTACCACCCCTCGCTGTTTTGACACCACCACCTTCTCCCTTTCTTTTCTCCCTCCCTCCCTTCTCTACTTCCTTCCTCCTTTCCCTTCCCTTACCTCTCCCCTCCTCCTCTCTTCCTCTTCCCCTTCCTACCCTCTCTCTTTCTCTCCTTCTCCCTTCCATCTTCGTCTCCTCCTCTCTATCTTCCTTTCCTCCTCTTGCTCTCATCTCCTCTCCTCTCTTCCTTTCTCTCCCTCCCTCCCTTCTCTACTTTCTTCCTTCCTCCTCTCCTTTCCCTTCCTTCTTCCCTTACCTCTCTTTCTATTTTCTCCTGCCATGCTTGTCCTGTATTTAGAAGAGACATAGCTATTCAAAACTTAGTTGTGATCTTTTCCTGTCATATCCAAACCAGAAGTGGTATTCTGTTGGTTCGGACCAATTTGCTCAAACCGGTAGTGGAAATCGTAGGTGCCCCCCTCCCCCGCTCTATGCTGTCCCATTTTGGCACTTGTTTTAGCCAAAGTGCATGTGCGAAAGGCTGAGTGCATGTGTGGATGGGGCGCATGTGCTCACATTTGGGATCCCGTAGGGAAGGTAAGTGAATACTACCCCTTATCCAAACCAGTGGTGAGATTCAATTTTTTTACTACCGGTTCTATGGGCATGGCTTGCTGGGCGTGGCATGGCTTGCTGGGCGTGGCATGGCTTGCTGGGCATGGCGGGGGAAGGATACTGTAAAATCTCCATTCCCTCCCCACTCCAGGGGAAGGTTATCGCAAAATCCCCATATCCCCCCCCCCCCCCCCCGATCAACTGGGACTTGGCAGGCAGAGAATAGATGGGGGCGGAGCCAGCCAAAAGTAGTATTTGCTGGTTCTCCAAACTACTCAAAATTTCTGCTCCCGTTTCTCCAGAACTGGTCAGAACCTGCCGAATACCACCTCTGATCCAAACCACCAAACTTTGGAACCATTTCAATTAATTCGAGTTACGATACTATAAGACTAAATCTCTTTTGTTTGCCAATGCATAGAAGCTACAATCATTCTCAGATGGCCATTAAAACTCAGATAATAGAGAAAATGATAAATGCAACAGGAGAATGCTTTTCTTGGAAGTCAGCCAGATATCAAAGTAGTATAATAAAATTCTTGTAGCCAGCCAGCCCGCCACCCCGCAAAAAAGAATTTCTGGTCTCTGAAAGTTTTCAGGAATTTGGGATGTTGATTGTCTCCTCAGATATTTGATGGATTTAGACTTAATCCTGAGACCTAAGCATTTTTGAACTGATTAGAAAAAACAATCATTTTCATTATTCACCCTCATCGTATACCCAAGCTACAGTTATTCGCCATTATTGCAATAATCATTTTGCCATAATCTTAGCATGGATGTAAGTGAATGTTTACTGCAAAATTCCAGCATAATTAGAGGAGCACCTGCCCCTCCCCCCAAAATTGAAAAGGATGCCAAAATGCTCATGAATTCTTGGGGGTTATACAAAACCACATACAGGTAGTCCTTGACTTACAACCATTCATTTAGTGACCATTCAGAGTTACAATGGCATTGGAAAAAAGACATGATCATTTTTCACACAATCATTGCAGCATGTCAGACTCCCATGGGGTCATGCAGGGGCAACTCTGTAGATTGTGCTTTGGGTCCAAGTTTGGTTGTCTTGCTGGCTGATGTAATTTTCCCAGGTGCCTTGTGGTGAGTTTCTGTAGAGGGTTAATCCTACCATTGTTATGTAGAGTAGACTAGCTCAGGCTTTAATGGCTCGTTGACAAAGGTGGGGGCTATTAAGAGTGAGTCTGTTTCCTGGCTGAAAACATGTTTCTCCATTTCTTACCCAGGGAAATATAATGATCTGCCCTTTCAATATTTCCCAGGATATTTCATTTTTTTCTAGGAGAGGGGTGGGTTTTAACTTCCTACACACTAAAAGCCAAAAGATTAATGAGCAGGATCAGAGAGGCCATTAGGGAGAGGAGAGTCTTTTCTGACCCAAAGGACGAAAATAGAAATGGATATAAACTCTTAGGAAAGATTATAATTAATTGATAAAACACTGACAATAGAAAGAGAGAGGGAGGGAGGGAGGGAGGGGGAGAGAGAGAGAGAGAGAGAGAGAGAGACTTTGAGCAACACCTGGCAAGGAAAGTAAAACAAGGAAATAATAGGACTAGGACAGAGGTCTATGAGCCATTGCCCTTGCTCGGCTCCAGAGTGCATGCATGCGCTGGCCAGCTGATTTTTGGCTGGCCCGTCCACGCTGCCCTTCCCTTCCCCGGAGTCTCCATGTGATGCCAGGTGACAACAGGGCTCAAATGGAGGCTCTGGGAGGGCATTTTCAGCCTCTGGAGGGCCTCCGGGGGGTAGGGGTGGCCGTTTTCACCCTCCCCAATCTCCAAGAAAGCCATGTGCACATGCGTGGGGCAGCGTGGAGGGGGGTCATGCGCAGGGGGCAAATTATGGGTGTGAGCATACAAAAGGTTCACCATCCCTGATAATACAATACAATAGTAGAGTTGAAAGGGACCTTGGAGGTCTTCTAGTCCAACCCCCTGCCTAGGCAGGAAACCCTATACCGTTTCAGACAAATGGCTATCCAACATCTTAAAGACTTCCAGTGTTGGGGCATTCACAACTTCTGGAGGCAAGCTGTTCCACTGATTAATTGTTCTGTCAGGAAGATTCTCCTCAGTTCTAAGTTGCTTCTCTCCTTGATTAGTTTCCACCCATTGCTTCTTGTTCTACCCTCAGGTGCCTTGGAGAATAGTTTGATTCCCTCTTCTTTGTGGCAGCCCCTGAGATATTGGAACACTGCTATCATGTCTCCCCTAGTCCTTCTTTCTCTTAAGCTAACCATACCCAGTTCCTGCAACCGTTCTTCATATGTTTTAGTCTCCAGTCCCCTAATCATCTTTGTTGCTCTTCTCTGCACTCTTTCTAGAGTCTCCACATCTTTTTTACATCGTGGCGACCAGAACTGAATGCAGAATTCCAAGTGTGGCCTTACCAAGGCATTATAAAGTGGTATTAACACTTCACCTGATCTTGATTCTATCCCTCTGTTGATGCAGCCTAGAACTGTGTTGGCTTTTTTGGCAGCTGCTGCACACGGCTGGCTCACATTTAAATGGTTGTCCACTAGGACTCCAAGATCCCTTTCAAAGTTAATAATACTGAGCAAGGTATCATCTATACTGTACCTGTGCATTCCGTTTTTGTTGCCTAAATGTAGAACCTTACAAAAAGGACATATATACAGGTATCCTTTCCTAAGTTGGCTTTTTCAGGAAGATGTTCAAACAAGCTAAAACACAGTGATAACGAAAATGAAGTTATAAGCAATGAACAAAGAACCACACAAAATGAAGTTATAACATAAACAAAACAAAACAAAAAATAAGCAAGTCCCTGCATCCAGAAAATACCCACCTAAAAGTTCTTAAGAGAACCTAAATCCATATGTGCTCATCTTTTCACAAAAGGTTTGCAAATTTCCTGTAATATCCACACACCTGTTCCTGAGGACTGGAAAATAACCAGGGCGACCCTGAGTGAAATATGCTAAAAATAACATTAGGCCAGTTAGCTTAACATCTGTTCTGAGGAGCATCGTGGAAGAGAAAAGAAGCAAAAATGTAAAAGAAAAAAAGGCTTTACTGAAAAGAAATCCCTTGGTGTCTAGGTTTTTTTTTAAGAACATCCCCAAGCATGTAGACAAGAGAAATCGAATAAATGTTGTATATTTGGATTTTCAAAAGCCTTTGACAGAGTCGCTCACCCATCGCTCCTGAACAAGTTCATGAGAGGAAGGGAAAGGAACCAGTAAATTTTTTAAAAAACCCATAAAATAGAGGAGGATAGAGTGACAGTTTGGTGTAGTGTTTAAAGCAGCAGGCTTTTAATCCTGCCTCAGGCGCGAAGCTGGGTCAGTTTTTTAATTTTTAATTTTTTTTAATTTGTATCCTGCCTTTATTATTTTTACAAATAACTCAAAGGTCTATTTTCCTCACAACAACCCTGTGAGGTGGGTTGGGCTGAGAGAGAGTGACTGGCCCAAGGTCACCCATTCAGCTTTTGTGCCTAAGGTGGGACTAGAACCCACAGTCCCCGAGTGATTTGCCTAAAGTGACCCAGCCAGCTTTCATACCTAAGTCGGGTCTAGAACTCACAGTCTCCTGGTGATTGGCCCAAAGTCATCCACCCAGCTTTCATACCTAAGGCGGGACTCGAACTCTCAGTCTCCTGGTGATTGGCCCAAAGTCACCCATTCAGCGTTTGTGCCTAAGGCAGGACTAGAACTCACAATCTCCTGGTGATTGGCCCAAAGTCACCCATTCAGCATTCATATCTAAGGCGGGACTAGAACTCACAGTCTCCTAGTGATTGGCCCAAAGTCACCCATTCAGCGTTTGTACCTAAGGGAGGACTAGAACTCACGCAGAGTCAAATGCTGGAATTCACAGCCAACAGATGTACTGGCACTTGATGTGATGAGTCTGAAAGGTTATAGAAGATTAGGCTTTGAGTAGCTGCTAATATTAATGTTTTTTTCCTACTACTTGAACCATAAGTAGTAGCCTTTCCTGTGAGTTGCTGGGAAATGATACCAAGAGTAGGGTTTTTTTAAAAAATCTTCTGTCTAGGCATTTGGGTTGCCCAGATGTAGCCAGTTGTTATGAACAGACCTCTTGACTCTTTCAATGTGGGAACAAGGGCCATCTTGATGGAGACTGGTTTTTAATGTTTAATTTATTTGTATCCCACCTTTGTTATTTTTATAAATAACTCAATATGATAAACACATCCAACGTACCTTCTTCCTCCTATTTTCCCCATAACAATAATCCTGTGAGGTAGGCTAGATTGCGAGAAAGTGATTGGCCCAGTCACCCAGCTGTCCATCATGCCTAAGGTGGGATGAACTCTCATATTCCTGGTGATTGGCTGAAAACTGGCTTTCATGGCTAAGGTGGGATTTGAACTCATGGTCTTCTGCTTTCTAGCCTGGTGCCTTAACCACTAGACCAAACTGGGTCTCCAACTAGTTGCCCCCATCTGTGGTCATTCTTTGCAGCTATTTATTTATGTATTTATTTATTTAAAGCATTGATATGTGTGACCTATACTCTGTGCAATACGCCATAACACAAAATCAACAAATACAAAAGCAACACGTATCATTAAAACCTAATAAACAACAAAATGGCAATCAGTATGAAAGCATACAGGTAGTCCTCGATTTATGACCAATTACTTTGCTACATTCCTCCTGGTATTTCCCAGCAACTCATATTAAAGGCTGCTACAATAGGAAATAGCCAAAATTAATTTGCACCTTCTTGGTGAGCTTGACTGTTCCATTTTCATCTTCTGGTTAATGGCCCCAGAGCCTCTGGCTTAGAGGGCAGCACTTTTTACAGAGTTTGTTTAATTGTGTTTTATGCCAAAAATAGCATTTTGGATTCAGAGGTAGGATGTTTGTTTGTCAAACTGTCTTTCTCGAAACCGTTTCCTACATCTTGCCACAAAGAAGAGGGAGTTCAATTACTCTCCAAGGCACCTGAGGGTAGAACAAGAAGCAATGGGTGGAAACTAATCAAGGAGAGAAGCAACTTAGAACTGAGGAGAAACTTCCTGACAGAACAATTAATCAGTGGAATAACTTGCCTCCAGAAGTTGTGAATGCCCCAACACTGGAAGTCTTTAAGAAGATGTTGGATAGCTGTTTGTCTGAAACGGTATAGGGTTTCCTGCCTTGGCAGGGGGTTGGACTAGAAGGCCTCCAAGGTCCCTTCCAACTCTGCTATTGTATTATTGTATCTTGTGTTGTTGCGGCTAATTTTGGTTGTTTGGTAACCAATACTTGGCACTGTCTCTTTATTCCATTTGTGTACCACCAAATCTACCAGATGCTCCCAGTGTTTTGCAATATCAATTATAATTAAAATGTAATTAAAGCCATCATAAACATTAGTATAAAATTGTCCAATAACAATAATAATAATTAACATCAGTCAGTTGCAAAAGACAGTTTTACTTGGAACAGCTTACAGCCAAAAAAAGAAAAAAATAGATTTTGTAAAATTGAGTCGGTTATGTGATGATCTGCTTTACAAATGTCATTTTTAAAATTGTTTATAATATAAAGTGCAAAAAATGCAAAAACAAATAGTAGGAGGGGAGGGAATAGTAGGAAAAACAGGGGGGGAAGATTGCAGAAAAGAAGGGGAAAAGAAAGAAAAGGCATTGATTTCCGACTTCTTTTGGTGCAGTGTAATAAAATAGTAACATCCAACCTCAACTTTTTACTTTTCCATAGTAGTATTTAATCGTTTTTTTCCCACCTCAAGCACAAAGTCCAGAAGCGGTTTCCAAGTAGAAACAAACACACTTACCGTATTTTTCAGAGTATAAGACACACCTTTTTCCCTCAAAAAAGAGGCTGAAAATCTGGGTGCATCTTATACACTGAGTACAGCATTTTCTGCCTCCTGAAACCCCGTACCCTCCACCAAAATGTCCGTGCATAGACTTTAGGGGCTTCCAGAGTGCTCCTGGGGACTGGGGAGGGCAGAAATGAGCGAAAAACGGGCTGTTTTGTGCTCATTTTTGCCCCCACCCCCCACCCCCTAGGAGCACTCTACAAGCCTCCTAAAGGCTATTCATGCCCTTTTTTTGAAAAAAAAAAAAACAGGCCCGTTTGCGTGAAAAACGGAGCATTTTGGGAAGGTCTGCAGAGTGCAAAAACTTTTTTTTTCAAATTTGCCTCTTCAAAATCTTGGTGCGTCTTATACTCTGAAAAATACGGTATATTTTTTTCTTCCATCAAAGCAGTTCATTTAGCCATCTCTGCTAACTTAACAATGGTGGGAAGAAAGATTGCAAAAGTGGCCAAAACTCACTCAATAACTTTCTTACTTAACAACAGAAATTTTGGGCACAATTGAGTCGTAAATTGAGGACTGGCACAATTGTGGTCATAAGTCAGGGATACCTGTACGACTATCGTGCATTTGCAACATTCCTCGCTCCAAATCTGTCGATCTAAGAATGCCAATATTTTTATCTGATTTGGTCACTTGGGCGAGGCTCACCCGAGTGGCACAATCTGAAGAGCAGGCAATTCAAAGAAAGACAACAAGAGCCAGGATAAATTTTAATTAATCGCATCTTACTTCATTTAGTTGCAGTTAGCATAATTGCAACCTGTACATTCCACATTCAGTTATTTAAAAATTTTTGGCTGCCACATTTTAGAAGCATCCCTTCTGAGGTTTTGGGAGGCCGGTGGGAGCTCCGGTGGGGAAAATATGGATGAGCTAAGAGGTTTTTTTCCAGCTTTTCTCCTGTCGCCTTTCCAGGTTCTTTGTTCCAAGTGCCGTCTTTTCCCTCCGCCTCCTTTCCTCCTGGTTCCTCATTAAATGCGCTTCCAAGTCACACAGAAGACCCTCTGCAGCTGTCAGGCAAACCCACCGATGACCTGGTTCTGCTTTTCTCACGAACGCCCACCTCTGCCGTGGCGTAGGCATTCTGGTCACGTTGGCGCGAGAAATAGTAAAGCCACTGAAAAAATGCAAGGACGGCCTTGGGTCTCGGCGAACGAAAAGTGCACCTTGGTATAACCCCCCCCCCCCCCTGGAAAAAGATGCTCAAATGATAGGTGCCTTCGCGGAAGAACCCTCACGTATAACCGTTAGGTGAATGTGTTCAATCTGATGGCTGGGCGTAAAAGGAGTGAACAAATGAGAAATGTGGGTCCTAAGGTCACGTTCAGCCTGAAAAGTGGGAAGAGGAATGGGTTGTGGGTGTGTGCAAAATCACATTGAAACACGTTTCTAAGGAGGATGACATAATTTCCAAGCGGTGACTTTTCACTCTATTATTCAGTGGTGGGTTCCGACTGGATCGGACCGGTTCGGCCGAACCAGTAGTGGTTTGGCGGCCTGAGTCGCTGGAACTGGCAGCGACCCAGGCCTGCCACGCCCTCCTGGTTCTCCACCAAGCCATTTTGTTTTTTGCTTTCGCGCGTGGCTGCAGCCATGAGCAAACAGTCAGTAGCGACTGGCGGAACACGCCCCTGCTATTATTGTATGTCCAACATCCCATTTGGGCCAGGAGGATTGCAGTACAATATTGCAGTCCAAATTCAGAACAAGTCACAGCTGAGCATTGAATTCTTCTTTCCCATCTCCTTTTTTTTCATCTAACAGTGATGCTGCTATACAGGTAGTCCTCGGCTTACGACCACAACTGAGCTCAAAGTTTTTGTGGCAAAACGAGACTGCCAGCGTTTCAAATAGCATCCAAAATTAAATCAGAGCCCAAAGGTATTGCTCAAAGGTTCCAATTTATTAAGAGAGCCATGTTGGCGCATCTGGGAAAACCCAAATCTGAAGCTTCTCGGTTTTCCCCACCCAGGTTAAAGTTCACGATCTTGCCCCCACACCCACAAGTCCATCACATGGTCCAATCTTCCACTGCCATGCTGGCAGTTCCACCCATCCAGTTCCGGTCAGGTGCAGAGGTGCAAAGATAAAGGATGACATTGGTTTTCTAGAAAGAATTTTGTTATGGCTACATAACATTGTACTCCGTACTATCCCCCCTCCCAATTCCCCACTATAGAAGCAGTATATTGGAATAGAAGTGTGGCAGGCCAAAGATCCAAAAGGAACATGGCTGCAGGCCTGACAGAGACATTTGTACAACGAGCCCCATTTTACCTTTCTTCCCTCAGTTGTTAAGTGAATATCTACAGTTGATATCTTGTTTCCCCGAAAATAAGACCTCCCCGGATAATAAGGCCAACTGGGCTTTTGAGCGCATGTGCTAAAATAAGCCCTTCTCTGAAAATAAGCACTCCCCCAAAATATTGCAACACAGCAGCAGCCATGAGGTGACCATGCTCACTGCCTCCTGCACCTCAAAAATAATAAGACCTCCCTGAAAATAAGGCCAAGCGCTTATTTTTTTGGGGGGGTGTCTTATTTTCAGGGAAACAAGGTACATTAGTAACTCGGTTGTTAAATGAATCTGGCTTCCCCATTGACTTTGCTTGTCAGTAGGTTGCAAAAGGGGATTGCACATGACCTTGGGACACAGCAAGTCATAAATATGAACCAGCGGCCAAGCATCTGAATTTTGATCACGTGACCATGGGGGGGGGGGTGGCGGTGGCTGGAAATGATGTAACTCTGAAAAACGTCCACACTTTTTTCAGCGCTGTTGTAACTTTGTTGTAAATCGAGGACTACTGGTACATACATCATACTAAACTAAACTGAAATGGGGTGCTGTCCTTCATGGTAGAGTTTGTTGTGGACCCCCGACTATTAATCTTGGCATGTTGTGTGAAACAGGCCCTCAAGTGGTACCCCAAGATGCTTCCTTTGTATGGGCAGGAGGCACCAGAGGCATCCCCAGTTGTGGTTTTGTATTGGTGACATCCGGCTGCAACTTCTGTCCTCGTGGGATGTGTGTGTGTGTGTGTGTGTGTGTGTGTGTGTGTGTGTGTGTTTGTCCATCCCATGTAGAAAAGGGGAGGAACTTTCACCACAATACTGTCAGATTGCTTCCTTCATAGCAGTGGTGAAATTCAACTTTTTTTTACTACCGTTTGTGGGTGTGGCTTGGTGGGCGTGGGCAGGGGGAGGATACTGCAAAATCCCCATTCCCACCCCATTCCAGGGGAAGGATACTGCAAAATTTCCATTCCCACCCCACTCCAGGGGAAGGATACTGCAAAATTTCCATTCCCACCCCACTCCAGGGGAAGGATACTGCAAAATCCCCATTCCCACCCCAATCCAGGGGAAGGATACTGCAAAATCCCCATTCCCTCCCCACTCTGGGGCCAGCCAGAGGTGGTATTTGCCGGTTCTCCGAACTACTCAAAATTTCCACTACTGGTTCTCCAGAACCTGCTGAATTTCACCCCTGCTTTATAGCTGGGAGACAGAAGCATTCTGATCTTGATTGACCTTCCCAAATCTTCAAAGGACCTACGGGTAGAATAGAGAATTTAATGAAATGCTAGGGTTATAGGCTAGACCAGGGGTGTTAAAACTCGATTTCATTGAGGGCCTCCCTCTTTCTCCAGCCTCTTCAAAGGTGGATCTGGCCACCCAGCTTGCTCCCTTCACCTGCCTCCGCCTCAGATCCTTTTACAGGTGCTCAAAATCCAGGTGCTGAAATGGGAGCGCTTGTTCTTAGGGCTGTTTTTAAAGCATTTGCCAGCTTGGGCTGGATATGTAATCCTGTGTTTGTTTTCAATAGAAGATTGAACTGGCCTCTTCTGTAGCGTTTCTCCTCCGACCTCCCAACGCTGTGGGACTTTGCTGGGCCTCCTTCTCTTTGCTTCCGGGGCCTTAGATTTACCTGCTGAGACCTTCGGCAACATTTGTCCTACTTTCCAACCCAGCAAGCCAGCATACCTATTTTTGTTCCAGGCCACCATTTCAGGGCACAGATTGTCAATTATTTAGTTTATTATTAGCTTTTCACCCCTGGGGAAGTGGGAAGGAAGCCATTTGTATGTTACTTTGCCTCGGGCTTCTGAGGCTGTTTCTGGCCTTAAGCTCAGGTCCCAGGTAGCTGCTGTATTTATAGGCAATATGACCGTGAGTGAAAGGAAGGCAGGTTTTATTTATGATTACTATGATTATTACCCTGTTTTTCCCCCAAATAAGACCGCCCCAGATAATAAACCCAACCGGGCTTTTGAGCGCATGCGCTAAAATAAGCCCTCCCCCGAAAATAAGCCCTCCCTGAAAATATTGCAACATAGCAGCAGCCATGAGGTGACCACCCTCGCTGCCTCTTGCATCTCAAAAATAATAAGACCTCCCCCAAAATAAGGCCAAGCGCTTATTTCGGGGGTCAAAAGAAAATATAGACCCTGCCTTATTTTGGGGGAAACATGGTATATTATTGGTTAATCTGCAATTCATTTCACAGTCTGGGATTGGTAAAAACAGTTCAATTTCTAACCAAGGACCTATAGGAGCTGTTAAGGTAACGTTTGAGTAAATATGCATCAGGGGTGTCAAACTTGCAGCGTCATGCTGTCGTCACGTGATGTTTCGTGATTTCCCTCCCTTCGCTAAAACGGTGGGCGTGGCCAGTGCATGACGCATCTGGCCCAGGGGCCGCGGGTTTGACACCCCTGATATAGCTAGTTCCCCGTAGGATGGTTTTTTGAGGAGTTAGAATATTTCAGGTCTAATAAGTTCAAAATTTCCGTATTATAATTTGCAGAAATATACTTCTGAGCCTGACACAGTGATTATTGATTTTATACTATTGCTTTGAGACCATGTTTTGAAAGGAATGAATCCCCATTATTACAGGTAATCCTTGTTTTGTGACCACAGTTGGCACTGGTAACTTGGTCATTAAGCGAAGTGGTCACCAACTGAAACGTGATTATATCTTACTGAAGCCTTTCTTTGTTTTATAGACTGAGAAGGTCGTAAATGTGAGGGCTGGTAGCAAAATTACTTTCTCATCACCATCATAACTCCGAAGTTGCTAAGCAAGGCAGTCACTAAATGAGGACTACCTGTAAGAACAAATCCAAGATAGCTTTTTGTACCAGGTTGATGACATTACTGTTGGGATGATTTCATACACTTTATCAAACTGTGATATGTTTTAATTCCAGTTTGTTCAATAAACCCACGGAGATTGGTTTAATGTTGAGCCAGAAACGGTGTCTGCTAAATCAAACCTAAGCAAACTAACTAATGGTTTAGTGTGAACTCTGAATTTCTAAGTTTTTTTGGGATAAATACCTAAACTTATAAATTAAACTACTAAATAAAAGAAATAATGGTGATATAGTGATGGGACTTTGGGGCTGAGACCCTTTGATTTCCTTCCTTTAAGTTTCTCTTTTGTTATTGTTAGTCGCGAAGTTGTGTCCGACCCATGGACAACGTTTCTGCAGGCCTTCCTGTCCTCTACCATCCTCTAGAGTCCATTTAAGATCACGCCAGAGGTGATATTCAGCTGGTTCTGACCAGTTCTGGAGAACCGGTAGTGGAAATTTTGAGTAGTTCAGAGAAATGGTAAATACCACCTCTGACTGGTCCTGTCCCCATCTATTCTCTGCCTCCCGAGTCCCAGCTGATTGGGAGGAAATGGGGATTTTGGAGTAACCTTCCCCTGCTACGCCTACCAAGCCATGTCCACAGAACCGATAGTAAAAAAAATTGAATCCCACCACTAGCTCACACCTACTGCTTCAGTGACTCCATCCAGCCACCTCATTCTCTGTCATCCCCTTCTTCTTTTCCCCTCAATTGTTCCCAGCATGAGGCTCTTCTCCAGTGAGTCCTTCCTTCTTATTAGGTGGTCAAAGTCTTGAGTTTCATCTTCAGGATCTGGCCTTCTAAAGAGCAGTCAGGGTTGATCTCCTCTAAGACTGACCGGTTTGATCGCCTTGCAGTCCAAGGGACTGGCAGGAGTCTTCTCCAGCACCATAATTCAAAACTTCTCTATACTTATACAAAATTGGTTTTTGACAAATCTATTGGTAATTCTTTTCTGTGTATTGGCTGTGTCATTGTTTGATCTACAGGCAAGTGATGTGTTTGCAGTGTGTAACAAGAGGCATTTACCACTTTGGGGTGAATTAAAAATTCGTTCCCATAGTAAATACCATCTCCCACCAGTGGAGGGCACTCATTCTCTACATGGAGTTGGCACTGCCAAATCATTTTGGTTGGACTTTGAAGCAAGAGTATTGGCACTTTTGAACTTTGGAGTTGGAGAAGACTCCAGAGAATACCACAGACAGTCAAAAAAACAAACCAATGGATCACTGAACATATCAACCCAAGCTGTCACTTGAGGCACAAAGGACCATGCTCAAATTATCCTACTTCAGACACAAGATGTGAAGACTTTTTGGAGAAGGGTTTTCTAATGCTTGAAAGGGTAGAAGGAAAGAACAGAAGACAACCAGCTGCAAGGTGAACGTTACTGTTGGAATACCTGAAGGACCAGGGTTGGAGGCAAATCTTCATGGACAAAATCCATCAATGTCAGGGATGTCCAACCTTGGCACATTAAGACTTGTGGACTTCATGGCTGGGGAATTCTGAGAGTTGAAGTCTACAGGTCTTAAAGTTGCCCAGATTGGACATTCCAGATCTATGAGGTTGTTAGTTGACACTGGCTTGTTGGCAAGTAAATTAATCAACCTCATTAGCAATTGTAGGACAGACTTTTTTTTGCCTTTTGGTACTGTCCATGAGGTTTTCCCAGTTGCAATGTACGACTGTGAAAGTTAGACCAAAGGAAGGCTGAGCGCCAAAGAATGGAGGCCTTTGGACTCTGGTGCTGGAGAAGACTCCTGCATTGAGTCCCTTGGATTGCAAGGCGATCCAACCGGTCAGTCCTAGAGGAGATCAACCCTGACTGCTCTTTAGAAGGCCAGATCCTGAAGATGAAACTCAAAGACTTTGGCCACCTAATGAGAAGGAAGGACTCCCTGGAGAAGAGCCTAATGCTGGGAACAATGAGGGCAAAAGAAGAAGGAGACAACAGAGAATGAGGTGGCTGGATGGAGTCACCGAAGCAGTCGGCGGGAGCTTAAATGGACTCCGGGGGATGACAGAGGACAGGAAGGCCTGGAGGAACGTTGTCCATGGGGTCATGATGGGTCAGACACGACTTCGCAACTAATAGCAACAGGACAGACTTCCTCAATCTGAAGGCTACCCACACATCTCAAGGATCTCCAATTAGAGAAATCTAATTCGAGTATTCAAAAGTAATAGTTACAGCCTGTCCTTGCTGGCCTTTAGGAAGACCCTTGAGACCGAGCTTTGAGTGTGTTCCTGTGTGGTCCTTTTTAAGCAACAACAATAGTGTAATGCAGCTGATTTGTTTCTGCAAGCCTCCAGTTCTTTAAATTGTTTTAACCCTCTGCAAGTCTCCCAGAGGCATTGGCAAAGTGGGTGGTCTTAAAAAAAAAAGATTAAATAAATAAATCATGAATTCAGCCTTGAATACCTTCCTCCCGAGCTTGTGGCCATCACCGAGAACTCAATTTAAATCAGGATTTAGTTATACCTGGGCTTCTGCAGATGTTTTTTGGACTACAGCTCCCATCATTTCTAATCATTAAACATGCTTGGCTGGAACAGAATGGCTCATAATTCTCCATTATGGAGAACACTTTGTTGACCAAAATTCTTCCTGTAGTGTTTTCTCTCTGCTTGGAACATGGTCCCTTTTGTTCCAGTTGAGTGAATTTTAAATAATACCTTCGAGGCGCCAATTTACTTCATAAACAGTAGATGAATTTTATTTTCAGATCTGGAACCTGATGGCATAACACTTTTTAGCTGAGACAATATTATAAATCCCTTTAGTTCGATTTTGTATCCAACATCTCTCTCTAAGCTATCTTGGTATCTTAGAGAAAGCTGGCAGTCCTTTAGGCCTGGATAAAGTGTCTTGCCTTAAGGCAGTGGCGTGATTTCATGGCTGAACTATGATTTTAAGCGCACCATTCATTCTTTCAACTGCTGCCATAGACGTATAATACATTTATAACTTTCAGTGGAGCAATGTTCCATTTCAGCGTTGGTTCTAACGGTAACGGTAAAGGTTCCCCTCGCACATATATGCTAGTGCTTCCCAACTCTAAGGGGTGGTGCTAATCTCCGTTTCAAAGCCGAAGAGCCAGCGCTGTCCGAAAATATCTCCGTGGTCATGTGGTCGGCATGACTAAACACCGAAGACGCAGGGAACGCTGTTACCTTCCCACCAAAGGTGGTTCCTATTTTTTCTACTTGCATTTTTTACGTGCTTTCGAACTGCTAGTTTGGCAGAAGCTGGGACAAGTAACGGGAGCTCACTCCGTTACGCGACGCTAGGGATTCGAACTGCCGAAGTGTCGACCTTTCTGATCGACAAGCTCAGCGTCTTAGCCACTGAGCCACCATGTCCCTGGCTCTCTACCTGCTTTCAAACATTAAGCCCCAATTTTACTCTTTTATGCTGCAGTGTCTAAGCCACATTTATAAGCTGCAAGAAACTGCAAAGCCAGACTGTCTGCCCTCTTAATGTTGCTTCCTGTGTTTGCTTTGGCACCTCATTCATTTTGTGACCTTATTTTTCTCTTTGCAGCTGCTAGAAATCAGATGCTGGTTGCTGCAGACTTAGTTTCCATGAAATCCACGGAAAAAACACATCCCCAGAAATCAAATTAAGCTGGAAAGGAAATGCTTTTACATCTCATTCGTGATCCTTGTGCAGGAGATGCTTATCTGTACAGGAAGTCCTCGATTTATGACCACAATTTCCATTGCTAAGCAAGGTACAGGTAGTCCTCAACTTACAACGGATCACTTAGTGCCTGTTCAAAGTTACAATGGCCCTGATAAAAGTGACTTACGACTGTTTTTTCACAATTGCGACCTTTGCAGTATCCCCGTGATCATGTGATCAAAACTCAGCTACTTGGCAACTGATTCATACCTACGACTGTTGCTGTGTCCTAAGATCATGTGATCCTCTTTTGCGACCTTTTTGACAAGCAAAGTCAATGGGGAAGTCCCTTAACAACCAGGTTGCTAACTTATTTAGCAACCTGTAAAGTTTTAGTAAACTTTTTCCCGAATGCCATCACTCTGCTTTAACAACTAATTCCCACAACACTGTCAAATAATTTACTAAGACTGTAGTCCTATTATTCTTCTCTTCCTTCCTAGTACCTATCTCTTCCCACTTAGGACCACAACCATGTTGCTTGTATTTTTCAATTTATATTATTTTATTTGTTAACTACTACAATGTGATGGCTTATTAGTAACCTTGACTATTACTAAATGTTGTATCTTTTTATTATTGATGAATGCATTTTATTCTCCTTATGTACACTGAGAGCATATGCACCAAAGACAAATTCCTTGTGTGTCCAACCATACTTGGCCAATAAAGAATTCTATTCTATTCTATTCTATTCTATTCGATTCGATTCGATTCGATTTGATTCGATTCTAATCTAATCTGGTCTAATCTGGTCTAATCTAGTTTAGTCTATTCTATTATTAGCTGCATTGATTCACTTAACAGCTGTGACAAGAAATGGAGCAAAACTCACTTAACAAATGTCTCATTTAAAAACAGAAATTTTGGGTTCAATTGTGGTCATTAGTAGAGGGACTACCTGTAGTTGTTTAGTGAGTTGCACCCAATGTTATGGTCTTTCTTGCCTTAACTGTTAAGTAAACCATTGCAGTTGTTAAATTAGTAGCATGGTTGTTAAGTGAATCTGGTTTCTTCATTTGCTTTGCTTCTTCGAAGGTCACAAAAAGGGATCACATGACCCCGGGACACTGCAAGAGTCATAAATATGAGTCAGTGGCTTAGTGTCTGAATTTTGATCACGTCGCCATAGGGATATTGTGATGGTTGTAAGTGTGAAAATGCTCATAAGTCACTTTTTTCAGTGCTCTGTAACTTTGAATGGTCACTAAACAAACTCTTGTAAGTCAATGACTACCTGGACTTAATTGGCACCAGCTAAGGGTCAATGGAATTCAAGAAGAGTTGGACTTACCCTGTTTCCCCCAAAATAAGACCTCCCTGGATAATAAGCCCAATTGGGCTTTTGAGCTCATGCGCTAAAATAAGCCCTCCCTGAAAATACTTAAACACATGCGCAGCTGGTCCCCGCCATTTCTTCTGGTTGCTTGCTGCACAAACAACACAAGATGAGGCGAGGCCAGAGGGGGGAGAAAGGAAGGGGGGAACATGGCCCATGCACGCCGCACGCCCTTACCTAATGGCTCCTCCCGCAACCCCAGCCACTGCGCTCCCTCTGTCACGCTAATGGCTGCCACAAAAAGAGCGGAAGGCCTAGCGATACGCAATACAGCAGCAGCCATGAGGTGACCACGCTTGCCACCTCCTGCACCTCAAAAATAATAAGACCTCCCCGAAAATTATTTCAGCGGTCAAAGGGAAATAAGACCCTGTCTTATTTTCGGGGAAACACGGTAGATTGTTCGCGGCAATGTATGGACTCTAAGCTGATGACGTGCTTAACTCCACCCACCACCTCTAGCTGCTAGTCTCCTACAGAATGCCATTTGGGGTGAATGCTCCTCATGGGCTTTAAAAATCCCCAATGTAGCAATTGGACCTGAAACATTGGGGGCTCCTGAATTAATGTACAAGTAGCTTTTTGTGAAATCCATCCATTTGATCAGATAAATGGGATATAGATCTGTTGGGGTCAGAGTTCAGCTCCTGGTCTTGTCAAGGAGAAATGCTTGAGGGTTAAATTGTTAGGATAGGGAGAGATGAGAAAAACGAAATGTAGGTAATGCAGACCAGTGGGTTTTTCTGCACTGCAGTCTTCAGCTGCTTGAAAAGTGGCTGGAAATGAAGCTGCCTTATTTTAAAAAAAAACTTTCCAGATTTTATGGTTTCTTTTTTTGGCAGGGGGCACCAAAATGGCTTGAAGTTTTGTTTACCATAGGCTCTGATTGGTGGATTCCCCTTTCTACTTGGAAAGAGAGAGAGAATGAAAAAGAAGGAGGGAAGAAAGAAGGAAGGAAGGAGCAAGGTAGAGAGGGAGGAAAAGAAGCAAGAACAGAGTGGAAGGAAGGGAGAAATGGAAGGGTGGAAGGGAGAGGGAGGGAGGAAAGAAAGAAAGGAGGGAAGGATTAAGTAAAGGAGAGGGAAAATATGGAAAGGAGGGAGGAAGGAAGGAAAGAGAAGGGAGGGAGGAAAGAATGGAAGGAAGAACAGGGTGGAAGGAAGGGAGAAATGGAAGGGTGGAAGGGAGAGGGAGGGAGGAAAGAAAGGAGGGAAGGATTACATAAAGAAGAGGGAAAATATGGAAAGGAGGGAGAGAGGGAGGAAAGAAAGAAGGATGGAAGGGAGGAAGGGACAGAAGAGGGATGGAAGTGAAGAAAGAAAGAAAGAAAGAAATCAAGAAAGAAAGAAAGAAAGATGGAAGAGAGGGATGGAGGGAGGAGCATAGTTTTAAAATTATTCCACAGTCTTGGATTTTAAAAGAAAACTGAAAGGACTCACCTGGTTTTTTAAAAAAGCCATCTTGTCATCTTCCCTTAGTGACCCTGTAAAACAAAAAAAGAGAAGCCATCTATTCATGCAGTTTTGCCAGTTTTCTCACCATTAGGACTAGAAAAAGAAAACGGCAGAATTATTGTCAATTTAAAACATCCTTTAAAACATTTAAAACTGTTTATAAAACTTCCTTGCTATGATTTGGCAAGGTGCTTTCCAAACAGTAACAATTGCGGTAATTATGGTCATGTTCCATAAGGTAAACTTGATGAACATTTTGAGTAGGTAGGTTTGCTTACAAGGCACCGGAAGTGCAGCAACCTGGACAGTACACAGGTGAGCTAGCCCAAGATGAAAAAGACAAGTTTTGATGTGTAACCCCAAAGCACAAGCCGCCATTGTGTTATTTGCTGGCTGTGCATATGTTACTGATGACTTATGTTATTGACCTCCAGAAATGGGAGGTGTCTCACGCTGGGCTAAGCTGGAAGTGCGAATCTGCCCAGTGATAATTACATCTGAATAATTGTCATTTTAAAAAAAGCATTAATGAGCCACAGTGAAGGCATTCTTGCATTGACAGCTGATGCACTGAGATCTGAATCAGGAATCTCTTAATCCAGGAGAAATAGATCGGATTCGCCCTACTAATGAGATTGAGTCAGCTTTAGGGTGCTGCAATTCGTAAACCTAGCCTTTACAGTGTTTTGTAAAAGACAGATTAGGATTAGCACGCTTTGTGTACCCAGACAACTGTGTCGTCTTCTGCAAAATACAATTTGAGCAAACAACAGGTAGCCCTCAACGTACGACCACAATTGAGCCCCAAATTTATGTTGTTAAGTGAGATGTTTGTTAAGTGAGTTTTGCCCCATTTCACTTGCCACAGCTGTTAATTGAATCACTGCAGTGGTTAAGACAGTAACATGGTGAAATGAATCTGCCTTCCCATTGACTTTGCTTGTCCACAAAAAGGGTTTTGGCCGGTACAGCCCGGTACGGGCATACCAGTAGTAGTGGGGAGCAGCGGCCATCGTACCGGTACAATAGCTCATTTGACCCACCCGTCCATCCGCATTCCATACCTGTTTTTAAAGCAACTGGGCCAATTGCACATGTGCACACAGTGCCCGGTGCCTACGCAACCTACAACGAGTAGCTGGGTGTCCGACGAGCAGCAGGGGCGGTGGAGTGCGCATGCGTACGTAATGCACGTGCATGAACAAGACGCCCGGCCCGGTGCGTAGCGTACCAGTAGCAACAGGGAGAGGAACCCACCACTGGATCGCATGATCCCAGGATGCTGCAACTGTCATAAATATGAGTCAGTTGACAAGCGTCTGAATTTTGATCATGTGACCACCGGGAGGGCGCAACGGTCGTATATGTGAAAAGTGGTCATATGTCCCTTTTCTCAGTGCTGTTGTAACTTTGGTCACTAAATGAACTGCTCTAAATCAAGGACTACCAGTGTAGCCATCACAATGCGTGAAGAGTTACAAGTATGAACTTTTTAAAAAAATTCTTCACTAAATGGCAACTGTTTGACAAGGAAGTTTGTCTCTGATTTTGCTTGTTGTCCTTATTTTGTGGTGGGAACGGGCTGCTCGTCAGAGATTTCTGCCTCTGTTTGTGGGGTGTGATAAAACCCACACCAAATGCATGGAGATTCCCTAGTTAATTGCCTTAATGGTTGACCCCATGTTTGTGAAAAGCTGTTTGGGTGTCTCCCACACCTTGTGGGTTGTTGAATTGTGCAAAGAAGGAAATGTATTCTTCCTTCTCCAAGCAAATTCTATTTGTGTGACGTTCACCGTGATCGGTCGAGCCGTAGGTGGGTTGGCTGCAATTTCCAGGCTGCTCTGTTCCAGAGAAACTCCGGGGAAAGCTAATTATTACTTAATAGCAAGTTATAGGATCTATAAAACATAAGGTTCTACATTTAGGCAAGAAAACCAAAATGCACAGCTACAGTATATGTGGTACATTGCTCAATAGTAGTAACTGTGAGGGATCTTGGAGTCCTAGTGGACAACATTTTGAACAACAAATATGAGCCAGCAGTGTGCAGCAGCTGCCCCAAAAGCCACACAGCTCTAGGCTACATAAACAGAGGGATAGAATCAAGATCACGTGAAGTGTTAATACCACTTTATAATGCCTTGGTAAGGCCACACTTGGAATACGGCATCCAGGTTTGGTCAATACGATGTGAAAAAGATGTTGGCAGCTGATAACTGGCATACGGCCCTGGCCCCCTTTCTGCCTCCGACACAGAGCCCTCATCAGAGCCTTCCCCAGACTCCAGGACTGGCCCATGTTCCTCTCCAACCTCCTCACTCTCCGAATCTGCTGCCAGCTCTGCTGGCCGTTGGTGGGCCACAACACCAGCAACCCAACAAAGTAGTACCTATTTATCTACTTGCATATGCATGCTTTTGAACCGCTACATGAGCAGAAGCTGAGGGAAGAATGGGAGCTCACCCTGTATGCACAACAAGAAGGTCCTCCTTAATGGTTCTTTCACACAGCAAGGTCATTTTTGAATTCCTTTGCAGCTTTCTCTCTCTCTTCTCCCACCCCCCACCCCCCTTTCAAACCCTATAATCCTATATTTTGTTCTGGTTCGCTTCATTTCTGTTTCCAAAGGGGAGAAGTTTTTTTGCCTGTGTGAAATTTCCTTCCGACCCATTTTTTATAACCAGTCAAGATCATATTAAATTGCTCAGTCCTCTCGCCCAGTTTTGTGTCCTCGATATATTGGATTAAGTATTCTTTTCACCTCTCCCCTCCAAGTCATTAAGAAAGTGTGCAAAGCTCAGGAGTGAACCTTGAACACCTTCCCTCCACACTTCACTCCAATCTGATGAGTCTCATTGATGAATGCCCTTTGAGTATGATTTTCAAGCCAATTATATATCCCTTTAATTGCCACTCATTTCAAACCACTCCAAACTGTCTGGCTAATCAGAATGTCATGGAGTACTTTGTCAAAGGCATGGCTGATATTAACATGCTATTTTACCTACTGCGTTTACCTGATTTACTAAAGAAACTTGCTAAGCCAGTAATAAGATAAGTTTAGCAGAATATTGGAAACGGACTGGTGGGATAATTGAAACCCTCACTTGGTTGATTAGGGATCTGCAAATCATTTTTGACTCCTAGCAACCATAGAGTTAGATTAGCCTGGCCCTTCAGTTGTGCCAATGGTGTAGCCATCACCATTATAATTGGATTCGTCCACCTTGCTGCTGGTCTTCAATTTCCTGCCATCTTTCTCATCATCAAGAGCCTTTCCCCCCCAAAAAAGCAGGATCTTCATATCTTATTTTCAAAGTAGGACTATTGTCAGCGTTCCAAGTATCATGCAGAATTAAATCAGAATCCAAGGCAAAACTTTCCTTAAAAGTTCCAATTTAATAAGTCAGACATCTTAGCACATCTGTGGAATTCCAACTCTGATTTACGTCCTGGAATTTCACCCAGTTGAAAGTTCATGATCTATCCCCACACCCATAAATCAATCACATGGGCCAATCTTCTTCTTCCACGCTGGCATCTCCACCCAGCTTCTACCGGTCAAGTGTCGAGGTACAGAGACAAAAGATGACCTTGGGCTTCTAGAAAGGAATGGCAACACACATTCCACAATTGACAGTTATCGGCTACCTTCGGAGTCAGACATCAGTGAGGCAGAGGAACAGCTGGAGCCTGTTCGTAGTGTGTGCATGCACAGAGTTGCCAGACGAAGGGAACAGCTAAGGAAGAAGGGTCGTCTTGGGAGTGGAGTAAAGCCACAGGTGGACAATGAATGGCCCCTCCCAGAGGGAATAAAAGAGGAGCAAAAGGGGAAGGGTGTTTGCAGGAGACAATTAGTTCATTCCTGCATTTTTGGCAAGTATTGCGATGTCTGAAAGATATCGCTCTGGCCACTCTCCAAGCCTGATAAAGGTCGGTAATTGTAAACTATCTTAAAAGACTATGGGAGAGGAAAGACTTTGCTGGAGAAGAATTCACTGTAAATTAAATTAAAGGGGTTTATCGGGATTAGGACTTGACTTCATGCTGCTGGGGAAGCTTACGTCAGAACATGAGTGAGAATGCTGGGTTAATTTATTCAGACAACTCATGGCTTGTTTTCTTGGGCATCCACCATATTCTCCAACGCCAAAGTTCAAAACCATCAATATTCTTCCTATCTTACTACTTTTTTATTTTTTTCATTGGTTTTTTATTCAATACATTTCTTAGTGCTTTAATGAACATCGTGTTGTCTGGGTAATTATTGCTTAACATTATAAATTTACATTCTTAATCTCCACCTCTTTTCTTCCAGCCACTGGTAAAATAGATTCCCTGTTTGATAATAATCTGCCTCTTCTTTCTGTTTAATTTTCAGTGCCAATCTTTGCATTTCTGCCTATCCTGCTTCTTTGAAGTCTACTTACATACAGTGTCCCAAGGAATGTCACGGCTTTGCTTTGATTGTGAGATTTGTAAGGGCAAGTAGCCCTTGACATATGACCACAATAGAGCCCAAAATTTCTGTTGCTAAGTAAGTCAGTTATTAAGTGAGTTTTGCCCCATTTCACGATCTTTCTTGCCACGCTTGTTAAGTAAAACGATTTGTTAAGTGAATCCATTGTCTGTGTTAGTCAGAAGGTTATGAAAGGTGATCTTAACCTCAGGATACTGCAACCGTCATACATACGAGTCAGTTGTCAAGCATCCGAATTTTGACCACATGTCTGGAGATTTTGCAATGGTCGTATGTGGGGAAAATGGTCATTAGTCACTTACTTTAGACTTACAATACAATACGATAGCAGAGTTGGAAGGGACCTTGGAGGTCTTCCCTTTATTGCCTTTGTAATTTCAAACAGTCACTAAATGAATGGTGGTGTTGGAATAAATATCCTTCTGGGTTCAGTTCAGTTCAGTTCAGTTCAGTGGGGAGAAAGACACTGGAAATATGGAGGCTGTTTGGAAAGATGGTTTTTAATGGTGGACAGGACCACACGCCTTGACGATATTGGGTGAAGAAAAATAAGGCGCAGAGATCCTGAGAATCTCTGGGTTTTATGCCCTCTCTGGGCTTTTGAATTTGAGCTTATATTCTGATTGGTTGTCCGACTTCCATGGGGTCATGCAGGGGAAACTCTGTAGGCTGTCCTGAGTCCCAAGCTTGGTGGACTCCTGCTGGGTGATGATGTAATGAAAGGGCTTTGGGATTTCTATCATGGCTCTGCCTGAAGGAAGCAGATATTTGTTATTGTAGAATAGACTGCCTCAGGCCTTAATGGCCCATTGACAAAGGTGCGGGTGGTAGTGGTGAATTTCTGAAAGGGAAAACAAGGTGGTGTTACAACAGGCGGAAGGGATGGTAAATAAAGGAACCTAAACTGTATATTATAACTTATTAGATGAAATGATAAATGTATAAGACTGATAAATGTAGAGAAGAATAACAATTATGTGAATGTATACTTAAAATATTGTGTAAGAGAATTAAAAAAAAATTGAGAAAGGAATTCTGGGAGTTGAAGTCCACAAGTCATAAAAGGCCCATGGTTCCCCAGCCATTGAGTAGGACATGCTTTGGATTGTTAATGAACAACTTGACATCAGCTAATCTGCCCCACTGGCATGTTTTAGCTCTTCCACCAGTAATCCTCCTAGGCGTACAAAAATAGCAAGGACAGTGATTAAGGTTTTCCTGTCTGAAATCGGAGAAAACATAACTTAACAAGGTTTGTGGTATTTCTGATGCACTCTGGAGTATTGTGAACTTGCAGTACAAGCGAAGTTTAATGAGGAATCTCCTAGTGAAGCCAATGGAGGTGCATCTTTATAAAAAGGGCTATACCAGAATAACAGAGTTGGAAGGGACCCTGGAGAACTTCTAGTCCAGTGATGGCAAACCTATGGCATGTGTGCTGGAAGTGGCACGCAGAGCCATCTCCCCGGTCATGCCAGCCATCGCCCGTTGCTCTTCCGGGTTCCAGCTGGCCAGATGGTCTTTGTGCATGCGGGGATGCCATAAACCGGAAGTATACCTCTGTGGTGCGCTGGGAAGCTGAGCTTCCAGTTTACAGTCCACCTAGCTGGTCTTTGCATATACATGTAGTCTAGAAACCGGAAGTCCAGGTGACTGGCGTGCATGTGCACGCCGGAAATTGGGAGCTCAGCTTCTCTGCGTAAATTGAGCGCCAGGGAACTGCTCTTCCAGTTTCTGGTGCTTCCCCCGCGCACGTTTCAGCACTCAGTTCCAAAAAGATTCACCACTGTTCTAGTCCAACCTCTGGCTTTAAGGAAAAAAGTCTGAGGCAAGAGTTGCACATTTGGTATTCCAAACAAAATTAATATGGACAGTCTAGTAACTCTAGTTAAACTAGTTCCTTATTTGAGCCTGAAAACAAATGCATCCACTCTATTTGCTTATGTGCAGGATCAGGAATTCTGGGAGTTGAAGTCCACAAATCATAAAGGGCCGTTTCCCTACCCCTGATGTGTGGCTTGAAGTGTATGGTCCAATTCTGCCCTCCTGAGACAGCTGAATTAATAGTTACATGGGATTTTGTACCTTAGAACTATAAAAGCAACCATGAACTCGTTAAATATAACTTAAAGGCAAATAAAGAAATCAAATCAGAGAATAATAAAATTGATTTATTATTATTGCACGTTCAGGCAGCAAACAGCAGTTTGAGGCCACATTTAAATTAATTTTTGCTTAGATAATTGCTGCTTCTGCTCTTCTCTGTAAAAGCTGCCCTAATTCTCTAGAACAGCCTCCCTGAATCTGATGCCCGCAAAATGTGCTGAAATGCAGTTTTTATCGCCTTCAGCCCGGCTGGCTCATCAGAGGGCACCTGTTTGGGATTTCTGAATTTCAGGAAAGCTGCTGCAGGAGTTTGGGGAACTTCTAATTTTCTCCAAACTACAGTTTCTTTAAACGATTCAACGCTGCTGTGCTGCTCTGCAAAGCCCAAAGCATTCTGTGCCTTTTAAACACACGGTCCAGGTCTCCAATGCGGCTTGATGAAATTGCATTACTTTGTAAAGTCTTGGTATTTCTTTTGCTCACCTCCTTGCCCTTCTCATAAATCTCTCTTTCTGTACAATTGGTTTAAAGCCGTCCATTGCTCCGTTTTCCCAGAGCTGCTTACTTCTCTTGGCCCGCTGGCACCTAAGCCTTGCTTCAAGGTGTGCATTTTATGTCTGCCTGCCTCCAGATTGGTTAAAGCCATGAAAAGAGAGAGGGAGAGAGGGAGAGAGAGGGAGAGGTGGGTGCTAACTTTCTACACACACACACACACACACACACACACACCTTAGTTCTGCCTTTTGAAATACAGGTAGTCCTCAACTTACAATTGAGGCCAGAATTCCTTTTGCTAAGCAGAACATTTGTTAAGTGAATATTGCCCCATTTTATCTTTTCCAAGGCCTTCGTGACTGCTCTACCAAGTTATTGTTTTGTTGGAAGAAATGTCCTTTTAGGTTCGGCTCAAAGTGGGGAAAAAGACACTGGAGACATGGAGGCTGCTTGGAAAGATGGTTTTAATGGTGAACAGGACCACATGGCCTGAGTCCTGAACAGAAAAGGTTATCACATGCTTCAATGTTGGTGGAGAAGAAGAGAAGGGAAAAGAAGAGAAGAGCAGAGCACAAGAGAAGAGCATGAAAAAAGGCTTGCAGGGCTTTTTATAATCTGTTCAGCCCCACCTATCTATTTCCTGTTCCTGTGTAAGAAATGTATTCTGATTGGTTGCCAGACTCCCATGGGCCCGTGCAAGGGCAACCCTCTAGGCTGAGTTTTGAATCCAGGTTTGGTTGAGTTCTCAGATGCCATGTGGTCAGTTGAGTAAAAGGCAATATTATCCTGCCTTAATCCCATCACTCTGGAGTTGAAGAGGAGAACTCTTTATTATGTAAAGTGGACTAGCTTGGCCTTCTTAATGGCCCATTGACAAAGTGGGGATGGGCAGGAAGCTACAGGAATTTACTTTGTGTTTAAAATGTGTTTCTCCCTTTTTCACATCCAGGAAAATATAATATTCTGCCTTATCAATATTTCCTAGGATATTTCATTTTTCTGGGAGAGGGCTGGGTGATAACTTCCTACAGTTTGTTTTGTTTGTTTGTTTTATTGGATTTGTATGCCGCCCTTCACCCAAAGGACTCAGGGCAGCATACAGCATTAAAAAACACATATTACAAAAGTTAAAGTTAGTTAGTTCCCGTATTTTTTGGAGTATAAGACACACCTTTCTCCCCCCAAAAAGAGGGTGAAAATCTGGGTTTGTCTTATACACTAAATAGAGCATTTTTGGCCTCCTGAAACCCCGCCCCCTTTACAAAAATGGACTTGCCAGAGGACTTGGGAGGCTTGCAAAGTGCTCCTGAGGGCTGGGGAGGGCAAAAATGAGTGAAAAACAGGCCGTTTGTTTGATCGTTTTCGCCCCCACAGCCCCTAGGACAGCGATGGCGAACCTTTTTTGGCTTGCGTGCCACAAGTGGGGGGAGCGCAGGGGGGTCGTGTGTGGGCGTGCCACACCCATAATGCAATGCGCGACCCCCCAGTGCGCATGCACGCACAATAGGTGCGACCCCCCCATTTTTACATGCTTTTTTCACCCTCCCCAGGCTCCAGAGGCTTTATAGGAGCCTGGGGAGAGCGAAAAGAGCCTCCCCTGCCCTCCTGGAGGCCCTCCGGAGGCTTCAGTGACCATCTGGAGGCTTCCCTGAAGCCTTCGGAACACTGAAAATGACCCTCCGAGCAAACCGGAAGAGACTCAGAGGGTCGTTTTGAGCGCTCCGAAGGCTTCGGAGGGCCTCCGGAGGGGCGGGGAGGCTCTTTTCGCCCTTCCCAGGCTCCTATAAAGCCTCTGGAGCCTGGGGAGGGCGAAAAATTGCTTTTAAAAAGGATGAAATCAGCTGGCCAGCACGCGCATGCGCGCTGGCCAGCTGACAGGGCAGCGCCTCGCATGCCCTGACAAATGGCTCTGCGTGCCACAGGTTCGCCATCACTTCCCTAGGAGCACTCTTCAACCCCCTCAAAGCCTATGCATGGCCTATTTTTGGCAAAAAATAGCCCATTTTTTGCTCATCCCCTCCCAGCCCCCAGGAATACTCTACAAGCCTCCTAAAGGCTATACATGCCCTGTTTTTGGCCAAAAAAATGGGCCTTCTTTGCTTGTTTTCGTCCCCCCAGCTCCCAGGAGCACTTTGCAGGCCTCCTAAAGGCTAAGCATTCCCCGTTTTTCACAAAAAAATGAGGTGTGCAAAGAGGCCTGCAGAGTGCAATTTTTTTTAAAAAAAATTACCTCTTCAAAATCTTGTTGCGTCTTATACTGCAGTGCATCTTATACTCTGATAAATATCTTAGTTTGCTGTATATTTCTTGACTGTTCCTTTGCTATTGAAAATCCTCATTAGCTCTCCTCCTTTTGAAAAAAAAGGTTTCCAGTAGCATTACTTGTATGAGTGGGAGAACAGGTAATCCTCGACTTATGACCACAATGGAGCAGAGGTGATATCCACTTATCTTCCCTACCGGTTTGCAAATGTGAGCACACACGCCACCTCCGTGGATGCACAAAGCCTTCCGCGCATGAGCTTTTGGTGGAAAAAGGGCCTAAATGGGATGCCGTAGAGATGGGGTGGGTAGGCTGGCCCACCCACGATTTCCGCTAGGGGTTCGAGGGAACCGGTCCGAACCAGTAAAATACCACCTTTCCAATGGAGCCCAAAAGTTCTGTTGCTAAGTGAGAAATTGGTTAAGTGAGTTTTGCCTCGTTTTGCAATCTTTCTTGCCACAGTTGTTAAGCGGATCACTGCAGTTGTTAAAGTTGCTAACTCAGTTTTTAAGTGAATCTGGTTTCCCGATTAACTTTGCTTGTCAGAAGGGCACCAAAGGGGATCGCGTGACCTTGCGACGCTGCGCCCGTCATAAATATGAATCGGTTGCCAAGCGTCTGAAATTTTGATCATGTGACCATGAGGATGGTGCAGTGATTGTAAGCGTGAAAAATGGTCATAAGTAGGGGTGAAATCCAGCAGGTTCTGACAGGTTCTGGAGAACTGGTAGCGGAAATTGTGAGTAGATCAGAGAACTGGGGGATACCACCTCTGGCTGGCCGCAGAGTGGGGTGGGAATGGAGATTTTGCAGTATCCTTCCCTTGCCACGCCTACCAAGCCACGTCCACAGAACCGGTAGTAAAAAAAAAAGAATTTCACCATTGGTCATAAGTCACTTTTTTCATTGCCATTATAACTTTGAATGGTCACTAAATTCAGTATAAGCGGAGGATTAGATGTATTCAAAATTAGCAAGATCAGAAGCATGCTGTATTGTCACAATCTTAACTACTGGGGCTCCCCTAATGGGTCTCAGTGACACCTGGTTGCAGATAGCAAAAAAATAAATCTGGTTGCTTAAAAAAGGATGGATAAGGTAGCAATGTTTGAACGGAATAAAGCATTTTTCAGCAACGATGTACCGTGTTTTTCAAAATTAACTGAGCGCTTTCTCTCCTGGCAGTGGGTGGGAAGGGAAAAGGAACCAGTTGTGAATTACCATTGCAAAGAAACTAATTGTTGCAATCAGACAAACCGCTGAAGAATCTGATTCTTTTCACATGCATTTAAAAGCCACAATTCTTTCCCTAAGAAATTCAAAGCAAGCTGCCCAGTTAGCCAAGTGCTTCTGATTTCGGCTTTTGTTAATGCTCCATGTTGGAGGTTTTTCACAACACATCACAATATCAACATGTTTCCACCTTAATTAGGGAAGCAAGAATTTATAATGGGTACCAGCTGTGCCTACCACACAAAAAAAAACCCCAGAATCAGGTTGCAGATTCACAGAAATATCTCTATACGATTGGGATGGTCTTTACCTGTAAGGTAAAGGTTCCCATTGCACATACGTTGTAGTCATTCCCGACTCTAAGGGGCAGTGCTCATCTCCGTTTCAAAGCCGAAGAGCCAGTGCTGTCTGAAGACGTCTCCGTGGTCATGTGGCCGGCATGACTCAATGCCGAAGGCGCACGGAACGCTGTTACCTTCCCAACAACGGTGGTCCCTATTTTTCTACTTGCATTTTTTCATGCTTTCGAACTGCTAGGTTGGCAGAAGCTGGGACAAGTAACGGGAGCTCACTTCGTTAACGTAGCGCTAGGGATTCGAACTGCCAAACCGCCGAACTTTCTGATCGATAATCTCAGCGTCTTAGCCGCTGCGTCTTTACCTGTAGGGCCTCTTCATTCCGGGTGGAAACTGTCCAATCTAGCCAGGAAAGGATGCTATGGCTTGCAGCCCTGGAATATCAGGGTTTGGGTGTTCAGGTAACAATCTTCTTAGTAGACGATCATTTCTTTATAGCAAGGGTGTCGAACTGAATTTCTTCAAGGGCTGGATCAGCATTGTAGTTCTCCTCTGCCGGCCAGCCGGGGGGGAAGCTAGGGAGTGGGGGACGACACGGACACCTCCTGCAGCGCCCTGCTGGGGGTCTCCGTGTGGCCCGTTTTTGGCCAGCAGTGTGTTGCAGGAGACCGTGGTGGAGGAAAACGGGCCTTAGCACCTCCGCGAGCCTCCGTGACGCTCCAGCTGCTCCGCGGAGCGTCACACAGACGCTGTATGCGCAATGTGTGGAAGCGCGGAAGCCTTAAAAGACAGGTAAGGAGTTTGGGCAGGCAGGTGGGTCCTCCTGATCACCATACCAGAACGGTATCCGGTGCTCCGGGCAGGGTCCGGTATGCCCATTATACGTCCATATAATGGGCTTTTGTGCATTATGTTTTACAGCTAGTCCTCGACTTGCAACCAAAATTGGGACCATATTTTTTATAGCTAAGTTAAGTTGTTAATGGAGTCATACCCAATTTTACTATCTTTTTCACCATAGTGATTTAATATGGAAAAGATAGTAAAGTTGGACGTGACTCCATTGACAGCTTACCTTGCTTAGCTATGAAAAGTATGGCCCCAATTTTGGTTGTAAGTCGAGGACTAGCTGTAAAACATAATGCACAAAAGCCCATTATATGGATTTTTCCTTTGGCATATGCCGGTAAGAAGTAAGAGAGCAGGCTGCAAATAAAACTATTATATCTCAGGGATGTGCATAATGTGCCAGGCCCAGGCAGTACCATAGAACATGCACTGCACTAGGGCATAGATCTTTTTTGTTCTACCAATTGTTAGGTGCATCTGTGAACCAGGTTTTATGACAACTCTGTTAGTGCTGGATAGACACAGGGCTGAAGGAAGGGCCAGTGCTTCAGATTAAAATGCCAGGGATCAAGCATTCCTCTAGTGGAAGAAATATCCATCTGGTTCAGTTCCAACCCAGCAGGAAGACACTGGAAACATGGAGGCTGATTGGAAAGATGGCTTAATGATGAAGCAGAAGCACATGGATGGTCCTGGGCAACTGACCACATAGAGTTGAGAGGTTTTTTTAAAAATACTTTATCTTGGGCTTTGAACTTGAGCTTCCTGTTCCTGTGCAACAACATGCATTCTATTGGGTGTTGTCAGACTCCCATGGGGCCATGGGTGGTTTTCACTTACCTTCCCTAGTCACCTACTTCCCAGTTCACAAATTATATGTATGCGTGCGCTCACTTTACTTGCATACGCCCTGTCCAGGCATGTGCCTGGCCTTCTGTGCATGCGCTTTGCTAAACAAAATCTGTAAATAGGACGAAATAGAACCAGGACGGGTAGGCGGGCCCACCTGCAATTTCTGCTACCAGTTCGGTTGAACCGGTCCAAACCGGCTGAATACCACCTCTACATGGGGCTATACCTAATGTTGTCTGAGCTCCCAGGTTTGGTTGAAGCTTGGCTGATGCAAGGTCCTTAGGAGAGTGTGCCATGTGATGAACTCAGCTGCTAGATTGGTTAATCCTATTATGTCCTGAAGGGTCCTGTCTTAATCCCATCACCCTGGAGCTGGAGGTCTTTTGTCTTGTAATAGGCTGGCCCAGTCTTTCTTAATGGGCGCCAAATATCTGCTGGGGGCCTGGAGCTCGAGCTCTGAGTTTCTGTCTCCCTTAGGATTTTTATTTCTCTTCTAGGGAAAATATTTTATCCTGCCTATTTAATATTTCTCAAAATATTTCATTCTTCTAGGAGAGGGGTGGATGCTAACACCTTCTACAACAGGTTTCTTGCTAAAGACCTATACATTGTTTAGGTGGTTTAGCCTTCTAGTCATCTTTGTTGTTCTTTCCTGTGCTGTTTCTAGGGTGTCAACTTTTGTATTATGGTGACCAGAACTGGATGCAGTATTCCAAGTATGGTCTTACCAGTCTTTTTCTTCATATACATATGCATATGCATATGCATATGCATATACATATACATATACATATACATATACATATACATATACATATACATATACATATACATATACATATACATATACATATACATATACATATACATATACATACACATACACATACACATACACATACACACACACAAAAAAATGGCTGTGTGCGTGTGTGTGTGTGTGTGTTTCAGCATAACTCTGGAGCCCCTTGAACAATTTAAATCAAACTTGGTACACAGATGATTCTCTGGAAAAAAGTACTGTGAGGTAAGACACCCCTAATATGCCTCAGGGTGTGTGTTCTGTTAAGATACAGCCTGTTGTGCCTTAAAATGGTTTCTACTGTACTGCCATAAAATGGCTTCTACTGTGCAGCACAATGGAGTTGCCATGGTAATGGCTTCATAATACTCCACCTGAGGGCTCCCTCAGGTAAGAGGGAAAATCCAACATTCGACATTACGTTTCGTCCGGACATTTTCCCCCTATAAATAAATACCGGGGTAACGGCGGGTTATCGGCTAGTGTAGTATAAAACGATACTTTGTAAATGTCTCTGTCCTTCTTACTTTCTGGAACTGGTGGAATAGTGAGGCTTCCCTTTATAAAGTTAGTAACAACTTCCTTGTAATCTGGATCTTAATTTGGGCTGATGACAGTTTTTATCGCTTCCCAGTTAGTACAGTCTATACCTGGCCTATATAGACTCAGATCATAGTGAGATTCTCAAAAGGTCTGAATTTTTCTTCATGTATTAAACGCTCTCCCTGAACCCAGAGCGCTAGGATGCCAAACAGGAGGCTGAACAAGGATTTTGCCATCTGTTTCTCAAGGTGCTCGCAAATTTTGCATTGCCAAGCATTCTGCCTTATGAGATCCTAATTTGCCGTTTGAAATGTTGGTGCTCCGATTCGCGGGAAAAGGTGGCTGTAATTATACTGGAGCCAATGTCTTATTTTTGCCTTTCCCCTCCTGTTTTGTAGAGTTCCTCACCTAATGGCCATAATTCAGAAAGATCATACATTTCAACTTTCCTAAATAACTACCTGGGCTTTGTTTGGGAGATTATTATTTCTTCTACAGTGCTTGAGTCCCAGATTATATATGTTCAAGTAGCCGCGAGCAAGTGTTACCATGGACCTGTCACCTTCCTTTCTTGGTACATTCATTGCTAACCTTGAGCTTGACAAGTAATTCCAGATTCCTACGGAATTGCAGAGTCTGTCAGGGCAGTGCAGGTGAACAAGACTATTAAAAGGTGTGATGCATTCTTTTTCCAGGGGGAAGAAACTCATTTTGCAATGCCAGCCACCCTTCCCTGGAACAGCAGGGTGCAATTCAATCAGGAAAGGTACCCATCTCTCTTTGCTTGACGCCCTGGCCCACATATTCGGATTTCTCGGCAGATCCTATAAATCTTTTGCTTCGACCTACACGTAAGGCGGGCCAGGAGTGTCAGCATTTGCACAGAGATGCCTTGGGGTGAAGATGAGGAAGGAAACGCCAGAGAATCAGGCCCATCTCCTTTGGGTTTTTTTGCTGAAGGACTGCAAGAAAGGCTGGATGTTTCACCACAGAGAGAAGGAGCAGAGAGGAAGAAAGTGATGTGAAGGGAGTTTTTGTTACTACCGTTTCCCTGAAAATAAGACCTCCCGGATAATAAGCCCAATCGGGCTTTTGAGTGTATGCGCTAGAACAGCGATGGCGAACCTTTTTTGGCTCGCGTGCCACAAGTGGGGGGAGCGCAGGGGGGTCGTGTATGGGCATGCCGCACCCATAATGCAACGCGCGAGCCCCCCATTTTTACATGCTTTTTTTGCCCTCCCCAGGCTCCAGAGGCTTTATAGGAGCTTGGGGAGGGCGAAAAGAGCCTCCCCTGCCCCCCCCCCCCCCCCGGAGGCCCTCCGGAGGCTTCAGGGACCTCCGGAGGCTTCCCTGAAGCCTTCGGAACGCTTAAAACCACCCTCGGAGCAAATCGGAAGTGACTTCCGGGTTGCTCGAAGGGTCGTTTTAAGCGTTCCGAAGGCTTCAGGGAAGCCTCCGGACGGTCCCTGAAGCCTCCGGAGGGCCTCCGGGGGGTCAGGGGAGGCTCTTTTCGCCCTCCCCAGGCTCCTATAAAGTCTCTGGAGCCTGGGGAGGGCGAAAAATGTCTTTTAAAAAGGTGAACTCAGCTGGCCAGCACGCGCATGCACGCTGGCCAGCTGACAGGGCAGCGCCTCGCGTGCCCTGACAAATGGCTCCGCGTGCCATAGGTTTGCCATCAGTGCGCTAGAATAAGCCCTCCCCTGAAAATAAGCCTTCCATGAAAATATTGCAACACAGCAGCAGCCATGAGGTGACCACGCTCGCCGCCTCCTGCACATCAGAAATAATAAGATCTCCCCGAAAATAAGGCCAAGTACTTATTTTGGGGGTCAAACACGGGGGAAACACAGTAGTGCTCTCTTCTTCCAGGACTTACCATTTCAAACACTGATTTTATATTGCGTAGATATCAGTGATCAGTCTCCTATTGGCTCAAAGTATTTTGGAGCAAAACTACTTTCCGTTAAGTTATAATAGCAATAGCACTTAGACTTATATACTGCTTCACAATGCTTTACAGCCATCTCAAAGCGATTTATAGAGTCAGCCTATTGCCAATCTGGGTCCTAATTTTACTCACCTTGGAAGGTTGGGTCAAACCTGAGCTGGTCAGGATCGAACTCCTGGACTACTTAGAATAACAGAGTTGGAAGGGAGCTTGGAGGTCTTCCAGCGAAAACAGGCTCCCGAGCTCCGTTTTCGGCCGCGACGGCCTCTTGCAACCCTCTGCCAGAGAAAAGGGAGCTCGGGAGGGCTGTGCGTGGCCCTACTGACCTCAGTTTTCACTTGCAGAAGCACCGTGGGCCAGTTCTTTGTTGTTTCCAGGGTGGCCCTATGGGCCACATCTAAGCATCCCGCAGGCGGATCCAACCCCTGGGCCTTGAGTTTGACACCCCTGATGTAGATCAATGTTTCTCAACTGTGGCAACTTTAAGATGGTGGACTTCAACTCCCAGAATTCCCCAGCCAGCCAGCTGTTTGGGGAATTCTGGGAATTGAAGTCCACAAATCTTAAAAAGTTGACACGGTTGAGAAACACTGACTAGACAGATGCCCTGTTCACCAGCAATCCCTGACATGGAGGTGCTTTTAAAGTCTTGCCAGAAACTTGTGGCACAGACCTTCGAGATGGATGGATTAAGATTAAGGCATATCAAAGGACTGGGAGTCAGATGGGACTAGAAAAATGATGAAAGGAAAAACCAAGGATGAAGTAGTTGGAATGCACAGCCTCTGTGGGATGCATTTGCATAGCATCTTAGGTGACACAAAACAGGAGATTTTGCCTGATCAACCTGAGTATTAATTCAGAAAACCTAGGAAAATGGTTGCTGCCTTTCGGGAGGGCAAAAAGCCCTCTCTAGAGGAAGATGACAGAAACATTGAAATTATCAGCATGTCACCATGATAATTCCAGAATGGCACAGTGGACAAAATGGCTCCCCCAAAATATTCAGAGACTTCTTGTTATTAGTTGCGAAGTCGTGTCTGACCCATCGCGACCCCATGGATAACGTTTCTCCAGGCCTTCTCTACCACCCTCTGGAGTCCATTTAAGCTCCCGCCTGCTCTACCATCCTCTCTCGTCCCTTTCTTATTTTGCCTTCAATCTTTCCCAGCATGAGGCTCTTCTCCAGTGAGTCCTTCCTTCTCATTAGGTGGCCAAAGTCTTTGAGTTTCCTCTTCAGGATCTGGCCTTCTAAAGAGCAGTCAGGGTTGATCTCCTCTAGGACTGACCGGTTTGATCGCCTTGCAATCCAAGGGACTTGCAGGAGTCTTCTCCAGCACCATAGTTCAAAGGCCTCCATTCTTTGGCGCTCAGCCTTTCTTATGGTCCAACCTTCACAGCCATACATTGCAACTGGGAAAACCATAGTCTTGACTATACGCCCTTTTGTTGGCAGGGTGATGATCCAGAGACTAGAAGAAGCCAAATTCCAAGCCAGAAAAAACATGATGGAAGGAACATTCTCAACGTCCCAGCTGGGAATGGGTTAATCTTTAATAAAGCTTTCATAAATTTGATTCTACCGTAGAGCTCATAACCGGAGCCTTCCCACAAAGTGCTATGTTCCTTCTAAATCAAAGCAGGAAAGAAAGGCCCTGACTCTCTTTACTGCTACTATAAAGCAGAAAATTAAAAAATGCAAACTTGGGAATAGTGGTGTTCTCTAGGGGCTGGAAGGGAGTCAAAAGGTCCAAGGTCATTGCATGAGGATATTAAAGCCAATAAATCAAAAGAGAGACTTGCCTTCCTTGAGCGTTTATAAAAGCAGCTAGAGAAATAACGCTTTTCCCTCTGATAAACAAACATCCACAGATACTGTGATATAATAATACAGGGATCTCCAACCCCTGGTCTGTGGACTGCCACCCTTTCACGGCATGCCAGAAACTGAGAGAAACAAGTGAAGCTCCATCCGCAGGATACAGGCAGCATGCGAAAACTACGCCCCCTCTGGACAGAGGAAAAACTTCTCTCCATGGAACCGATCCCTGGTACCCAAAAGGCAGGGGTGGGATTGAAACATTTTAGTAACTGGTTCTTTGCCTGGTTGTGTAGTGGCTGTGGCCATGGTGGGCATGACCTACTCGGCCTCCTGCACCATGGGGGGGGGGGATGTTTTCATTTTCCTTGAGCCTCTGGGAGGGCGAAAACGGCCTCCCCCGGGCTGCAGAGGTTCCTTGGAGGCCGGAAACTGGCCCATTTCCAGACTTCTGGACCCTGTTTTTTCGCCCTCCCAGTGCCTCCACACGGGCCTTGCACTTAACTGGCATCCAAAGCGGAATGTGTGGAAACTCTTGGGAGGGGCGAGGTAGGGTGGGCGCGGCCAGCCAGTCCTTGCAACTACCGGTTTGACGAACCAGATGTAAAATTAGCACCTGGTTTGTCCGAATTGGCTAAATCCCACTCCTGATTGGAGGCCACTGCAATAATAGCTCAAGACCCTTTGGGATTGTATTTTGTCCCACAATAAATGCAGCCAATATGAATAGGTACTTAAATTCAGTCAGGCTCTCTCTCTCTCTCTCTTCTCCCCCCTCCCTCCCTCCCCCCCTCTCTCGACAATTGGGCTGTTAATTGTTGTATTGTTGTCACAGTTAACAACTAGTAGGCTCTGTATTAGTTAGCACCTTCTGGTGGTTTTGGAAAATAGATTGACCCCTTCTTCTTTGTAGCAGCCCCTCAAATATTGAAACTCTGTTTATCACATAACACATCGAGGGAAGACCCCCTCTCCTAGAAGAATGAAATATTTTGAGAAATATTATATTTCCCTAAAGGTGGAGTGGGAGAAACATACTCTTGGAGACAGAAAGAGACAGCTCTCCACCTTTCTTAATAGCCCCCATAACTTTAACCTTAGGCTGTCTACTGTTGACCTCACCCCATTCCTAAGAGCTCTGTAAGGGCCGTGCATAAGCGCCCCAGCGTCCCTACCATACCTGTCCTAATATTCCGTTCATATTCCTTTCATGTATTCATAATCATGTCTATCCTTATATCTGTAATCTAATTCATATACGATGAAATAAATAAAATAAAAATAAATAAATAAAAACCTGTATCTGTAAATTTGGTCTTTCTGGGCTAGCAATAGCAATAAGACTTATACACTGCTTCACAGCCCTCTCTAAGCGGTTTTCAGAGTCAGCCTCTTGCGCCCAACAATCTGGGTCCTCATTTTGCCCACCTCGGAAGGATGGAAGGCTGAGTCAACCTTGAGCTTGGTGGGATTCGAACTGCCAAATTGCAGTCAGCCGGCAGTCAGCAGAAGCAGCCTGCAATACTGCACTCTTACCACTGTGCCACTGCGGCTCATGTGTAAAACCTTGTATGAAAGCCTTGCTTTTCTGTACACTGATTTTGTTAGATAGATCCCAGTGTTGTAGTCTGTCAAGATCTATCTGGATCTTGAGCCTATCTTCTGGAGCATTGGTTATTTTATGGCAGTTCATGTGATTATACATTTGTGTGGTGGCTGGCATGTATTTATGAAGGCTGCACTGTTTCAAAGTCACGAGATTGTCATTTGCAATCTTCCCAACCGGCTTCTGACAAGCAAAGTCAATGGAGAAAACCAGATTCCCTTATCTGTCACATGAGTTACTTAACTATTGAAGTGATTTGCTTAAGAACCAAGTCCATAAAATGGGACACCCTTAACTATTGTATTTTTCAGACTATAAGATGCACCGGAGTATAAGATGCACTATGATTTTGAAGAGATAATTTAAAAAAAAAAGGTTTTTGCACTCTGCAGGCCTCCCAAACCTTTTGCACTTCTCTTTTTTTTTGCAAAAAAAGGGGGGGGCATGCATAACTTTGGGAGGCTTGTAGAGCGCTCCGGGGGCCTGGAGGGGGGGGGGATAAAAATGGGCCACATTTCACAAAAACAGGCTGTTTTTTTGCAAAGAAAAAGGGCATGCAGGGCTTTGGGAGTGCTCCTGGGGGCTGAGGGGAGGGCAAAAACGAGCAAAAAAGTTCCATTTTTCACAAAAACGGACCGTTTTTTGCAAAAAAAGGGGGGGCATGCAGAGGCTTTGGGAAGCTCTTAGAGTGGTCCTGGGGGCTGGGGGGGGAGAAACAAGCAAAAAACATTCCATTTTTTGCAAAAACGGGCTTTTTTGAAGAAAAAAGGGGGGGCATGCAGAGGTTTTGGGAGGCTCATAGAATGCTCCTGGGGGCTGGGGGGGGCAAAAATGAGCAAAAGCGTCCCTTCTCAGCCCTGAGGAGCACTTTGCAAGCCTCCCAAACCCTCTGCAGGCCCATTTTTGCAAAGGGGGCGGGGTTTCGGGAGGCCAAAATGCTGTATTCAATGTATAAGACGCACCCAGATGTTCAGCCTTTTTTTTGAGGGAAAAAGGTGCGCCTTATAGTCCAAAACATACGGCAATTGCCTTGCTTTGCAACAGAGATGTCTGGCTCTATTGTGATCATAAGGCGAGGACTACCTGCAGTTCCATATTTAAAAATAGGGAAAGCCCACTGTGGCTAAACAGAGCTCAGATTTTACAGCTACCTGAAAGAAGCTCAACTTGGTCAATTCTGGTTTTGGCATAATCTTCCTTTGCTATGCTTGTACGATTTCTAATTATTTTGTCCTCAAAAGCGGGGTTGATGGTTGTTTATACTTTCCCTGCTATGGAAGGACTAGCAAAGTGTCCTAAAGTGACTGATAATTTCCCATTGTTAATTCCCAATAATAAAGAAATTATCAGGTAGCATCCATTGTTTTTTAAACGAGCCCAATTAAAAAGAACCGGGTTAGATTTGTGCAGAAATTCTCAATCTAGAGGCAAATAACATTAGCATCACCTCCCCTTGAAAAGTAGTTTAAAATCCATAAATCCATTATCCAGATACTGATCACTCAATAATTTAATGTCTTTAGCTTGGCATGCTTCCCAGTGCAAATCCCCTTTATCTGCCATTATTTTCAGTTTATAACAAATTGAGGAGCAGGCAGCAGGACTGAAATCTTGAAGAGATAGAGGCAATCATTCCGAGTTCTGAATGGAGCCATCTCTTTGATGCTTTCGAGTGTTCCATTAAAAGACAGAAATAGCCGTAGACTGGAAAGAAACGTGAGACAAGTGTGAACAGAACTTTATGATGATGCTTTCTATTCAGTCCAAAATTGCCATCCCCACCCACCTGTTTGTTTTCTGATTGGACAGTTTGTTGGTGGGAAGAGAACAGATTTGTCCAGCCGAGGTTAGAAAGCAGCTATTTCCCAAGTACGCCTGAAATACAAACTTTTTTTTTTGTTTAATATGTGTGATACAACTTCACTTTGAACCTGCCAATGGAAGGGGAAAAATAGACATTGTTATGCTAAAATATCCATTCTATCCTACATTCGTCTTAGCTGCGTAATAACGGGCAGTCCTTGCCTTATTTTAGTTATTTATTTAGTTTGTCAAACATGTACACGAGAACAGGTATAAGTATAAACATGGACATGAACACAGGAAATGGGTACGAATAAATGGGGACAGTAGGACAGGGACGGTAGGCATACTGGTGCGCTTATGCACGCCTCCTTACAGACCTTAGGAATGGTGGGAGGTCCACAGTAGACAGTTTAAGGTGAAAGTTTTGGGGGTTTGAGGATGTAACAACGGAGTCAGGTAGAGCATTCCAGGAATTGACCACTCTGTTGCTGAAGTCGTATTTTCTGCAATCGAGTTTGGAGTGATTAATCTTGAGTTTCTATCTATTCTTTGCTCGTGTATTATTGCAGTTGAAGCTGAAGTAGTCATTGACGGGTAGGATCTTGTAGCAGACAATTTTGTGTACTACATTTAGGTCAGACCATAGGAGGCGTAGTTCTAGGTCAGTGATGGCGAACCTATGGTACGCGTGCCACAGGTGGCACGCGGAGCCATTTGGCAGGGCAAGCAAAGCGCTGCCCTGTCAGCTGGCCAGCACGCATGTGTGCGCTGGCCAGCTGAGTTCACACTTTTTTAAAGCCGTTTTTTGCCCTCCCCAGGCTCCAGAGGCTTTATAGGAGCCTGGGGAGGGCGAAAAGAGCCTCCCCCCCTCCGGAGTCTTCATGAGCTTTCCTGAAGCCTCCGGAGCGCAAAAAACCGGCCCTACGGGCAAACCGGAAGTTCAGGAACGGACTTCCGGTTTGCTCGGAGGGTCGTTTTGAGCCCTCCGAAGGCTTCAGGGAAGCCTCTTAAAGGTCCCTGAAGCCTTCGGAGGGCTTCCGGGCAGGGAGGCTGTATTCGCCCTCCCCATGCTCCTATAAAGCCTCTGGAGCCTGGGGAGGGCGAAAAAAGCATGTAAAAAAGGGGGGTCGTGCCTGTAGTGCGTGCATGCGCACTGGGGGGTCGCGCATTGCATTATGGGTGCGGCACGCCTGCACACGACCCCCTGTGCACCCCCCACTTATGGCACGTGAGCCAAAAAAGTTCGCCATTGCTGTTCTATGTTGTCCAAGCACAAAAATTCGAGCCTGGTGGCATAAGGGATTTTATTGTGAGCAGAGGAGTGGAGGACTCTTCTTGTGAAATATCTCTGGACCCGCTCAATCGTGTTAATGTCCGATATACAATGTTGGATTCCAGGCAGATGAGCTGTATTCGAGAATTGGTCTGGCAAAGGTTTTGTATGCCCTAGTTAACAGTACAATGTTACCGGGGAAGAAGCTTCGCAAAATTAGGTTAACAGCTCTTAATTACCTTTTTGGCCTGGATGACTGAGAATCTCCATGGACACTCCTCCTTTCTAGCTTTCCTCCCTACTTTTTAAAAACTACTGCAAGAAGAAAGTTTAACCTCTCCTTTGACCTGTCTTTTGAGCTGCAGAAATGAACAGAAGTCCTCGACTTTTTAGGCAGAAAACCCTTCCTTCTTCTCCCAAGGATTGTTAGGTATTCAATGTGCCCTAAAGTAGCATATTTACTTGTTTAATTACTTTTCCCATGTGCTACTCTTAGGCGAATATTACCATTCTTTGCATTTTCTGAATTCTGAATGAATCACTCATTACTCATAGGTCCCCAAAGAATCTTGCTCTAAGCTAGACACAGCTCTCACGCTAGGTTTCCATCATCCCAAACAGGATGGTTATAAAGTGTGTTTTTGTATTTTGCTCTGAGAAAAAAAATATGCCATTTTTCAAACTCAGACAGAATAGAATAGAATAACAGAGTTGGAAGGGACTTTGTTGGTCTTCTAGTCCAATCCCCTGCTTAGGCAGGAAACCCTACTTCACTTCACCCCACTTCAGACAAATGGTTATCCAACATCTTCTTAAAAACTTCCAGTGTTGTAGCATTCACAATTTCTTGGAGGCAAGTTGTTCCACTGATGAATTGCTCTCACTGTCAGGAAATTTCTCCTCAGTTCTAAGTTGCTTCTCTCCTTGATTAGTTTCCACCCATTGCTTCTTGTTCTGTCCACAGGTGCCTTGGAGAATAGCTTGACTCCCTCTTCTTTGTGGAAACCCCTGAGATATTGGAAGACTGCTATCATGTCTCCCCTAGTCCTTCTTTTCATTAAACTAGACATGCCCAGTTCCTGCAACTGTTCTTCATATGTTTTAGTCTCCAGTCCCCTAATCCTCTTTGTTGCTCTTCTCTGCACTCTTTCTAGAGTCTCCACATCTTTTTTATATCGTGGTGACCAAAACTGGATGCAGAATTCCAAGTGTGGCTTTACCAAAGCATTATAAAGTTGCATTAACACTTCTCTTGATCTTGATTCTATCCCTCTGATAAAGCAGTCTAGAACTGTGTTGGCTTTTTTGGCAGGTAACAAAGCCTCATTTTTCAGTGCCAGGAAGATTTGTCTTTTTTCAAAATTTTGATTGGCATCTTGGCTGGGAAGAAAGGAGGCTGTAGCCCAGAGCAAGAGATGGGACTGTTAAAGAGTAGGAACAAAGTTCAGCCAGGGTCTCTGGGACTTATCTTTGAAATTGAGCACAAGGGATGGAAATGGGCTCCATGTCACTGCAGCGAAGGCCCTCGTCTTTGCTTAGTGCCCTTGGCAGAAAGTTTTAAAGCAGGGCTCCCTGCCAGAGAGGAAAAGCACCTGCCCCACCCTGTGAAGGATCACACCAATCTGTCAGCCAGGGAGGGTGGGGGCTGGCAGCTGAGGCCCGTTAAGGAAGTCGCCTTTTGATGGGGAAGGGCTGGAGGCCTGGGCGAAGTCCTGGTTCTCAAGGCAGGGTGTTGGCTGGACGGCAACCGGGCCCTTTGCCTGCTTGCCAAACAGGGTGGAGGAGGGGAAGATGGGCTGGTCTGGAAGGAAAGCTGCTAGGAGTTGATGAAGTCCTTGAGTTGATGGGGTTCAGTTCATAGAGTGCAGAGTGCACAGAAGGGCAACCAAGATGATTAGGGGTGGTTGTTGTTAGTTGTGTCCAACTCATCACGACCCCATGGACAATGTTCATCCAGGCCTTCCTGTCCTCTACCATCCTTGTCAGCCTCTGCTTTGCTTACTTGGCTGCCATAGAAACGGGGAGGGTGGGGGCATGGTATTTGGGATGGGAATTATAGGGTACTGGAGGAGATATGGAAAAGGGAGTTTTCTTCTCACCATCTTCTGCGCATGCTGGTGGCCAGTGTTTGGGCCTGGTCAAGGCCAACCGTCTTGCATGCCAACCTGATGATGCCTTTTGGAGATGCAACCCACGTGACACCTTAGGGAGTTGCAGATTGGACACTGGGGTGGGGTCGTTGGAGGGAGGGGGCTGGGTTATCATTTGATATGTAATTGTTCGCGCCTTTCTGACTCAGGTCTTGCTTTACTGTCGCTGCTATCTTTTCATAACCAGTAAAAGTATTTTAATTCCACGAACAATGGAGTTGGGAGTTTTCTTTCTTGGTTATTGATGGAGGCACGCCTGACAATCCTCTGGAGTCCATTTAAGCTTACGCCTACTGCTTCGGTGACTCCATCCGGCCACCTCATTTTCTGTCATCCCCTTCTTCTCTTGCCCTCCATCATTCCCAGCATGAAGCTCTTCTCCAGTGAGTCCTCCCTTCTCATTAGGTGGCCAAAGACTTTGAGTTTCCTCTTCAGGATCCGCCATCTAAAGAGCAGTCAGGTTTGACTAGGTAGAAGGACTAGGGGAGACACGATAGCAGTGTTCCAATATCTCAGGGGCTGCCACAAAGAAGAGGGAGTCAAACTATTCTCCAAAGCACCTGAGGGTAGGACAAGACGCAATGGGTGGAAACTAATCAAGGAGAGAAGCAACTTAGAACTGAGGAGAAATTTCCTGACAGTTAGAACAATTAATCAGTGGAACAGCTTGCCTCCAGAAGTTGTGAATGCCCCAACACTGGAAGTTTTTAAGAAGAGGTTGGATAACCATTTGACTGAAGTGGTGTAGGATTTCCTGCCTAGGCAGGGGGGTTGGACTAGAAGACCTCCAAGGTCCCTTCCAACTCTGTTATTCTATATTCCTCTAGGACTGACCGGTTTGATCGCAGTCCAAGGGACTTGCAGGAGTCTTCTCCAGCACCATAGTTCAAAGGCCGCAATTCTTTGACGCTCAGCCTTCCTTATTGCTGAGCCCTTCAAATATTGGAATACTGCTATCATGTCCCCCCAGTCCTTCTTTTCTCTAGATTAACCCCACCCAATTCCTGCAACCGTTCTTCATATGTTTTTGTCTCCAGGCCTTCAATCATCTTAATTGCTCTTCTCTGCACTTCCAAAGTCTCAACATCTTTTAAAAAAAAATTGGTTAAATTCAGTAGCTCCCAACTCTATGCTGGAATGTGGCTTTTATGTATTGGGGATATTCAATATTTTCTATAGCATAATATGGTATATAGTAGAGTGCCCTTGTATTATTATCTATTGTGTTTTTATTTTGTTTACTCCTCTTAAGAACTTTGAGACAGATTAAAAGTATAAATACACGAAGCTGGGTAAGGAAAATTGATAAAACAGGCATCTAGAATGAATGCCAATGTATGGGTTCAGATAAAGCCCCCCCCCAACTTAATTTGGCTGTGATAGGACAACAATAATAAAAGGAGAAATACACCCACACCCCACAACTGAGATATTTCCAGACAAAGATAGGGCAAGGCAAAGCAATTCCCATTTACTTACTTTACAATGTTTTATTTTTTTTTAAAGTGTAGGCACTGATAAAATATTCACTCCATGGGATTAAGGCTCCTTCTGCGAAAATTCATTAACAGTATGAAAAAAATAGGAGGGGACAGTTATCTAAGCGGACAAAACGGGAGTACAAAAAGGGTTTTATCTATCATTTGTTTGAATGAATAGATTTCTTTCTACAGGAGAGGCGGAGGAAAAGGATGGGTGGAAAATGTTCTGTATTATCTGCCCTGTCATTTTATTGTACAAACAAGTATGCTTTTTTCCTAAAGGAAGATCAGATGATGTCCCAACAATGAACGCAAAAACTTCTTTTCTTTAATGAACTGAGAGTGGTGGAGAACTTGTGGAAACACAGCCGCCCTTGATGTCCTCATTCCAAATAAAATGTTCTTAATGCATAAGACGAATAAGGGTCATTGTAGAGGAGCCTGATTGATGCACCCCATTGCAAAACCCTGTGCTTTTTATGTGGAAGTAAACTATTTCTTTCTTAAGGAAGGAATTTTTAAAGAAGAGATTGGGCAGGCCGCCATTCGTCCAGTATGGTATGGCATCTCCTGCTTCTTGGGCAAGGAGTTGGGCTGGAAGGTCCCTTCCAACTCTTGTCAATCTGTATTCTGGAATATTCCTGATGGGCTGTTCCATCAACCCTTCAGACCAGTGGTGGGATTCAATTTTTTTTTTACTACCGATTCTGTGGGCGTGGCTTTGTGGGCGTGGCAGAGGAAGGAGACTGCAAAATCCCTTCCCCCCCCCCCCCAATTCCATGGGAAGGAGACTGCAAAATCCCAATTCCCTCACCACTCCTCGGGGACAGTTACTGGAAAATCCCCATTCCCTCCCCACCCCACTGACCTCCTTTCCAGCTCTGCTCTCCTGTCCAGGGCAACAAAAGAAGATCAGCTGGGAGGCTGGGAGCAGCAGGGGTGTGGCCAGCCTATTTGCCGATTCTCCAGACGACTCAAAATTTCCGCTACCGGTTCTCCAGAACCTGTCAGAACTGGCTGGATACCACTGCTGCTTCAGACCATAATGGGACACAACCATACAGATAGTCCTCGACTTAATGACCACATCGGAACCAGAATTTCTGTTGCTAAGCGGGAGAGTTAAGTCAGTCACCCCCGATTTTATGCCCCCCCCTTTTTTGCTGCGGTTGCTAAGAACGGGTTGTAAAAAGGGTTTGTAACTGCGAAGGGTCACTGTACAAGGCAGTCACTAAGCAAGGATTACCTGCCCAGTGAGTGAGCCTTGGACTAGTTGTGTAAAAATTTTGTGCAGTGAACCTAGTGGCTGTGAATTTTCTTTGCGGCAGAAGAGGGGACCTGTGACATTTGGAACGCAGGGGTGGGCTTCAAAAATTTTAGAAAGGGGTTTTCTGCCCGGTAGCTGGGTGGGCGTGGCCATGGTGGGCGTGGCCTAGACGGCCTCCTGCACCATGGCCGGGGGGGGGGGGAGTGCTTTTGCCCTCCCCGGGCTCCAGCTCCTTTCCATGAGCCTCCGGTAGGCCTGTTTTTCGCCCACCCTGAGCCTCTGTGTGCGCCCTGCACTTACCTGCATTCAAAATGGGCCGCGTGGGGACTCCTGGGAGGGGAGGGGTGAGATGGGCGTGGCCAGCCTGGAGTGGGATTTGGGGATTTTCCGAACTGCACGGAATCTTAGCTAGAGGTTCTCCCGAACCCCTGAGAACCCCCAGCAGCCCATCCCTGCTTGGGAGGTCTTATGCTCCTTGTAGTACCCAGGCCTGTTTTCGGAGTTGCATTGAGAAAATTGCCTTATTAGCGACAACAACCTGTAGAAATACCATATTTTGCACCTCCTAAAGGTGTGAAGGTGGGCCTCCGAAGCTGTGAAGGCACCTGCAGCTGTGTGTAATTCAGTGGCGGCAGGGAGGGGGCTGGAGAAAGCATTTGGGAAACATCTCCCCTTTAATCATGCTTTTTAATGTCATTTGACATTAACTTAATGCCATAACTTAACGCCATTGGGACTTAATAGGAGAAAGTAGTAAAAGACTGGGGATTTCAACCCCCCCCCCCCCCCACTTTAAATGCATGGATTATACCACTCCAGGAACTATTTCTTTGCTATGGTTGATGACTTCTCTCGGCCTCAGAGCTCGAAAACAAGCCCATTCCTTGCCAACGTAGACGGGCGCAACGTTGACCTAATGATCTCGGCTCTTGCCGACAGCAGAGAAGATGCTGGAGGTCAGAGGAGCAGGAGGTCAGCCCCTGTTAAGTTTCTTTCTCCAAGGCGGATGGGATCATTAGCAGCTTCGGGGAGAGAAGGAGATGGCGAGAGATCGCTCGGGCTGCTGACCTCCAGCGCGGGATGGAGCTTCCAGCCTCGAAGAGAAAGAGATCAGGAGGCATTTTGTGGGAGTTGTTGGAATTATTTACTGCCTCCGGCTTTGCTTATTAGCTGTTGAGGTTCACAAGGAGCAGCGGTAGTGGGAAGGGGGAATGTTTGCCCGACTTAGGACCAATTACTCTTCCCGCTTCGTTCCCATTATTTGTGCTTGAGTAAACTGTAATGAGAACATCAGCTTAATATAACGAAGCCAAAGGGTGGAAGGAGAAGAAGAAAATAATAATCTTGGTATCTATTCTGGGAGGATGCGGAGGTTTGAGTTGGGGAAGACGTAATTAAAAAGCGTTTGCCTGTTATGGATAAAGTTGGGGGGTGCTTGGTGCTTTCTGAACTTGCTTGTTTTCTTGCAGAGACGTTTCATTACCCACACTAGTTAACATCATCAGTGGCGTTGGGCAGCTGGGTAATGTAACGCCTGCAAGAAAACAACCAAGCTCAGAGAGCACCAAGGACCCCTCATTTCAATCCTGAACTACAAAGATTCTCCCTTACTGGGCAAAGTTGCCCCTGGTTTGCACTTGGATTCTGGGCCCGGGAAAGGAAATATTCTTCTTTCTATGTCCTATATCCGTGATGGCGAACCTATGGCATGCAAGCTGAGCACAGGGTTAATGCGCACATGCGCAGGATTGGTGTGCACGCAGGGCTTCGTGCACACATGTGTGGGGAGCAGGGCACACCGGGGGTGTGTGTCTCATGCGCATTGCATTACGGGTAAACCCCTCAAAAACCAAATCCTTATCCCCAATTTCGTTTACAAATAGTCTTCGCCTCCCTCCCCCCTCCCTTTGCTTCCTTCCTTAATTCCTTCCTTTCTTCCCTCCCTTCCCCCTTCCTTTCTCCCTCCCTCTTCTTCCTTCTTTCCTTCCCTCACCTAATTACCTTCCTCCCTCCCTCCCGGGATTGTCAAATTTCTTAATTGACTCAAGCAAATGCAGAAGAGTTCCTACATTTAATGGGTCAATGGAGATTCTCAGCCATCCAAGGTCACGGTTGTCCCAAAGTTGTTTTTTTCAAGAGGCAACTGGACTGTCCGGTTTTCTTTGAAGACGTTTCACTTCTCACCCAAGAAGCTTCTTCAGCTCTGCCTGGATGATGGGGAATGGAAGAATTTATACTCCTTGCAGACAGCTGGTCATTGGAGAAGCGAAACATCTTCACAAGAAAAACCAGAAAGTCCAGTTGCCTCTTGAAAAAAGCATCTTTGGGATTTAATGAGTCAATTATCACCCCTTCTTTGCCATAGTGCATAAATCTTATTATTTATTTAATAACGTAAGATGAAAATTCCCCTCGCACATACATCCTAGTCGTTCCTGACTCTAGGGGGCGGTGCTCATCTCCATTTTAAAGCCGAAGAGCCAGCGCTGTTCAAAGACGTCTCCGTGGTCATGTGGCCTGCATGACTAAATGCCGGAAGGCGCATGGAACGCTGTTCCCTTCCCACCAAAGGTGGTTCCTATTTTTCTACTTGCATTTTTACATGCTTTCGAACTGCTAGGTTGGCAGAAGCTGGGACAAGTAACGGGAGCTCACTCATTTACGTGGTGCTAGGGATTCGAACTACCGACCTTTTTGATCAACAAGCTCAGCATCTTAGCCACTGAGCCACCGAGTCCCCCTGGATTTATTTAATACTGAGCAGCAATTAAATACTCAACTTGTTCCCAAGAAGACAAGAACATTAGCATCAACCCAAACATAGAATAAGGGTTCACACAACCGAGAGCCTTGTCAACATTTATCACAATCTTTCTTAAAACTATAAAAAACACAATTGGGATCCCTTTCTTGCCACCCTGCATTTCCATCTTATTTTGCAACAACCCTGCTCCTTCCTTCTTTCTTCCCGACCTCCCTTCTCTACCTTCTTTCCTCCTCTCCTTCTTCTTTTCTTCTTCCCCTCCCTCTCCCCCACTTCTCTCCTTCTCCTTCTTACCCTCTCTCCTACTCTCATTTCCTCTCCCTTGCTTCCTCTCCTTTTCCCTTTCTTCTTTTTCCCTCCTCTTCCTTCCTCCTTCCACTGTTGCCCTTGCTTAATTTCTTTCTCTGATGGATTCTCGAGGTGGCATTCCAGTAAATTTACATGAAGATACATGTCCTCTTCCACATTTTATTTCCCTGTCATAAATCCACTTATGTCATTTTTTTGATTTGTATATTTGTATCTAGAACTTTCCTGGCGGTTAGAAACAATTAATCAGTGGAACAGCTTGCCTCCAGAAGTTGTGAATGCTCCAACACCGGAAGTTTTTAAGAAGATGCTGGAAATCCATTTGTCTGAAACGGTATAGGGTTTCCTGCCTAGGCAGGGGGTTGGACTAGAAGGCCAAAATCTTAAAGCGGCTAAGTTTGGGAAACACTGCTATAGACACTGGAAATAGACAGGTGGTTTAGTGAATATGGACATGGGCCAAGGGGCACTCCCAAGATATTCATAAGGCAACCATTGGTTTAGTGACTGTTCGAACTTACACTGAAAAAAGTGACTTATTTAACAACTGTCATTGGAAATTTTGGGCTCAATTGTGGTGGTAAGCCAAGGACTACCTGTATTCAGGAACCACCTTGCATCCCACTTAACAGAGCTCCAGATTTAAAACCAGGTGTGATAATGATCTTCAAATATCATAGCATTCTTAAAGGAGCTTTAGTAGGTCAGAATCCATGGTTTTTTTTTTACAGCAGGGGTCTTCAAACTATGGCCCGCCAAAGCCATTAATCCGGCCCCATCTACCCACTGGCCTACACCCACCTTCTGGAGGACTAGGAGACCAAAAATGGGGTCGTTTTTGGCCTCCAAAGAGAGGGAGGCAGACAGACAGACAGATGCACCCCCCTCCCCCCCAAGGCAGCCACATCCCTTCACTAACTTGCTTCCTACCCCCAGGAGCATAACAAATTGAAGTTTAATTTGTGTGTATTATTTAACGGACTGCTAAATTGGTCATTCCCACCCATCACATGACCACCTAGCCACGCCCACCCAGTCACATGATGACCTAGCCACACCCACGCAGCCAGCCCAGCCCCCCCCCCCTCAATGGTTTGAGGGACCGTGAATTGGCCCCCTGTTTAAAAAGTTTGAGGACCCCTGTTTTACAGTACTATATTTTGGAGGACCTAATGTGTGACACCTTTTTACACCTTCCCTGCATAAATGCCGTTTTGTTTGTTTTTCACTTTCTCCTCTCTCTTGTAAACACACAGAGTGAGTCTAATTACTGTGTTGTATTAGTTGTGCATGGTAACATTTAAAAAAAGATCAGTTGAGACAAGTATGATATGCACTGTTTTGAGATGCATTTGGACGGGGAAACTATGAATTCTTATGATAAATATTCTTCAAGTCTTTTGCAATGGCTCTTTTTTTTTCCCCACATGTTTTTTTATTTTTAAACATAAAAGACAACATTAAAAAATTTTCATCCATTACACACAGCATGTCGTTTGGTTACAAGTGTTTTTGCATCCGTATTTTCGATTACATATACAATCACAGTTTTTCCATCCAATATAGCCAAAAACCTCACTTTCATTGTACAGCATATGTTCAATTACGATTAATATTTCTTTCTTTTCAATAAGCTTAATTCTCTTACATTCTTGATTGTCTGCTTAACAACAACATACCTTTATGCAATCATTGTCTCATTTTAAATATTTTTACAGTATAAAAGAATTTACCAAGTGTTTATGTTTATATATCTTTCACTACTTTCAACAGGATATCTTTATGGTAAGCACTTAGAGTTATATATTATATTACCAATCTTCTATCAAATGGCTCTTAAGGAAACAATGCATCAGTTTGAAAAGGGAAAAATGCATTTTCCAGTAGAAAATCAGGATCTCAGCTATTCTGCTTTCTGATCCGTTTTTCTTCTTCTAGGGATCAACATTACCATTGTGCATCTCCATTCTGAAGACGTAGAAAAGACAAACTGTGAGTGTGTTACTTTGCTGTGCCTGTTCAGCCTAGATGTTGTTAATCCTGTTGCTAGATAAACATTTCCAACCTGGTCCCTTCAGGTAAACGTCAAGTACAGGAAGTCCTCCGGTTATGACAGCAATTGAATTCATATGAAGAACGGTTGCAGGAACTGGGTATGTCTAGTTTAATGAAGAGAAGGACCAGGGGAGACAGGATAGCAGGGTTACAATATCTCAGGGGTTGCCACAAAGAAGAGGGAGTCAAGCTATTCTCCAAGGCACCTGAGGATAGAACAAGAAGCAACGGGTGGAAACTAATCAAGGAGAGAAGCAACTTAGAACTGAGGAGAAATTTCCTGACAGTTAGAACAATTAATCAGTGGAACAGAAGTTGCCTCCAGAAGTTGTGAATGCCCCAACACTGGAAGTCTTTAAGAAGATGCTGGATAGCCATTTGCCTGAAACAGTATAGGGTTTCCTGCCTAGGCAGGGGGATGGACTAGAAGACCTCCAAGGTCCCTTCCAACTCTGCCATTGTATTGTATTGTATAATTGGGAACAGGATTTCTATCACTAAACAATGCAGTTGTAAAGCTTGACATCATGTGACTGCCTGGCAATTCCACCATTTCCAGTTGCTATCATTTAGATGCCATCATTATCCAACAAAATGAATTTTAACGTGGAAAAAAGCAAGGTTTTACAACTGGAGGCAGGAAAAGCCAAATGTACAAGTACAGATTAGGTGAAATCTGGCTCAAAAACAGTAAGTGTGAGAGAGACCTTAGAGCAGGGGTGTCCAAACTTGGGAACTTTAAGACTTGTGGACTTCAACTCCCAGAATTCCCCAGCCAGCCATGCTGGCTGGGGAATTCTGGGAGTTGAAGTCCACAAGTCTTAAAGTTCTCAAGTTTGGACTCCCTTGCCTTAGAGTCTTAGTGGATGAGTGCAGAGAAGAGCAACTAAGATGATCAAAGGCCTGGAGACTAAAACATATGAAAAACTGATGCAGGTCTTGGGTTTGGCTAGTTTAAAGAAAAGAAGAATTAAGAGTGACATGATAGCAGTATCGCAGTATTTGAGAGGCTGCCACAAAGAAGAGGGGGTCAAATTATTCTCCAAAGCACCAAGAGGGGAAGGATGAGAAACAATGGTTGGAAATTTATCTAGGAGAGAAGCAACCTGGAATTAAGGAGAAACTTCCTAACAGTGAGGACAATTAACTAGTGGAACATCTTGTTTTCAGAAATCGTGGGCCCTCCATGACGGGCGGTTTTTAAGAAGAGACTAGACAGTCAGTTATCAGAAATGATGTAGGTTCTCCTGCTCAAGCAGGGGGCTGGACTAGAAGACCCCCAAGGTCACCTCCACATCTACAGAAAGTCTGCACAATCAATAGAGCAACGCAAAAAAGCGAAAAGGGCCAAAACGGATTTTATTTAACTCATATGGAATCAAAATAATTTCAATTTAATGTTGATCAATTGCATTCCATTGAGTAAGTGCAGTTAATATGATTTAATTTTCAATCTTCTGACATATTAAAAAATTAAACACCGCAAGCTACGTTGGGAGGGTTCTGGTAGCCTCCCACGGTTGTCGGATATTGTAGTGCACCTCTTGCTTACTCAGAATCCGTTGAATTGTTGGTTGTAGGGAGGAGCTGTTGGGTTGAGACCTTTTGAGAAAGCCCAGCCACAGGTAGTTGGTTCTTGAAGCATTGAAAACTAATTTGGGTTCTATGGACCTGTCAGGCTAATTAGTGCCTGCCTAGAAGAGTTAAAATAAGGAGACCTATGCTATGCTATGCTATGCTATGCGATACGATGCTATGCTATGCTGTTCCCCCTACCCTACCACCATTCCCATTCATTCTGCATTCTCTTCTCTTCTCTTCTCTTCCAGCTTCCCTTCCGTTCCATTCCATTATTACTTTTTATTTCATTACTTGTTTTGTTTGTTTTAGTTGAGTTGAGTTGAGTTTTAAATTTTTATTGGCCACCAAACTTACCCTAAGTTTATAGGGTAACCCTGGGCGGCTTACAGTTACGTCTTACTTAAAACAAAAAAGTTAAAATCAAACCTTAAAACCAACCCTTAGCCACGAAAACCACCCCCAACCCCACCTCCCCAATTATTTACTTATTAATTGTCACATTTATAAACTAGGCGGAAAACAATGGATTTCATGCACATTCTTCTCTCTGGACGGATGGTAGTAGAATAAACAACCTTTAGCTCACTGTGGTTAAGTGACCCTCTTCTAGTGCATATCCTACGGTCCATATTTGGCTTCCTGGTGTTCCATCTGCATATTTAGCATTCCAAGATTGTGAAGCGAAAATGTTGCCAATGTTTTGACAGTGCAGCTTGTTTGGGGTTTTTTGAGATTTTAAGAATGGGAAGAGGAAGCGGGGATATCTCCGGATGACAAGCCATTCTTTTTTCTATTTCAATTACCCCATTGAGAATTTGTCACCAGAGGCACTTTGTTGAAGATGGGAAGCCATACATGTCGAATGAATGGATGGATGGATGGAGAGATGGTATTCAGCCCAGTTCGCTCTGATTCGGGCGAACCGGTAGCAGCAGCTGACGGAGGCTCTGCCCACCCGCCCCGACAGTAATGCATGAGCACTGTACAATGCTCAGAAGATGCCCGTGTTCACATTTGCAAATTGGTAGAGAAGGTAATTGAATCCCACCGCTGAATGAATGGGTGGATGGATGTACTGTATGTTTAAAATGGTACCTTTGGGCCACCATTCAGATGGCCCAAAGTCCTGGGTGGGGAGAGTCCTGAGTATGAAATTTGAGAGAGACTTATTTTACTCCCATTGCTACGGTTAAAACAGCAGTGAGGTGGCTCAGCATTAAGATAGCAAGAGCACTTAGACCAGGGGTGTCCAAACTTGGGAACTTTAAGACTTGTGGACTTCAACTCCCAGAATTCCCCAGCCAGCATGGCTGGCTGGGGAATTCTGGGAGTTGAAGTCCACAAGTCTTAAAGTTCCCAAGTTTGGACACCCCTGACTTAGACGTATATACCGCTTCACAGTGCTTTTTCAGCCCTCTCTAAGCGGTTTAGAGTCAGCCTATTGCCCCCCAACAATCTGGGTCCTTATTTTACCCACCTCGGAAGGATGGAAGGCTAAGACAACCTTGAGCCGGGTGAGTCCTCATCAGAGCCTTCCCCGGACTCCAGGACTGGCCCGTGTTCCTCCCCGACCTCCTCACTGTCTGAATCACAATGGTGTCAGCCGTTCAAGATAGATGAGGTTGCAAAACCAAAGTCGCTAAGAGTTTTGGAAAGTCTTTTAATACTTGTTAAGGAAATGGAATATGTCCTGATCTTGAAAAGGCTGATCTAGAATTAGATCTATTCAATTCCCTGAATGGGGGAACACCAGAAAATTCCTGGTGTCAACTGGGAATTAAAAAAGTGATAATCCCAAAAGAAGACCATACAGTTGTACCGGTAGTCCTTGGCTTACAACAGTTTGTTTAGTGACAATGGTACTGAAAAAAGTGATTTCAGGGTTCCAAGTAACGAAAGAAGACTCCAAGGCTTGAGTTTCCTCAAAGTTCCATTTTATTAGAGATGTCACATTGGCACATCTGGGAAAACCCGAATCTGAAAGCTTCCAGGTTTTTCCCACCCAAAAGAAAGTTCAAGTCCCTGCCCAGCACCCACATGTCCATCACATGGTCCAATCAGGCACCGTCCCAACTGGAGATGCCTCCCAGTCACACCTCTCCAGGTGCAAGGCAAGGTGTCCTTGACTCTCTGAGAAAGGAATGTTATTTAGACTATATATCTCATACTCCATATAATCCCCCCTCCCATTTCCCCACAGCATTAAATGTGGCAAGCCTGAAGGCCCAATGCAAAAGATGGCTTCCAGGCCTGACAAGTGACTTATGACCATTTTTCACACTTACAACCACGGATCACAATTATGCAATTAAAATTCAGACAAGTTGGCAACCTGTTCATATTTACGACCATTTCAGTGTCCTTGGGGGGTCATGCGATCACTTTTTGCAACCTTCTGACGAGCAAAATCAACGGGGAAGCCAGATTCACTTAACAACATTGCTACTAACTTAACAACTGCAGCGGTTCACTTAACAAATGTGACAAGGAAAGTCTTAACATGGGACCTAACTCTCTTAACAAATTTCTCACTTAGCGACGTACATTTTGGGCTCAATTGTGGTCGTAAGTTGAGGACTATCTGTATTTCCAGGGAAACCATGTGTGGGTGCCATGTAGACACCATGAGTTGAGTTCATTCTCCAAAGACTTTACTACACAGACGTATATCTATCACAGAAGAGCAGGAGAAACGAATACCTCATCCCAGGAAAGTGGAAAGCATGAGAAAGAAACTGCAAACAACTCCACCAAGATTGGATTAGGTGTAATTTGGAGGATAATAGCAATTGAGCCTTCTTAAAGAGGATTAAGAATAAATTGGCACCTGCAACTTTGCAGTGGCTCCATCCTTTATCTTCCCACATCCTGATCATTGCTTCTGATAAATAAACCCAGATTGCACATGATAGCAGTGTTCCAATATCTCAGGGGTTGCCACAAAGAAGAGGGAGTCAAACTATTCTCCGAAGCAGTTGAAGGCAGGACAAGAAGCAATGGATGCAAATTAACCAAGGAGAGAAGCAACTGAGGAGCAATTTCCTGGCAGCTAGAACAATTAATCTGTGGAATGACTTGCCTCCAGAAGTTGTGGGTGAAGGTGAAGAAGAGATTGGACAACAATTTGTCTGAAATGGTATAAAGCAGGGATCCCCAAACTTGGCAACTTTAAGACTTGTGGACTTCAACTCCCAGAATTCTCCAGCTGGCTGGAGAATTCTGGGAGTTGAAGTCCACAAGTCTTAAAGTTGCCAAGTTTAAAGACCTATGGTATAAAGTCTATGCTTGAGCAAAGGACCTGGTCTAGAAGATCTCCAAGGTCCCTTCCAACTCTGTTATTCTGTTATCTGGGAGGCCAAAAAAAAAAAAAAAGATCATTTAGATGCCTTTTTGCATCCATAAAAACATTGTTGAAGATCGTTGGGCATAGCAACTCATCTCTATAAACTTTTATTCCTAGGTGTCTCTCATCTAGTCCTAAACAGCAGATGGGAAGCCATTGGTTAAGGTTATTAATTTGCTATTATTGTGATGGCTGTGTCCTTAATTGGCTGCAAAAAAGACCATGCTTTTGCAGCAAATGGAAGGAAGATAAATTTTGGATTGATAAAACAAACTTTGAAGGAGCAGACCCAGAACGTGATTTGCTAGCAAACCCAATTTACGGAATAGAAGGTGGTAGATTTCCCAACGAGAAAGCTTGAGTTTACCCCGTTTGGGGGATCCCTGTTGAATGACACCCCACCTCACTGTTCTGTCTCACAAAGCAAATCTCCTTCCCTGATTTAACTAAGAGGAAAAGGTTTAACTAAAAAAAGGAGGTGACTTTTTAGAATTTTTGAAGCAGCTTTTTCTGAGTATAAAGCAGTTTGCAGAATATCTCTTGGGGTTTTTTTGGGGGGGGGGGCTACGATGCCTTTCTTTCCATTGTAAAGAGCAACAGGCAACCCGAAGCGTGGCTCAGCCTGTGCAGAAGGGAAGGGAGGATACAAGACAAAAGAAAGGAAAGGAGAGAACGGATCGCTGCGTGAAGCTTCTTTAACCGAATTCTCCAGCTAGCGTAAGAATTAAAACGGCTGAAGCTGTGGAACGCGGACATCTGTGAAGGTAGATTTCTGACCACGGCGAGACTGCAGGCCGCATTCTGGATACAAAGAGAGGAGAAATAGGAGGGAGAGGAAAGGGATGAGGGGAGCCTTGCTGCTCGCAGGACGCTATTTGAAACAGGCTGATCCCCAAATGGACCCAAGTCATCAATTCACGAGTATTTCTTGCCACAAAACCCTTTAGGAAAGAGGCCACGTAGAAGGACAAAAGTACGTCTCCAAGCAGTATCTTTTGTTAGTCATGCTTTGCGTGTGCGAGAGAGAAAAGAGAGAATGATTCTTAGGGTGCAGTGTGCACCTCCAAATTGGTGGCCGATAGGATCGGTGGTTAAAGATCCTGAGCTTGTCAGCTGGGAAGCTGACAGCCAGGTTCGAGACCTAACTGCCGTGCAACGGGTTGAGCTCCTGTTCCTTGCTCCAGCTCCTGCCCACTTAGCAGTTTGAAAGCATGCGAGTAGATAAATAGGTACCACTTTGGTGGGAAAATAACAACATTCCATGTACTGTACCTTTATTACACAGCCATCCTGGTTACGTGACCACAGAAAATGTCTTCGGCTAAAGCTGGCTCCCTTGTCCAAGAAACGGAGTTGAGCACTGCCTCCTACAGGTAGTCCTTGTCTTATGACCGGCTGCTAAGCAACCTTTTGAAGTTATAACGGACCTTCCCCGGAGCTACTCAACACCTCCTGGCTTGCATATATGGCTGTTTGCAGCATCCTGTGGTCACATGACTGTATTTTACGATGTTTTTGCTGAAAACCAGCATTTCCTTAACGGCAAAACCGGTTCATAGCAAACAATGGGCTCACTTAATGACCACAGCATTCACTTTACGGCCACCACAAATAAAGATAGCAAACTCTGGTCAGTCTACTCATTAAACCATGGGTAATCCACTTCATGATTGTCATCATCATAATAATAATAATAATAATAATAATAATAATAATAATAATAATAATAATAATAATAATAATAATAATAATAATAATAATATTTATTTCTTAGCCGCACCCTCTCCCGAAGGACTCGGGGCGGCGTACAATAAAACACATAAAAATACAAATATGGACAAAACATACATATAATATAGACGTATACAAAGAGGAGGTGGACAAATGGATGGAAACAATTAAAAATCGCAATATTAAAAATCCCCTAAATAAATTAAATAAATTACAAAAATAAAAAACCCGTCAGGAGCGATATGATCAGACTATGGTTGAGCCAGGCTAGCTACTTGGAATAGGTGGGTCTTGAGCTTTACACGGAAGGAGCGGAGGTCAGAGGTAGTCCTAATATCCGGAGGGAGGTCATTCCACAGGGCTGGGCCCGCCACGGAGAAGGCTCTACTCCTAGGCGCCGCCCCTCGGCACTGTCTGGTGGACGGCACCTGGAGGAGTCCCTCTCTGTGCGAGCGAATTGGTCGCAGGGATGTATGGGGCAGGATACGATCCCGTAAGTAACTAGCTCCTGAGCCATGGAGCGCTTTAAAGATCGTTATCAAAACCTTGAAACGCACCCGATAGACCACAGGAAGCCAGTGCAGCTCGCGCAGAAAAGGTGTCACATGGGAGTACCTGGTACTCCCCATAATTACCCGCGCGGCCGCATTCTGGACCAACTGTAGCCTCCGGGTGCATCATGACTTATGACCACGATGGGCAGCTTCATTAGGGTCCTATGTTGAGGATTACCTGTAGCTCTGCATACTGACATTCATATTTTGTCAAAATATTGCTGTAACGAGTACTTTCCGCCTGCTTTCAGCCTCCTGGTGGAAGAGGCTTTGATGCATTGTGAGGCTTCAAAACCAGCCCCTTTGAAAAGCTTCCCTTCTCCCACCCCCACCCCCGGTTTCAATGGGAGAAAAAGCTTTTAGGTGGGATGAATTCAGTTCTCCTCTTCACAACAGCCATGGTAGTCAACACCTTGACCTGCCTCGCGTCGGAGGAGGCTGAAGTCACCGGCGTGTCAGGATAAAACGCCGGTTTCTATCAATGCAGTGCAAACACTTTTTCTCTGTCTCCCTCCCTTTTCTCTCTCCCACCCCTCTCTCTCTCTCTCTCGGCCTCCCTCCCTGCCTTTAATCTCTCTCTCTCTTTCTTTCTTTCTCTCCCTCTCTCTCTCTCTCTCTCTCCCCCCTTCCTTTTCTGTCTTTCTCTTTCCTCTCTCTCTCCTCTCTTCTTCTTACCTTTTTTCCCCTCTCTCTCCTCTCTTTCCTTCCTCTCTCTTTCTTCTCTTCCCATCTCTTTCTTTCTTTCTTTCTTTCTTTCTTTCTTTCTTTCTTTCTTTCTTTCTTTCTTTCTTTCTTTCTTTCTTTCTTTCTTCTTCTCTCTTTCCTCTTTCTCCTCTTCCCCCCTCTTTCTCTCTCCTCTCTTTCTCCCCCATCTCCTTCTTCTTCTCCCTCTCTCTTTCCTCTTTCCCCCCTCTTCCCCCTCTCCTCTCTCTCCTTCTCTCTCTCTCCCCCCCCCCTCTCTTTTCTCTCTTCTTCTCTCTCTCTTTCCTCTCTCTCCTCTCTCCTTTCCCTCCTCTCTATTTAGGGAAAAGCTGAAAAATTGGATGCTGAGATGGCTGACCAGTTCAGGTGGCTCAAAAGTAGCCCCCATACCAGTGGGGTCCCACTCCTTTGTTAGATCTGAGGAGCAGCTTGAAACACAGTGGGAAGCCAGACTAACCTTGATTCATTCCCTTTTGAAAATACAGTGGTTTTTTTTTTTTAACGGTCTCTTTTTTAGCGATGTTCTTGCTGCAGATGATCTTTGTCCATTCAGCCAGTGTGCGTGTGTGTATTATTAAGATGATCCTTGAATGAGAGGTAGAAGGTTTTAGATGTATGGATTTAGGACTCCTTTCAAAACTTCTACTGTATTTTTATAGTCAGAGAATTTGGACAATTTGGCATTTTCCAAGCATTTCTTGACAGACTAGGAGCCATTTGGTCTAGTGGTTAAGGCACCAACCTAGAAACTGGGAGACTGTGAGTTCTAGTCCTTCCTTGGACACGAAAGCCAACTGGGTGACTTTGGGCCAATCACCAGGAGACTGTGAGTTCTAGTCCCACCTTAGGCATGAAATCTGGCTGGGTGATTTTGTGCCCATTACCAGGAGATTATGACTTCTAGTTTCACCTTCCGCATGAAAGGCAGTTTGGGACAGTCATACTCTCTCAATCTACCTCACCTCACCTCACAGGGTTGTTGTGGGAAAATTATGAGGGGGAAGGTACAATTGGCTAAAAAAAATCTACAGTATGACTGTGGTAAAAATGGGGACATGGTGGCTCAGTAGCTAAGAAGTTGAGCTTGTTGATCAGAAAGGTCGGCGGTTCGAATCCCTAGCGCTGCGTAATGGAGTGAGCTCCCATTACTTGTCCCAGCTTCTGCCAACCTAGCAGTTCGAAAGCACGTAAAAATGCAAGTAGGAAAATAGGAACCACTTTGGTGGGAAGGAAACAGCGTTCTGTGCGCCTTCAGTGTTTAGTCATGGCGGCCACATGACCACGGAGACGTCTTCGGACAGCGCTGGCTCTTCGGCTTTGAAACGGAGAAGAGCACCGCCCCCTAGAGTCGGGAACAACTAGCACATATGTGCTAGGGGAACCTTTACCTTTAAGACTACTAAAGAAAATCTTATGAAAAGATTTGGAAGTCTTGAAAAGCAAGCGTGTGCATGGGGTGTGATAACATTCATCAAAGGATGCCACACATTACATTGTCAAGAACTCAGCTGCAGGAAGGCAGATTCCCACAGAAGGTTTTTTTAAAACACTGTTTACCGATAGGACCAATTTTGCAAAAAGCTTCTCTTTGGTGGGTGCATTCGAAGAGACAGTCAGAATGGAAAGGAAGAATGTTCCCAGCAGAAGCCTACTGTGGATATTTTACTGTATTTTTCGGAGTATAAGATACACTTTTTTCCCTCAGAAAAGAGGGTGAAAATCTGGGTGTGTCTTATACATTGAATACAGCATTTTTTTGCCTCCCGAAACCTCTCCCCTTCACAAAAATGGCCATGCAGAGCCTTTAGGAGGCTTCCACGGTGCTCCTGGGAGCTGGAGAGGGCAAACAACAGGGCGATTGTGCTCAATTTTGCCCCCAGTCCCCAGGGGCACTCTACAAGCCTACTAAAGGCTATTCATGCCCCCTTTTTTGACAAAAAAGGGCCCATTTTTGGGAGGTCTGCAGAGTGCAGGACCCAGTTACCTGCGGGATCGTATCCTCCCGCATACATCCCTACGACCAATCCGCTCTCACAGGGAGGGACTACTACTGGTGCCGTCCACTAGGCAGTGCCAGCGGGCGACGCCTAGGGGTAGGACCTTCTCTGTGATGGGCCCAACCCTCTGGAATGACCTCCCCCCCGACATTAGAACTACCACTGACTTCCGTTCCTTCCGTCAAAAATTAAAGACTCACCTGTTTCGATTAGCTGGCCTGGCACATTCTTAGTTTTTACCTCCCGGTGGATATATTTTAATGGGTAATTTTGGGTAATATTTTAACTCCTGGGTTATTAGAGTTTTTAATGTACTATATTTATTATTCTATATACAGTCTTGCAACCTCCTCCACCTACGTATTTAATTATTTAACTGTTTTATGTATGTATTTTATAACGCATTTTAGTGACTGTACACCGCCCCGAGTCCCTTTCGGGAGAGGGGGCGGTCTATAAATACGAATAATAAATAAAAAAAAATAAAGTGCAAAACCCTTTTTTTAAAAAAAACTTTCCTCTTCAAAATCTTGGAGTGTCTCATACTCTGGTGCGTCTTATACTCCGAAAAATATGGTAATTTAATTTTTATAACTGAAGCAGGAATTTCGATACAAGGAATTGGCCCCCTTTCAACTTGGAGATGCTCTGAAATAACTAAATGTGTGAATTGTGATTTCTTGCTTGTCAGATGCCCAAGAGAGAGGAAATGTAGCCTTCTCTGTTCTTCTTGTGACCTGTTATAGGTGGGCAGGATTGAGAAACGCAGCACGTTGGATGGCCGGGTGTTAAATGAACGGGAATCTTTTCCGCTTGGCGTAGCAGGTGTTCTCAGCACAGTGTCCAGAGGAGCAAATGAGCTGGCCACTTTTATTGTGGCCTCAGTCCCAAGTTCAGAAAATCTTATTGAATTTTTCAAGCTGACTTCCGGCCAATGCAGATCAGTCCTCTCCAGCAGATTCTTTCCTCCTGCAAAATCTAGAATCAGCAAATACCTTCTCCGAATTTAGCTTGATCTTCCTGGCCTAACCTTGGATGTCACATCAGACTTTGTTTTATTTTTTTTACTGTAGTGTGAATGCATTTCAAGTGTTAACAGTGGCCGAAGTCCTCCCCAGGACAAGCTGGAAAGCTTAACGGGTGGGCCTTCTTGGACTGAAGAAGTATCCTTGGGCTGGAAGGCACCTTGAAGGTCTTCTAGTCCAACCATGGTAGATCCTATACCAGTGATGGCTAACCTTTTTGTCATCACGTGCCGAAATTGTGCAAGGGTGCGAGCGACGACACCCGGGTGCGCCTGCACCCATAATTCAATGCGCATGCAACCCCCCCCACACACCTCCCACAAGTGCCCCGATCCCCGTGCGTGGGTGCACGACCACCCCACGCTCCCCCAGCCCCCGCCACGCCCCTCCCCCAGCATCCATTTTTTGCTTCCAGGTTGGTGCAGGAGGCTTTCCAGGTCCAAAACGGGGCGCAGGGGCACTGCAGGAGGTCTCAAAATACAATGCAAGCACCCCCCGCACATGCACCCCGCCTCTCCGCACATTTGCAAGCATCTCCTGCAAGCGTCCCACACCCGTGCATGCACAGCAGAAACCCGAAGACCAGCTGGCCAGTGGGAGGCGGGTGCGAATGCGGGTGGAGCTAGGCTGGGGCGAGGGCTGGCATTCCCGCAGAGAGGGCTCTGTATGCCAGAGGTTCACCATCTCAGTCCTATACCATTCCGGAAAAAATGTCTGCCCACTCTCTTTGTGAAAATCTCCTGCGATGGAGCTCCCACAACTTTCAGAAGAAAGTGATTCCACTGATAAATTGTTTTTTTTTAAAACAAAATTTTATTGGTTTTTTAAAAAAAATATACAAGGAAAGGGGTAGTGGATGAAGTACAAATTTTGACAGTTACATTATGCAGGAGATGCCCCCCCCCCATTCTCATAACTTTCATTTATTAATACATTAAATTGTTGTTACTTATTAGTATTTGGTCAGCATATAAACTTTTATCTTAAAGTAATTTCAATCATTTTATATCAAACAGATTTTCAAGTTCATTTTTGTGATCTGAGTTTTCTCAATGTTGGCTCTTCTCCTCCCCCCGGCAGAGCTCCGGCATCTCCCGTGTCCTGTATGTCCGGTGTAGTGTCATCAGGTTTATCTAGGAGGACTTTATTTTTTTCCATGAAGGCCTCAGCCTCCATAGTTGTATTAATTCTAACTCTCGTGTCCTCCCAGAATATTAGCATACCTTTTGATGAATTGTTCTCACTTGTCAGGAAGTTTCTTCTTATTTCACTCTGACGGGTTTCCTCCCATTGCTTCTTGCCCTGCCCTAAGGAGCTTTAAAGAATAAATCCACCCCACATCTCTTGAGATTTTTGGAATCAGGTGGAAGCCATTGGCTGAAGCCCTTTCCAATGAATCCATAGCTGGGAAAAAAGAATCAGATCTGAAATTCAAAAGCTCCGGTTTGCTCATTTTTTCTCATGTGAACTCATGGTTCGCTTGAGCTGCTTTACTTCTGTTGTGGCCCGCCAGTGGATCTGGCAGCAGATTCGGACAGTGAGGAGGTTGGGGAGGAACATGGGTCAGCACTGAAGTCTGGGGAAGGCTCTGCTGAGGGCTCTGTGTCGGAGGCAGAGAGGGGGCCAGGGCCATTTGACAGTTATTAACTGCCTTAGAGTCAGAGATCAGTGAGGCAGACAAACAGCTGGAGCTTGTTCCCAGTATGCGCATGCACAGAGCTGCCAGACGAAAGGAATAGCTAAGGAACAAGGGTCGACTCGGGAGAAAAGCCACAGGTGGACGGTGAATGGCCCCTCCCCTAGGGAATAAACAGCGAAAGGGGAGGGGAGTTTGCAGGAGACAATTAGTTCAATTCCTCAGGGTGAAGATCTGTCCCTGACTTCTTGCCAAGGAATTGCTGCTACAGAGTGGCGTTTGGAAGATATCGGCCTACCAGCTCCCCAAGCCTGATAAAGGTCTGTAGTTGTGAAATCTCTTGAAAGACTGTTGGCCGGGACTTTGCTGGAGAGGAATTCACTTTAAACTAAATAAAAGGGGGTTATTTAGTTTAAAAGGAGGAGTCAGCTTCATGCTTTTGGGAAGCCTAGGTGAGAACAATTGTAGGAAGCTTGAACAAACCCTTATTCTGTGATGGTAAATTTCACGGAATAAGCAGGTTGTTAAATATATTAACTTGTGAACTATATGCATTCACTGAAATTACAGGTAGTCCTCAACTTTTGGCCATTTGTTTAGCAACGGTGCCTCGCGCTTAAAACCACGGTCATGCAATCAAAAATTCAGGCGCTTGGCAACTGGCATGTATTTATAACCGTTTTAGCGTTGGGGGAGGGGAGGTCATGTCAACACCGTTTCCCACGATTTTTCCAGCTGGCTACTGACAAGCAAAGTCCATTGCGGAAGCTGGATGAAGGAACATGTAACTTGCTTAACAATTTCAACAACAAAAAAGGTAATTAAATCAGGCACAGTCCTGTGATGACTCACTTAACAATTGCATCGCTTAACGACAGATTGGGCCAGTTCTGGTTGTAAGCTGAGGACTATCTGGATGTGTTAATGAAATTGAATCAGAATTTTTTTTTTCCTGACCTGACCTTGCCTGCTTTCTGTGAGCCCAATGAGTCTTCTTGGTCCTCAAAATCTCATCGTGTGAGGACAAGCTGCAAAGACTAATGCAACTTGGGTTAGCTTTAACCAACACTGGGCTGCAGCAATCAAAACAAACACTAGATGGCAGTGAGGGGACACAAAACCTATTTAACTCTTTCCTGCCATCATACGGTTGTTTTTACTGGTATGTGTATATATATATATAAATGGGCATAAATCATTTTATTCAGTACCATTGTAACTTTGAATTGTCATTAAATGAATGGCTGTAAGTTCAGGGCTACCTATACTTCCTATTTCAGACAAGTTGACTGTACAGCCTCTTCTTAAAAACCTCCACCTACAACTTCTGACTGCAAGCTGTTGTTAATTGTTCTTACTGTCAAGAAATTTCTCTTTAATTCCAGGTTGCTTCTCTCCTTGGTGACTTTCCATCCATTGGTTCTTTCTTACCTTCAGGTGCTTTGGAAAATAAGTTGACCCCTTCTTCTTTGTGGCTCTCAAATACTTGAATACTGGTTTCATGTCCCCCCCAAGTCCTTCTTTAGTCTAGACTGGCCATACACAAATGCTGCCACCATTTTTCATATGTTTTTCTCTCCAGGCCTTCAATAATCTTAGTTGCTCTTTGCACTTTTTCCAAAGTCTCAGCATCTTTTTTGTAACGTAGTGACCAAAACTGGATGCAGTATTCCAGGTGTGTCTTTACTAAAACTTGATAAATATATAGCATTGTTCTCCTTGCATCTCCAACATCACAAATATTTCTTTTGCATACAAATAACTGTTGAATAAGCTACACTGAATAATCTGTTGTCTAAGAGATATTGAAATATTTGCTAAAGAAGACAGTTTCCCATTGTTTAGAAAAAGTGGGGATTTCCAATTCCTTGTTCCTTTCAGCTTCTAAAATATGCATATCAAATTGACTTGACAGCAATTATTTATTAAATTTATGTACTGACCGTCACCATGAGGATGCTGCGACAGTCGTAAGTATGAAAAACAGCCACAAGTCTCTTTTTTCAGTGCTGTTGTAACATCCAGCTGTCATTAAATCAATGGTTGTGTTTTCAGTCTAATTTACACCCGTGAAACCCAGAAAGTCCACTTGCCTCTTGAAAAAGCACTTTAGGGATCATTATTCAATTACTAAAAAGGTCTAACCTTATTTATTTTCTTGTTCATCCAGATTGGCTAAGCCAGGGGTGTCCAAACTTGGCAACTTTAAGACTTGTGGACTTCAACTCCCAGAATTCCCCAGCCAGCAGAGCTGGCTGGGGAATTCTGGGAGTTGAAGTCCACAAGTCTTAAAGTTGCCAAGTTTGGACACCCCTGGGCTAAGCCTACAGCAGAGTAAAGAATTCCAAAGTTAGGATAGCCATTCCATTTTATTAGTAGGTAGGTGCTTTGCACACCTTCAGAGGTGAAAAAAATATGCAGAAATGGCCTCCGGTTGCAAAAGCAGCCGTTCAGGTGTCCATTCTCATCAGGAAAAATAAAAACCCTCAGCCAAAAGTAATGATTAAGGCTCCTCTCTATGTTAATTGGGCTGCTTTTCCTTCGTTTTCTTCACCTTTTCTGAGTCTGTGTGGTTTTAATTTGAAAGTAACAGCCCGGCTGGAGGGCAACAGGTCTCTGCATCTCAGTCACCCCTCAATCTTCCTTCCCGCAGCTGCCAGAAGCTGCCACTGGATCCACATCAAGTTAATTCCCAGCCAAGGTCACTTTCTCCCATGGAGCAAACTGATACCAAGCAGGTGGGGAAAAAAATACCTCTGTTGGCAGTAGATTCTTTTCTCTTCTCCTTGGTGCCAGCTCTTGTAGAAGAACTGTTAAAATTAATCAGTGGAACAGAAGTTGCCTCCAGATGTTGTGAATGCCCCAACACTGGAAGTCTTTAAGAAGATGTTGGATAGCTATTTGTCTGGAACTGTATAGGGCCGTGATGGCGAACCTATGGCACGCATGCCACAAGTGGCACGCGGAGCCATTTGTCAGGGCACGCGAGGCGCTGCCCTGTCAGCTGGCCAGCGCGCATGCGCGTGCTGACCAGCTAAGTTCACCTTTTTAAAAGCTATTTTTCGCCTTCCCCAGGCTCCAGAGGCTTTATTAGGAGCCTGGGGAGGGCGAAAAGAGCCTCCCCCGCCCCCCGGAGGCTTCAGGGACCGTCCCTGAAGCCTTCGGAACACTTAAAACCACCCTCCGAGCAAACCGGAAGTGACTTCCGGGTTGCTCGGGGGGGTCGTTTTAAGCGTTCCGAAGGCTTCAGGGACCGTCCGAGGCTTCCCTGATGCCTTTGGAGCGCTTAAAACGACCCTCCGAGCAACCCGGAAGTCACTTCCAGTTTGCTCGGAAGGTGGTTTTAAGCATTCCGAAGGCTTCAGGGAAGCCTCTGGACAGTCCCTGAAGCCTCCAGAGGGCCTCCGGGGGGTCGGAGGAGGCTCTTTTCTCCCTCCCCAGGCTCCTATAAAGCCCCTGGAGCATGGGGAGGGCAAAAAAATGTAAAAATGGGGGGGGGGGTGTTCGCGTGTTTTGCGCGCATGCGCACTGGGGGGTTCGCGCGTTGCATTATGGGTGCAGCACGCCCGCACTCGACCCCCCTGCGCTTCCCCCATTTGTGGCACGCGAGCCAAAAAAGGTTCGCCATCACTGGTATAGGGTTTCCTGCCTAGGCAGGGGGTTGGACTAGAAGACCTCCAAGGTCCCTTCCAACTCTGCTATTGTATTGTATTGTATTAAGGGAGGGAAGAAAAACAAGAGGTTAGCTCTTCAAAATGTGGTGGTGGGAGCTTCCTTAACTATAAAGAGCAATGACTCCCATTGTTAGATCAGGGCAATGAGAGGACAGACTCAGGATCAAGGTAACAACAGCTCTTTATTCACAGACAAGTATGTACAATCCAACAACTGTTAGGTCTGACAGCTCTCCTTTTATAGGGAGCTGTCAGACCTCTCAACCAATCAGGTTAAACCTAGGCTCCCGCCTAAATGGAGGACTGGAGTGGAAACCACAGCAGCTTGTGTGGATATCTAACACCCATAGTTAGGAAAGAGAGGCAGGGAAGGAAAGAAGGAAGGACGGAAGGAAGGAAGAAAGGAAGGAAGGAAGGAAGGAAGGAAGGAAGGAAGGAAGAAGGAAATGAAATACTTGAGGCACCAGGAAACCTTTGTCTAGAACAGGGGTGTCAAACTCGAGGCCTGCGGGGTGCTTAGATGTGCCCCATGGGGCCACCCTGGAAATACCGCCCAGCGTTCAGGGCTGAGCTTCAAAAATTTCAGCAATGGGGTTCTCTTTTCAGTTGCTGGGTAGGCGTGGCCATAGTGGGCGTGACCTAGTCGGCCTCTTGCACCATGGCGAGCGGACCATTTCCACCTTCCCCAGGCTCCAGAGGCTTTCCTCAAGACTCTGGGAGGGTGACAACTGCCTCCCACAGCTCCCTGGAGGCCAGAAACGGGAGGCCTGTTTTCTCCCCTTCATGAGCCTCCATGCGGGCCCTGCGCTTATCTCGCATCCAAAATGGGCCATGTGGAGACTCCTAGGAGGGGCGGGGCGGGGTGGGAGGGGGCGGAGCAGGATGAGAGGGGCCAGCCAGGGATGGGATTTGGAGGTTCTCCGAACCAGCCATAATGTTAGTTACGGGTTCTCCCGAACCCCGGGCAAAACCCATAGCAGCCCCCCCCCTTTCCTGCGGTACCTCTGCAAGTGGAAACGGAGATCGGGAGGGCTGCAAACGACCCTCCCGACCTTCGTTTTCACTGGCAGAGCGCTCAGGCCACCACAGGCTTCCCCAATACAAGGGACATCGAGCTGGCCATGCCTCCCAGGTTCAAAAACAACTCTGATGCAGCCCTCAATGAAACTGAGTTTGGCGGCCCTGGTCTAGAACTTGAAGTCTGTTTTAAGACTTTAAGATTTGCGGACTTCAACTCCCAGGATTCCCCAGTCAGCATGGCTGGCTGAGGAATTCTGGGAGTTGAAGTCCACAGGTTTTAAAGTGGCCAAAGTTAGAACAATTTAACTAGCTGGGCCCATTGTTCGACTAATATTTATTTCATTGTGTATTTCCGGGGGGGGGGGGGAGAGGGGGAATAGGTTCATGGAAAATAAAGATTTTTGGCTGTTCCGCTTCCCTTAGTGGGGAATAATCTCTGCCTCCTTAAGAATTCTTGCATTTTAGTTTACCATCGGTTGAAAGTCAGCCTCCTTGTTTCTCTTTGTAGAGCAGTTTGCAGGACCTGGCCTAAGAAAATAAAGGTGGCTTAAGAAGGAAAGAAAGGGGGAAGGAAAACAGAGTTTTTAAGGAGACAGGAGGAGGGGAAAGAAGTGACTCAGTGGCTTGCAGGGAGGGTGGAGGGAAGTGAATGAAAGCAAAGTGCCCCTCCCTGATCCTCGGAGGTGGCCGGAGCTGGAGCCAGTTGTGGAGAAGCCAAAATGCATGGGAAGCAGAAGAGAGGGGAAGAGAAAAGAGGAGGAGGAAGAGGACATGACATCAGGGAGCAAGAAGGAAAAGCTCTTCAGACGGAGAGATTTTCCCGAGCAGATGGAGCGCTATGAAAAATCTCCCACTGGGTGAAGAAAGCACAACGGGGGGGGGGGGGGGGGGAGGAGAGCACACAGTGCACACTGCAAATGCATCTACTGGGCTTGTGAAGGGGAAAGATCTCCACTGGCGGCAGCCATGACTCCCATCTGGCCTGATTGCCACAGTTGCTTGACGGATGCGTCTGAGAAATTCACAGACGTGATGGAGCGTAGTCCAGAGTCACAGGGAGGGAGGGTCTCCTTCCCACAGAGCAAAGAGGGGCTGGAGCTTGGAAAGTCTGGTAGACAGGAAGAAAGCAAGGACAGGCCCTCCCTAGCAATTTGCAGAGTATGTCATTGCAGATAGCAGTAGCACTTAGACTTACCGTATTTTTTGGAGTGTAAGACGCACCTTTTTCCCACAAAAAGGAGGGTGAAAATCTGGGTGCGTCTTATACACTGAAGACAGCATTTTTGGCCTCCTGAAATCCTGCCTCCTTTGCAAAAATGGCCATGCATAGCCTTTAGGAGGCTTCCAGAGTGCTCCTGGGGGCTGGGGAGGGCAAAAATGAGTGAAAAATGGGCCATCTTTTGCTCATTTTTGTGCCCCTAGCCCCCAGGAGCACTCGATAAGCTTCCTAAAGGCTATGCATGCCCTTGTTCTGATACAAAATGGGCCCATTGTTGAGAAAAATGGGCCATTTTTGGGATATCTGCAGAGTGCAAAAACGTTTTTTAAAAATTTGCCTCTTCAAAATCTTGGTGCGTCTTATACTCCAAAAATACAGTATATATCACTTCACAATGCTTTACAGTCCTTGGTAAGCAGTTTACAGAGTCAGCCTATTGCCCCTCCAACAATCTGGGTCCTCATTTTACCGAAGTTGAAAGGCTGAGTCAACTAGAGCTGGTGAGAATCGAACTGCCGAACTGCTGGCAGCCGGCAGTTAGCAGAAGTAGCCTGCAGTACTGCCTTCTAACCAGTACGGCTCAGATCGCTGTTTTAGTCTGGCAAGATTCTGTCTGTAGGCAAAGAACAACTGGAAGGTTCTACCAAACATTTATATCAGATGGGTGCAGCCAGTTGATATCCAGATGTAAGCAGAGGATGGATGTTGACTAAAAGCATCTTTAAAATAGGTTTCCCCCCACAGGAGAGGTGCTCAGCTAAGGTCTCTATAAGCAAAGATTGTTGAATACCACGACTAACTGGATAGGCTTGCTGGCTAGAAATATTATGGGTTATAGTTCCAGCATACCTGGAGGGGTAGATCCGTGAAGGTTTAACTACTAAACCATCACTGTGGTTTACAAATGGCCGCTTCCAAAATAGGCGCACTAGCTGTCAGGGTTCCGACTGATTCCCTAATTAAATCATGAGCCTTGAGCTAAGCTTCCAAAGAAATCCAGTTATTGATTAGGACAGGGGTGTCCAAACTTGGCAACTTTAAGACTTGTGGACTTCAACTCCCAGAATTCCCCAGCCAGCAGAGCTGGCTGGGGAATTCTGGGAGTTGAAGTCCACAAGTCTTAAAGTTGCCAAGTTTGGACACCCCTGGATTAGGAGCTTCATGTTGGCACGGTCCAAGTGAGGCCAACTCTGACCTCATTTAATTCACGCTCTGGCCCTGGCGCTCCCTGGCACGAGTGATGTCAAGCTGGCCACTTCCACCCTGACCCCCAAGGTCAAACACAACCCCCTTGCGGTCCTGAGCAAAATCGAGTTTGACACCCCTGGGCCAGACTCTTTTTTAGCATCAATGGTAGCCCTGGACAGAAAAAGCCCTGGGGATAAATTCTCTGCTAATATCTTCTCTGAAGAAGTAATGAAGCTACAAGCTGTTGGAGAGGAGCCAAGAAAAACCAGGCCATTTGTCCACAGCCCTTCATTGACCCACCTTGTCACTAAGTAAAGACAAGGACACCATGTTCCACCTAGGAGGATTTCACCCAAATTCTTGGTTTCCTTTGCAATAGTTAAATAAATAAGTTTACAGTGGGTGGAAACTAATCAAGGAGAGAAGCAATGTGGAACTAAGGAGAAATTTCCTAACAGTGAGGACAAGGAATCAAGTGGAATGGTTTGCCTTCAGAAGCTGTAGGTGCTTCCCAACACTGGGAGGATTTTAAGAAGAGACTGGACAGCCACTTGTCTGGAATGGTAGGGTCTCCTCTTTGAGCATGGGGCTGGACTAGAAGACCTCCCGGGGATCCTTTCAACTCTGTTAGCGTAAGTTCTCTTTCATTGGGTGACTAAGGTTCTCTGATAAGATATCCTCCTGAAAGCTGATACTGCTACAGATCCTTCCCCTCCCCTCCCTTCTTTTATCCCCCTTCCCCCTTTTTATCTTTTCTTTCCCTTTCTCTTCATTTCCCTTCTCTTTTTTGTCTTTCCTTCACCTTTTCCTTTCTCTTCCCTTTCCCTTCCCTTCCCTTTTTAAATTTTTTCTGTTCCCCTTTTCCTTTCTCTTCCCTTTCTCTTTTTCCTTCCCCCCTTTTTAATTTTCCCTTTCCCTTTCTCCTCTTTCCCCTTTCCTTTCTCTTTCCTTTCCATTCTCTTTTTTATCTTTCCTTCCCTTTTTCCTTTCTCACCCCTCCCTTCCCTTTTTAAATTTTTTTCTGTCCCCTTTTCCTTTCTCTTCCCTTCCCTTTTTTATCTTTCCTTCCCTTTTTCCTTTCTCTTTTTTCCTTCCCCCCTTTTTAATTTTCCCTTTCTCCTCTTTCCCCTTTCTTTTCTCTTTCCCTTCCCTTCTCTTTTTTTATCTTTCCTTCCCTTTAAAAAAAAAATTTGGTCCCCTTTTCCTTTCTCTTCCCTTCCCCTTTCATCTTTCCTACCCCTTTTTCCCTTCTCTTCCCTTTCTCTTTTTCTTCCCTCCTTTTTAATTTTTCTTTCCCCTTTCTCCTTTTCCCTTCCTCTTTCCCTTCCCTTCCCCTGGTCTCCTTTCTAATTCAGGCTCAGGCAGAGGAGAAGGAAAACACCCTTCTTTCTGCCCCTTTTCTGCTGTGCTTGGGTGGGTTCTCAGACCGAAGAGCAAGCCGTGTCAAAATGCGAAGCCGGGTGGGGGAGTGGGAGAGGCTAAGAAAAACATCCTGGCCTCAGAAGCAAGGAGGGGATGGGCTGGAGGAAGCAGGCTTTGAGGTCATCTCTCTTCTGGTGGGGTGTTTATGGTTGTCTTCCATGCCTCAGCGGTCCCTTTGGAGGCATTTTGGCTGCAGGGACCAGCTTAGCAATGGGTGGTGGGAGAACAAATTAATGCTGCAATGTGCTGACCAGGGAATTCTGGGAATTGAAGGCCACACATCTTAAAATTGACCAGATGGAGAAATCAAGATCTTGGCAGACTTGAACACTGGGCCCTCTCTAACAAAATAAAATTCAATGTAGAGGAAAGTAAAGTCCTGCACTTAGGTAAGAAAAACCAAAAGTAAACTGGGTAAAACCAGGCTTAATAGCAGTGACTGTGAGAGGGATCTTGGAGTCTTAGTGGACAACCAGCTAAATATGAGCCGGTAGTGGTGCAGCGGCTGCCAGAAAAGCCAACGCAGTCCTAAGTTGCATTAACAGAGGGATACAGTCAAGATCAAGTAAGGTACTAATATACTACTCTATAAAGCCTTAGTAAGGCAACACCTAGAGTACTGCATGAGTTTTGGTCACCACACTATTAAAAGATGATGTAACTCTAGAAAGAGTGTGGAGAAGAGCAACAAAGATGATTAGGGGCTGGAGGCTAAAACATATAAAGAACGGTTGCAGGAACTGGGCATGGCTACTCGAGTGAAGAGAAGGACCAGGGGAGACAGGATAGCAGTCTTCTATATTTGAGGGGCTGCCACAGAGAGGAAGGGGTCAAGCTATTCTCCAAAGCACCTGAAGGTCAGACGAGGAACAATGGATGGAAACTGACCAAGGAGAGATTCAACCTAGAAACAAGGAGACATTTTCTGACAGTGAGAACAATCAATCCATGGAACAGAAGTTGCCTTCGGAAGTTGTGGGAGCTTCGTCCCTGGAGGCTTTCAAGAAGAGACTGGACTGCCATCTCTCAGCAATGGTGTAGGGCAGTGATAGCAAACCCCTTTCGCCTTGGGTGCCAAAAGCACATGCGCGGTCACTATCTTGCTCACTCGTGTGCCCACCCCATAATTTAATGCCCCTCTGTGCCATGCCCCCGGTGCATGCGCACGAGACACCACCACCCTGCTGCTCTACACATGCAACCACGGCTTTCTTGGAGCCTGGGGAGGGCGACCCTCCGGAGGCCGGAAACAGCCAGTTTTCTGATTTCCAGTGGGCCCGGTATATCCTTTTTTCGCCCTCCCCAGGTTCCCAGAGGCTTTGTAGGAGCCTCCGGAGGGCGAAAAACAGCCCTTACACGCAAACTGGAAGTTCGGGAACGGACTTCCAGGTTGCTCATTGGGCCATTTTCCTCCCTCCGGAGACTTCAGGGAAGCCTGTGGAGGGTGAAAAACAGCCGAACATCAAGGCCAAAAATCAGTGCGCTGGTGCTGACAGGGCAACGCCTCACGTGCCCTCAGAAATGGCTCCGTGTGCCACCTGTGGCACGTGTGCCATAGATTCGCTATCACAGGTGTAGGGTCTCCTGCTTGGGCGGGGGGTTGGAGTAGATGACCTATAAGGTCCCTTCCAACTCTGTTAATCTGTACCTGAGAAATGCAGGCCTCGGGAGGTTTCCCTTTCCCACCTCCCCAAACATCTGCCGTACCTTAAATGCCCTCTCCTGTGCATGGTTCAGAACCTGCCCAGCAGCCTTGGAAAAAACAGCAGAACTGCGATTAATGTCTGTTCAGCAGGTATCTCCAGGGAGCGCAAAGATTTAGGAACTAGGAAAGTGGAATTTTATTATTTTGGATTGAAGCGTGTGGGTGCGGGGGGGGGGGGGGGAGACACGTTGCCCGGTCTTGTCTTCCGTTCTTTGGGTTGAGAGGGAAAGGAAGCAGAGGATGAGAAAGTCCCTCCAAAGGAGAGATGAATCACAGCAGAGGGAGGATGGCAGGGGAGGAGGAGAAAATCCAGAAAGGGTCCAAGGTTTGGGCTGTGGGATCTGGCCGAGAACCAAGGGGTGGAAGGATCTTGCCCAGACAGGCCAAGCTTGCAGTAGAAAATCAGACATGTGGAAACAGTTTTCTTGCTTGAAAGTTTTTTTTCATTTGTAAATGGCCCAGATGAAAAGGCAGATGGAGTCTCTGGGTAGCAGAATTTAAAAAAAAAAAGGAGGAGAAAGAGCAGTTTTGTAATTGTGCCCGATCTGTTGCCCTGGAGGCCCGTATGTGGGGTCAGAAGAGGTTCTTTCTTTCTTTCTTTCTTTCTTTCTTTCTTTCTTTCTTTCTTTCTTTCTTTCTTTCTTTCTTCTTTCTTTCTTTTTCTCTCCCTTCCTTCCTGTTTCTCTCTCCTTCCTCTTTCCCTTCCTTCCTTCTTCTCCCCCTCCCCCTCCTCATCTTTCCTTTCTCACTTCCCCCCTCTCCTTCCTCTCTTTCCCTTCCTTTCTCTCTTTCCCTTCCTCCCCCTCCCTCTCTTCTTCCCTCCTTCCTTTCTTTCCTCTCTCCTTCCTCTTTCCCTTCCTTTCTCCCTTTCCTTCTCTCTCTTTCTCTCTCTCCTTCCTCTCTTTCTCTTCCTCTCTTTCCCTTACTCCCCCTTCCTCCTTCATCTTTTTCTCTCTCCTTCCCTCCCTCCCCCTTTCCCTCCCCTTCCTTCCTTTCTCCCTTTCTCTCTCTCTCTTTCCTCTCTTTCCCTTCCCTTCCTCTTTCCCTTCCTCTCCCCTTCCTCTATTCCTCCTTCCCTCCTTTCTTCCTTTCTTCTCACCTTCCTGATACTAGCAGTAGTCTTTGGGTCACACACAACATAAATCATGGGTCTTTCTATATTTCTATATTATTTCTCTTAAGACAGTTGTATATCTATAATACACTAAGCTGGGTTTGTTTTCATTTCGGGTTGGATTTTGTTTTATAGATACGGTTTAGTATTGTGTGAAGCCTGGTTGATGGGTTAGCTTGTGGCTTATTATTATGTGAACCTAGAAGCCAATTAATTCAATCACCACATTAAAGGTGTGAACACAGCTGTCATTAGGACTACCCACATTTCACCCTTAAGAGAATCCTGTGATGCAAAAGTCAATGAATCACTTGAACTAGATTTGGCCAAGAGAGAATTTTACCCAATAGGACGTATTAAAGAAGGGATTTGATCTTGACACTCTTAATTTGATTTCCTAACCACTACTGTACCAAACACAAGTTAGGTTTTCCATATTGCATTAAGCCAGTGTTTCTCAAACTTGGTGACTTTAAGTCCTGTGGACTTCAACTCCCAGAATCCCCCAGCCAGCATAGCTGGCTGGGGGATTCTGGGAGTTGAAGTCCACAGGACTTAAAGTCACCAAGTTTGAGAAACACTGCATTAAGCTGTGATATTATTTGTTTGGTTTGGTTTAAGGTGAACCATAGCTTACGACTAAGTGAATTAAGTGTCCAGCAGCCAACGGTGGTTTATTTAACAAACCCGTTTTAAAAGTTATATGGGAACTCAACCAGAATCAAAAGCCATACTTTTTTTTCTCTGTAATTGTTCACCCCAGTGACACTTTTCTGTCTAAACGTCTAGACCAAAAGGTCAAATTAAAAAAACCGAGGTTGGAAAATGTCCCCAGGAATTGTCAAAAGAATATTGGCTAAGCCCTGGATCGGCCCATATTTTCTTTCTTTTTTCCAATAAATGGGCGACTACATTCGGTTCTGCAAAGTAAGAACTTTGGTGAAAGCGATGAAAATATTTTAATTTTCACAGTATATGGACAGCCTTAACTCTGAGACAGTGACCATCGTAGACCAAGTCAGGTCCAAAATCGCCAGGGAATTCCTAGAAGCCGTGCACTCTGATAAATTAGACACATAAGATTTAAACAATGTCTACCTACTGTACAAAAGAGACAATCAACACGCCAAAAAGGGGACAAAAAGACCAAAATACCTCCCCAGCCGCAATCAAAACCCATACGAGCATAGATTAACTCCAAAATTAACATCCGATCAACAAACAAAAAATAAACAATACCCCAATCCCAAATCTGCCAAACAAGGTAACAATAAACAGTTGGCTAAACAATCTCCAAGATCAAGCCCTCTCCAAGATCAGGCCCACCAACACTGACAGGGCAAGCCAGTGGCATATAAACTGAGAGCAAACCCCATTCCCTACTGGCACTGATGAGGTTACCTAGTTTGGTAATGAAATGTGTACAAGAAAACAAGTTCAGAGAGCATCCCACGGTCCTCTTCCTTCTCGTCAGACTCCTCCTCTTCCTTCCCCTCCTCCTCCACCCCACAATCCCCATTCCCTTCTTTGCATTGATGAGGTTACCTAGTTTGGTAATGAAACATCTGTAAGAAAAGAAGCAAGCTCAGAGAGCACCAAGGACCCCTCAAAGTAAGGAATTGTTGCCACGCTAATGTCGAAAAGTTGGTCATTGTTGACATTTACTAGCATGAAGTCAGCATTATAAACACCATAATAAGTTGAGGGTTCTTGATTTAACAACTAGTGTCCAAACATTGTTTTTGCTTGCCTTTGTCCAAGGGAAAAGCAAGGAGCGCTTCATTCCTGAAGAAGTCTACTGAAAGCTTGTTCATGTGATTAAGATCTCATATTGCATGTCAGAACCTGTGTAGTCTCTGGTTTGGGACAGATAGTGTTCTGAATAATACCAAATATGATGTCTATGGTTATTGAACTTTGTGTTTAGAATTATTGTTCCTTTTATTTTTCTTACAGTGCTGACTCATCAGCAGTTGATATATAAATGTTTTGTACTGATTGAACTCTTGATAGTGTAAGATATCTTCAAGATACAGGTTTGATGCCAACTACCTGTGTTTTCCCGAAAATAAGACCGGGTCTTATATGATTAATTAATTAATATTAATTAACAATATAAGATGTATTACTATTAATTGTTACTATTACTTGATTATTAATATTATTATTATTATTATATTAATTAATATTAGGAATGGGTCATAAGTGCACCAATGTGCCTACCATCCCTATCCTAATGTTCCCTTTTATACATATCCATTTCATGTATTCATAATCAGGTTTATATTTATATATGTTATCTAATGCATGCTTGATGAAATAAACAAATAAATAAAATTATTTTTTTGCTCCAAAAGATGTATTAGGGCTTACTTTCCAGTTGGGTCTTATTTTCGGGGAAACAGGGCAGTGGTGAAATCTAATTTTTTTTTACTACCGGTTCTGTGAGCGTGGCTTGGTGGCAGCGGCTTGGTGGTGGTCATGTGACTGGGTGGGCGTGGCTATGTAGTTATGTAACTGGGGGGGGGATCAAAAGACAGAACCTCACTTTAACAATGTCCTGCTAGAGCAAGGTTGGACTAGTGGACTAGATGACCTCAAGGTCCCTTCCAGCCCTGGATTATCCTCTAAAGCAGCTTCTAGTGCCAGGTTTGTAGGTATTCCTTCCTCTCTTTTTTCCCTCCCTCCCTCTTTCTTTCTTTCTTTCTTTCTTTCTCTCTCTCTCTCTCTCTCTCTCTCTCTCTCTCTCTTTCTTTCTTTCTTTCTTTCTTTCTTTCTCAGCACCCCCCAACCCCATTTTTGCCCTAGTAGTCTGCTAGGAGCAAAACCAGACCCACCCCCTCCTCTGCATTTCCGGAGGACCTGTAGTTTTTTTTAAAAAATTGCTTTAAAAGTTTTTTTAAAAAGTTCCGAAGCTCAGCTGTGTGACATGAGCTCATCGGAACATTTCCCTCTCCCCACCCCCCTTTAAAGTATTTTTTTCTTACCGGTTCTGCAAACCCATAGCATTTTTTACTACCGTTTCGGGGAAATCTGGTGTGAACTGGTAGCATTTCACCCCTGAAACAGGATATAGTTTGTGAAAAATATCAGTGGGAGAAATTGTCCCTCTGTTGGCCATACTTCCTAGATGCCCATCCTTGACTTACCGCCACTCATTTAATGACCATTCAAAGTTACAGCGGCACTGAAAAAGGGACTTATGTTTGTGTTTCCTACTTACGACTGTTGCACCTCATACGGTGACATGATCAAAATTCAGACACTTAGCAACTGCCATGTATTTATCACTTTTTGCAACCTCCTGACAAGCAGCATCAATGGGGAAGCCAGATTTACTTATAGGCAGTTCTCAACGTATGGCCACAATCGAGCCCAAACTTTCCATTGCTAAGTGAGGCAGATGTTAAGTGAGTTTCCCCCCATTTTTATGACCTTTTTTTGCCACAGTGGTTAAGTGAATCCCTGCAGTTGATAAGTTAGTCACACCGTTGTTAAGTGAATCCGTCTACCCCATTGACTTTGCTTGTCAGAAGGTCGCAAAAGGGGATTACATGACCCCGGGACACTGCAACCGCCATAAATGTGGACCAGTTGCCAAGCATCTGATTTTTAATCACGTGACCATGGGGATGATGCAACGGTTGTAAGTATGAAAAACATTCATGAGTTGCTTTTTCAGTCCTGTTGTAAGTTCGAATGTTCATTAAAGTGAACTGTTGTAAGTCGAGGACTACCTACCGTATTTTTCGGAATATAAGACACACTGGAGTATAAGATGCACCAAGATTTTGAAGAGGCAGATTAAAAAAAAAAAAGTTTTTGCACTCTTCAGACCTCCCAAAAAGGGTCCATTTTTGTCAAATAGCCTTTAGGAGGCTTATGGAGTGCTCTTGGGGGCGAGCCCCCCCCAAAACAGCCCATGTTTCTCTCATTTCTGCCCTCCCCAACCCCCAGGAGCACTCTGGAAGCCTCCTAAAGGCTATGCACGGCCATTTTTGCAAAGGGGGCAGGGTTTCGAGAGGCCAAAAATGCTGCATTCAGAGTATAAGACGCACCCAGATTTTCACCTTCTTTTTTGAGGGGAAAAAGGTGCATCTTATACTCCGAAAAATACAGTATATATCGTGTGAATCCAGCTAGTATTTTCTACTCTAATGCTAAGTTATCAAAACCCTCATTAAAGGTTGTTTGTTGGTACCTCTGGAATCTAACACCAGTTTCCCCCTGACGGTTAGACTAGTTGTGATCCTATCTTTCCATTCATCCTGGTCCAGGGTGGCCGTTGTTCTAGTCCATCGCAAAAGCATCTGACCGAAGAAGACTACTCCATATAAATGTAATTTGGGTTGCTTAGATTTCTAGGCCAGGGATCAGCAACCCATGGCTCTGGAGCTGCATGTGGGTCTTTCATCCCTCTACTGCGGCTCCCTCTTTTCAGTTGGCGCCACAATTGATAGGGCTTTTGGTTAGGACAGGGGTGTCCAAACTTGGCAACTTTAAGACTTGTGGACTTCAACTCCCAGAATTCCCCAGCCAGCTTAAAGTCTTAAAGTTGCCAAGTTTGGACACCCCTGGGTTAGGACAAGTAGAGGAAAAAGAATGCCACGCTATGAAGGGATTCTTTTTTAAAAATAGTTTTTATTAAACATTTTTATCTTTAAAAACATGTTCAGCCTTTGTGGTTCTCTATTCTGCATTGCCTTCCTATCGGGTTTTAACCTGTGTAATAATGTAATAACAGTTGTACTAACAATTGTAATAATATTAATTGTTCCCATCACCATTGTATTTACCTTGTGGTCAATACTTTAAGTTTGATAGTAATTAGTAATTTTGGCTAATTTTTATTCGGTACTAGTTTAGGAAAAGCCAAAACAAAGACTTCTATTTCCTGTTTTGGCTTCTGTTTTCTAGCCACTTATAAACTTTATTCCATATTTTATAGAAATCCGATTCTTCTCTTTCTTTTAACTGCATGGTCATTTTGTCCATCTCTACACATCCGAGAACCTTTCTAATTATTGATTCATCTGTGGGTGTATTGATTTGCTTCCAGTTTTGTGCAAAGGAAATCCTAGCCGCGGCAAATATATGCAGTATTGCGAGGGGATTCTATGATGGGGGAACTGGACTTCCGGTCGGCTCCAGAATTGAATGCGGTGGAGCGGGGCGGGGGGCGCTTCCGTTTAGGACCATTATGGCTCTTTGAGTGTTTAAGGTTGCCAACCCCTGTTCTAGCCTGTATTTCTGTCAAGCCTCCAGTCCTATTCTTTTTTGCCCGTTCACATCTGTTCTTTGCGTCTCAAACACCCTTGAGCAGATTGGGTTGGCTTGGCCAATCGCACCGTTAAAGGCCTTTTAGGATCTTTGCCCTGCCACAATCTCTCTTATTTTACTATACTGCTTCCTTAGTGGGGAATTGGGAGGGGGGATAGTAAGGAGTAGAATGTTGTTGTCAAAATAAAACATTCCTTTCTAGAAGCCCAAGGTCATCCTTTGTCTTTGCACCTCTGCACCTGACCGGAAGTGGATGGGTGGAATTGACAGCATGGCAGTGGAAGATTGGACCATGTGATGCACTTGTGAGTGTGGGGGCAAGGTCTTGAACTTATCAACTGGGTGGAAAACCCAGGAAGCTTTCAGATTCGGGTTTCCCACAGATGTACCAACATGTCTCTCTTAATAAATTGGAACTTAGAGCAATGCTTTGCCTTGGACTCTGATTTAATTTTGGATGATATTTTGGAACGCTGACAATTTCTTTATTTTTTGCAATGGCTGGATTTGAGAAATTTTTTTTTCTCCAGGAAGAAGGTGCAATCTTGCCAGTAACACGGAAGAGGGGGAGGAGGGGGATTATTCTGCAGTGCCTCAGCTCCATACTTCGCCCGTTCACATCTGTTCTTTGCGTCTCAAAGACCCTCGAGCAGATTGGGTTGGCTTGGCCAACCGCACCGTAAAAGGCCTTTCGAGAACTTACGCTAGCTTCCGGGCTCACAACGACCTGCCTTAGATAACATTTGATTTAATGCTTCACCTTTCCTCCCCCACCCCCATCCGCCCCCTTTCACCTTCAGGCCAATCCAATGCCGTTGCTAGCACAGGTTGATAAACGCACGCTGCTTTGGTCAAACACTGGAAAGTTTAATGATTAACCCACCTACCCATGCTGTCTTCCTACTGCTTCTCCCCATCCTCACTCCTACCACCGGGGGGGTGGGGCTGGAAGCAACAGCTGAAGCTCTCTGCTACTGCTGCTGTTTCTTCTTGGGTTTTTTTTTGTGGTGTGTGTGTCTGTGTGTGTGATATCACTCGTACCAGATGGGATGGCAAAGTCAAATGCAAATAGGAACCCACAGATCTTGCCCTGCATTTTCCCCCCACGGTTACCTTCTGTTCTCGATGAGCTCACGAAAGCTCAAGGACAGATTAGGGCTGGGCAAAGCCAACAGATAGAGCAGGCGGTTTAAAAATAGGATGCAGATAAAAGGAAGCCTACAGGGAGGAGGGGTATAAGGTGAGTGAAGAGCCCGCCTAGCCTTAGCGTGGCTCCTTGCAGCATGTTTGGGCTGAATGGGTTGCCTCTGAATGGCCTCTCACTGTGTGGCATGACGAATAGCGTTCCTGTAGGGTCTGCCCTCTGCTCTCCCAGCTCCTTATCACATTGCTAAGAAGCACAGCAGGGTCTTGGATTTGGCTCCTGGATGGAATTTCCCACGTCTACACCTGGCGCCATTTCCCAAGAGTTCAGAGGTGTTCAGCTGGATCTCGTCCTTGTTTAATCCTGGGCATAAGGATTGGTGGATAGTTTGGACAGACGTTATACAGCTGCAGAGGGAAGGAGGTGAGGGGGGGGAAGAAAGAAGGACGATGTTGGCAGTTCTGAAGGACGATGTTGGCAGTTCTGGAGCTGGAAAAAGAGACTTGCAGGATAAACAAGTTCATAAATGATGCAAGTTGGCACCACCTCCCCAAACTTCACAGGGGAAGAAGTGGGAGAGGGACTGAGTAGGAATTGTCTCTCCGCGAAAATGTCAACCCAACTCTCAGCTGCTGCTAAAAAAAATACGGAGGAGGAAGAGGAAATTCCAGGGCTTGGGAGCATTAGAAAGGGAGATGAAAATAAAACAGTCGGTTTAGTGGCACCCTTGTATGAATGCATGATGAGACTGAATCCTGCGTAGACTTGTGGGAAAAAAAATATAGTAGCCATACCACTTAAACTTACATACCGCTTCACAGTGCTTTTACAGCCCTCTCTAAGCGGTTTACAGATTCAGCCTCTTGCTCTCAACAATTTTGGGTCCTCATTTTATCCACCTCGGAAGGATGGAAGGCTGAGTCAACTTTGAGCCTGGTGGGATTCGAACTGCCAAATTGCAGTCAGCAGAAGCGGCCTGCAGTACTGAACTCTAACCACTGTGCCACCGCGGCTCTTAGATCTGGAAAAGAAACCGAAAAGTTATCCAAAACAAGGATTCAGGTAATCTGTGATTCATAACCATTCATTTAGTGACTGTTCAAAGTTACAACAGCACTGAAAAATTCCATAGTCCTCACGCTTACGACCATCACAACATCTCCACTGATCACATGATCACAATTCGGGCACTTGGCAACCGGCATGTATTTTAAGACAGTTGCATCTGATCATCATTTGTGACTTTCCTAGCTAGCTTCCAAGTAGTAAAGTCAATGGAGGAAGCTGGATTCGCATAATGACTGCATGATTCACTGAATGACTGCAAGATTCCCTTAATAACCGCAAGATTCACTTGATGACTGTGATTTACTGAATGACTGCAGATTAACAACTGCAGTGATTTGCTAAACAAGGTGAAAAATCAGGGCCCACTCATTTAATGACTGACTTGCTTAACAATGGAAATTCTGGCCCCCCAACCGTGGTTGCAAATCAAGGACCTGGGAGAAGGCTACAGCAATTGAAAGTTGATTTTGTTTTTATTTTTTAACCTGAAGGCAGGGAAAAACAATACAGGCATATCGCATCTCCCTGAGAGTAGAGGCAATTCTTCCTTTCTCCCGAGCCGAAGATCTGGGGTCATCCATTAAAATGAAACCAACAAACGTATTTATAGAACAAAGAATAAAACGGAAATTTGCTACCGTCAGCATGTTGGACAGCTGCAAAATTACATGGTTTTTAAAAAGGGAAATGGACGCATTTGTGGCATATAGGGGCTGTTAGTGGCTACTAAACTTGACGGGAACACTGGCAGCCAAGCCTTGGGGTTTTCCTGCAGAAGCAAAGAAACTTCTGCCCACAATTGAGATCTAGTCAAATGTGGATGAAGGGAACAGCCCGTGTAGGCTTGGTGTAACTCTTTAGTAGGTTTTGGCTGCATGGGTTGCCTCTAGACCTGTGGTGGTGAACCTAGGACACGCCTGCCCTAAGTGGCACACGGAGCCATGTTGCCTGGCATGCGTGGTGTCGCCAATTCCTCTTCTGGGTTTCTGGCGTGCATGGACATGCGCCAATCAGCTGGCCTTAGTGTGTCGGAAACCAGAAGAGCAGGTCTTCGCCCATCCATGTGCCAAAACCGGAAGTACATTTCCTGGCGCGAAGTGTTCTCTTTTTGGCACTTGGTGCCGAAAAGTTTCTCCATCTCAACCTTGGCAACTTTTAAATGTGAGGTGTAGGAAATGGCCAGACTGAGTCTGAGAGAGGGGTCAAACGTGTCATCAGTTTCAAGTCCTTTTGCACCCAGAAAGAGATCTAAGTCCGGCCCACCTTGAATTCCATTTCTAGGCTGCATCAACAGAGGGATAGAATCAAGATCAGGTGAAGTGTTGATGCCACTTTATAAGGCCTTGGTAAGGCCACACTTGGAATATTTGCACTCAGTTTTGGTCGCCACGATGTAGAAAAGATGTGGAGACTCTAGAAAGAGTGCAGAGAAGAGCAACAAGGATGATTAGGGGACTGGAGACTAAAACATATGAAGAACGGTTGCAGGAACTGGGTATGTCTAGTTTAATAGAAAGAAGGACTAGGGGAGACATGATAGCAGTGTTCCAATATCTCAGGGGTTGCCACAAAGAAGAGGGAGTCAAACTATTCTCCAAGGCACCCGAGGGTAGAACAAGGAGCAATGGGTGGAAACTAATCAAGGAGAGAAGCAACTTAGAACTGAGGAGAAACTTCCTGACAGCTAGAACAATTAATCAGTGGAACAGAAATTGCCTCCAGAAGTTGTGAATGCCCCAACACTGGAAGTCTTTAAGAAGATGTTGGATAGCCATCTGTCTGAAACGGTATAGGGTTTCCTGCCTAGGCAGGGGGTTGGACTAGAAGACCTCCAAGGTCCCTTCCAACTCTCCTATTGTATTGTATTGATTTCCACTGACTCTTATCTACTGCAAATTTGCTTTGACTGTTAGTAATTCAGATTCTTGTAAAGAGCGTGTATGCTTGCAATAAACGTTTCTATTCATTTGAACTGCCCGGACTTCCTAAGTTTACCCGTGCATGACGTGTGGACCTTAATTACCAGAATTCCCTCCCCCACACCTACCCCTAGTAGTCATGTAAATTGCATTTGGGTATCTTGCGATCACATGACCATGTGTTATGGCCTGCCAGCGGCCATCGGAGCTGGCAGCAGAGTCCGACAGTGAGGAGGTTGGGGAGGAACATGGGTCAGTCCTGAGGGCTGAGAGAAACTCAGACAAGGGCTCCGGAGCCAGGAAGGGAGCTAGGCAGCAGTGAGGCAGAGGAACAGCTGGAGCCTGTTCCCAGTGTGCGTATGCACAGAATTGCCAGAAGACAAGAACAACTAAGAAAGCAGAGTTGACTTAGGAGTAAAGCCACACCTTGGAGGTGATTGGCCCCTCCCATAGGAAACAAAAAGAGGAGCAAATGAGGAGGGGGCTTTTGCAGGAAACAATTCGTTCCTTCGGTTGTTTCAAGAGTGGAAAGTTCTGTTGGTGACTATAAGAAACTCAGTGCCAAGTGTTGCCTTGCCCTGCGTTTAGAAACTACTTATCTGGCAGCTCGCCAAGCGAGATAAGGTTCACGTTGATAAATATTCCTCCGAAAGGCTGTTTGCTGAGCCTGGCTGACTGTGAATGACAGGAATTCACAGTCATGTAAATAAAAGAGGTTTTGCCGGGACCAAGACTCTGCTTCATGCTTTTTAAGGAAACCTAGGTCCGAATGCCATGACTTGGAGCGTTTTTGCTTTCTGTTTCAGGCAAAAAAAAAAATGCCCATTGGATAAAATGGGTTTGCCTAATGACCGTGGCATTCGCTGAAAAAAAGAGAGAGAGAGAGAGTTTGTGGTCATGACTTAAGACTGTAATTCTGGGCTCAATTGCAATAGTAAGTCGAGGGTTAACTGCAAAGCTAGGGGAGGCTCTCTTAGACTTAACAAGATGTTTTTACAATAAGAGTACTCTTCACCTAGATACAAAGGGTTGGCTTCATAATCTGGCCTACCTCACAGGGCTGACATACCTCACAGGGCTGACTCCCCAAAGTCTCAACATCTTTTTCGTAATAGGAGGAGAGGAGGAGGAGCTTTAGGGGGGAATGGCGGACCTTCCCAGAGCTCCGTAAACGATGGGGCGCTCTGGCAGGGATAGCAGGCGTTATTGGCCCCCGTTGGTCATCCTGGGGGCCTAGAATTATGAAGTGGCAACCCTGGCTTGTATGGTGAACAGCTGAGATCCGGATGGACCCGCTAACCAGGAGGACGGGAGACGGAGGACAGCTAAGGGACAGGAACACAGAGGCCGAGCTGCGGCAGCTGCGGCAGCAAAATGAGTAAAAGAACAGAAAGAGCAGAAAAGAGGCGTTTTTGGGCGGCTGCCAGGCGGCGGAACAGCGCGACAGCGGAGGAGCGAGCCAGAGAGAGAGAACAACGTGTAGGGAGAGCTCATCTTACCGGCGATGGCGACGGAGCGGCAGAGACGGCGCTGGAATATCGGGCGCCATATTTCTTCCCAGCTATCTCTCGGACCGCGGTGCGTTGCCAGGTGGAGAGGCCAGTGGGGGCTGGGGGTCGGGAGAGAAGCTGCAGGGACCGAAGAGGGAAGCCGGGGGGGTCGCCGGAGGCTCGGGGCGACCCCGGAAGAGCAATAGGCCGAGCAGCTGGCCTTGGCACCTCGTCTACCCCCCCCCCCCCCGCTGAGGTGCGACTCCTTCACACTCCAAGAACTGCCTCCGGGCCTCTGGGCCTAAAGAACTGCCTAAAGAACTGCCCTGGGCCTCACTGGTGGAACGTAGACTATTGTGGACTGTGAGGTCTGTCCCCTCCCATCTTATTATTTGCCTTTTAAATATCTCTCTACTTCATTCTATGTTAATCTTACATTCTAGACCTGCTACAAAGAGAGACCCTGCCATAGCCATAATCATGGATTGGTCATCATCCCAACTTATTCAAGGTCTGACATCCTTCGACTGCGAGGGTCCCCCCTCTCGCAGGCATGCCCCCCTGCCCTGACGAGGGCCCACCTCAATGAGGGGTTTATTAACCCAGAGAGGAGGAGGAAGCGGGGGATTAGGGGTTTTTTTAGGAAAATGTTTTGTAAAGCTTTTAAGGGGTTCCAGGGAGCGGGGAGGGTTGGTTTGGCCCTGGGGCATGGATACAACCAGGCCAACAGGTAGGGTCAAGACGGAAGGGAGGGTCAAGACGGAAGGAAGCGAAGCGGAGCGGGTAGGAGGAAATAACATTCCTATAAGGGGAATTCCAATCACGACGGTCGTAGGGAGGGGCAGGCGCGAGGACATTAGAAGAACGTATAGTCGGTTGGGAGACCGGGGCCACTGGATACGCCCGGTCGCTTGTACCAACCCCCGCAGACTAGGTGGACAGGATCAGCAGAGCCTGGGCCTTAGGCTGATGTTATGTAACGCGAGGTCCGTGGTTAACAAGGCCCCCCTCATCAGTGACTTGATCACAGAGGGGGAGCCGGACCTCGCAGGAATAGCGGAAACCTGGTTGGGCCCGGAGGGGGGGTTGCCCCTCAGGGAAATGTGCCCTCCAGGTTACCGTGTATTCCACCAGCCACGGGCCCAAGGTAGGGGTGGGGGAGTAGCAATTATCATCCGGGACGATCTGGCACCGAGAGAATTCACTGTGTCGCAGACATCTGGTTGTGAGTCTCTGGGCGTAAAGTGGGGCCCAGGGAGTCAGTTGGGCCTGTTGATAGTATACCTGGCTCCCCGCCATACATCAACGGCCCTGCCCGAGCTCCTCGAGCGGATCGCGGAGATGGCGGTTGAGACCCCCAAACTACTAGTGATGGGGGATTTCAACCTGCCGTCGACGGGAAAGGCATCCGAGGTGGCCCGGGAATTCATGGCTTCCATGACAGCCATGGGTCTGACTCAAGTAATTCAGGACCCCACTCACGAGCGTGGCCACATTCTGGATCTTGTGTTTGTCTCCGACCAGTGGACGAGTGATCTGGGAAGAGGGCATTTAGTCATCACGCCCCTGTCATGGTCAGATCACTCACTTCTCCAGCTGGACTTCCCTGGCGCGCTACTCCCCACCGCGGGGAGGCGGAACCAGATTATCCCAGATGGTTCCGCCCCAGGCGCCTGATGGAACCGGATAGGTTCCAGGCGGAGCTTGGGCCACTTCCTGCTGACCTGTCCCGCCCCCGGGCTGAGGACCTGGTAGCCGCATGGAATAGTGCGGCTGCCGGTGCCTTGGACCGGGTGGCGCCTTTGCGGCCTCTCCGACGGCCACGATCGACCCGGGCCCCCTGGTTTAACGGGGAGCTAAGGGCGATGAAACGCCTTAGGAGACGCCTGGAGAGTAAGTGGAGATCCTCCCGCTCCGAAGCTGACCGAACACAGGTAAGAGCCTACATAAGGACCTACCTTGTGGCAATAAGAGTGGCCAAACGTCAGTATTGTGCCACTCTTATAGCGTCCGCAGAGAACCGCCCTGCCCGCCCTGTTTCGGGTGACCCGCTCCCTTCTGTCACAGGAGCAACGGGACCCCCCATTGCAGGGCAGGGCAGAGGAATTTGGAGAGTTCCTGCAGGATAAAATCGATCATATCCGGAGAGGTTGGACCCACTCCAGTGCTCCAGTGGGGGACGTCCGAGACTAGTCTTGAGAGACCATGCTGGGAGGAGTTTGACCCTGTTGTCATCGAAGATTTGGACAGGTTGCGCGGGCGACTGCGGGCCACCACATGTTTACTGGACCCGTGTCCCTCCTGGTTGGTGCTGGCCTCCTGGGAGGGCTCACGAGGCTGGCTACTGGGACTGGTGAACGCTTCGTTGGGGGAGGGCCTGATGCCGGCCGCCTTGAAAGAGGCGGTGGTCAGGCCCCTGCTCAAGAAGCCTTCTCTGGACCCAAAGGAGCTAGCAAATTATCGTCCTGTCTCCAACCTTCCTTTTTTAGCGAAGGTTGTTGAGAGTGTGGTGGCTCAGCAGTTTCCGCGCCACCTGGAGGAAGCTGATTATCTAGACCCGCGCCAGTCCGGCTTCCGACCCGGTCACAGCACGGAGACGGCCTTGGTCGCGTTGGTGGATGATCTCTGGAGGGCAAAGGATGGGGGTTGTTCCTCCATCCTTGTCCTATTAGATCTCTCGGCGGCCTTCGATACCATCGACCATGGTATCCTATTGCGCCGGCTGGAGGGGTTGGGGGTTGGAGGCACCGTGCTACGGTGGTTCCGCTCCTACCTCTCTGGCCGGACGCAATGTGTGTTGACGGGGGAGCAGAGGTCGACCGCAAGGCCCCTCATTTGTGGGGTCCCTCAGGGGTCGATCCTCTCGCCTCTCCTGTTCAACATATATATGAAGCCGCTGGGCGAGATCATCCGTGGTTTTGGGGTGAGTTACCATCTGTATGCTGATGACACTCAGTTGTACATTTCCACCCCAAACCACCCCAACGAGGCTGTCGAAGTGATGGCCCGGTGTCTGGAAGCCGTACGGGTCTGGATTGATGACAACAGGCTCAGGCTCAACCCCTCCAAGACAGAGTGGCTGTGGTTCCCGGCTTCCCGATTCAATCAGCATACTCCATCGCTGACCATCGGGGATGAGCAATTAGCCCCGGTGGAAGGGGCGCGCAACTTGGGCGTCCTCCTTGACGATCGGCTGACCTTAGAAGATCACGTGGCGGCCGTGGCAAGGGGGGCGTTCCACCAGGTTCGCCTGGTGCGCCAGTTGCGGCCCCTTTTGGACCGGGAGGCCTTGCGCACAGTCACTCATGTGCTGGTGACGTCCCGCCTGGACTACTGTAACGCTCTCTACATGGGGCTCCCCTTGAGGTGCGCCCGGAGACTGCAGTTGGTCCAGAATGCAGCCGCGCGGGTTATTATGGGGAGATCGAGATTCTCCCATATAACACCTATCCTGCGCGAGCTGCACTGGCTTCCTGTGGCCTACCGGGTGCGCTTCAAGGTACTGGTTACCATCTTCAAAGCGCTCCATGGCACAGGGCCCAGTTACCTGCGGGATCGCGTCCTGCCCCATACATCCCTGCGACCCATTCGCTCACACAGAGAGGGGCTACTCCGGGTGCCGTCCTCTAGAGAGTGCCAGAGGGCGGTGCCCAGGAGTAGGGCCTTCTCTGTGGTGGGCCCTACCCTTTGGAATGACCTCCCCCCAGACATCCGGACAACAACCGACCTTCGCTCCTTCCGTATGAAGCTGAAGACCTACCTGTTTCGTCAAGCCGGCCTGGCATAACGTTACAATCTTGCCACCCCAGGTCATTTTATAATGGGAAATTTTGTTTTTTAAAGTTTTTAGAGTTTAATATTTTTGGGGTTTTAAATTTTGTAAGTATGCTTATTTATGGACTTATTTTTACCTCCTCTGCACGATATATGGTGCTATCTTGATTATTGCTCTGTACGTCGCCCCGAGTCCCTGTGGGGAGAGGGGGCGACTAATAAGTTCAATAAAATAAATAAATAAATAAATAAATATGGGCAGGGACACTCCCTCTCAATCTGTCATCCCCAAACAGTTGCTTGTGGCTTCAACCCAGACAGTAAATTATAGAATAATGCAGAGTACTCTGTAATTAAGATCTTTGTTCATTTGAATTTATTTCTTGTCATGCTGTTGAATTCTAATATCACATTTGTCTCTGGCTAGAGGACCATATAATCTTAGTAGGTGACTGGGTTACTCGAGAACAAGAGGGAACCGTTGAAGGGACCTATTCCACCAAAAAGAGACACTATTTTTCTAACTAATCCTGTACTTTTTTCTAACTAATTTTCTAGCTAATCCTGAAAGAACGAACAAGTTTTAGAACCAGCATTTGAACAAATGCTCACCAAATAAACATAAGCCACGAACATGTTCGGCTGACGTCTTGCTGTTATTATGAGCAAGTCTAATCTTAATTTAGGTAAATATCTGATTACTATTTAAAGCAGTGTTTCTCAACCTTGGTAACTTGAAGATGTCCAGACTTCAACTCCCAGAATTCCCCAGCCAGCAGGCTGGGGAATTCTGGGAGTTGAAATCCGGACATCTTCAAGTTGCCAAGGTTGAGAAACATTGATTTAAAATAAAACCCTTCTTCCGGGAGCCTAAAATGTGTCTGATTCTCTTGCTGGAAATTTTAGTAAACACATAAAGGATTTTGACACAAGCAACTGCCTTGGTCAACTGTTCTAGAATCACAGAAATAAGGTTCATATGTGTATGAAAACAGCATTAGCTGCTTCCGTTGAGATTGTAGTTCTGCGGTACAAATTTAAATACAGCATCCAGTTTTGGTTGCCGCAATATAAGAAAGATGTTGAGACTCTAGAAAACAGGGCAGAGAAGAGGAGCAAAGGTAATTAAAAGACCAGAGGCTAAAACATAACAAAAAAAAAAAATCAAACGGTTGCAGGAATTGGGTATATCTAGTTTGATGAAAAGAAGAACTAGGGGAGACGTGATAGCAGTCTTCCAATATGTTAGGAGCTGCCACAAAGAAGAGGGAGTCAAACTATTCTCCAAAGCACCCGAGGGCAGGACAAGAAGCAATGGATGGAAATTAATCAAGGAGAGAAGCAACCTAGAACTAAAGAGAAATTTCCTGGCAATTAGAACAATTAATCTGTGGAACGACTTGCCTCCAGAAGTTGTCGGTGCTCCAACAGCCAGGGGTGGGATTTTAATTTAGTAATTTTATTTAAGGGGATTTTAAATTGTGTTTTTAATTGTCTTTCACTTATAAGTCAACTCTCCTCCATGCACATATGTATATGTCTCTGTTCTTTTTGTATATATGTTTGTCTTATGTGTATTTTTATTTGTTTTGATTGTACGCCGCCCCGAGTCCTTCGGGAGAGGGTTGCGGCTAATCAAATAAAATTATTATTATTATTATTAACACTGGAGGTTTTTAAGAAGAGGTTGGACAAGCATTTGTCCGAAGTGGTATAGAGTTTTCTATCTGAGCAGGGGGTTGGACTAGAAGACCTCCAAGGTCCCTTCCAACTTTGTTATTCTGTTATTTACTATGCTATTCCTCCTCCTTGACTGGGTGACAATAGCATTGCCTCTGCTAATAAGGATGTAGGTTTACGATAGCTCTTTGAAATGTAGCTTCTTTCAAGGTTAACTTTCTATCAGCTGGCGTAACGCTGAACAATACAAAGAGCCTCTTCTAAAGCGAGTGTGTTGATCTTCCACGAGGAGCAAATATCGGAAGACCTTGGCAGGGCTTTCTACCTTGACTGCCTTCACACTTTCCACACAACTGCAAACCTGGGACTGACCTTAGAGGAGTTAAGACTAGAAGCTACAGGGGTGGTAAATGGGAAAGGATCTGATTTATATGTATGTATGTTTTAGTGTACCTTGTTATATGTTTGTTTTGTTTGCATATTTATTTCGAATGTTTTGTTGTACGCCGCCCCGAGTCCTTCGGGAGAGGGCGCGGCTAAGAAATAAATATATTATTATTATTACTATTATTACTCACCCTTTAGATCAGGGGTCTCAAACCAGGCTTCAGAAATTTCAGCAACAGGTTCTCTGCCTGGTTGCTGGGCATGGTGGGCGTTGCCTTGTTGGCCTCCTGCACCATGGTGTGGGGTAGGTGGGCATTTTTGCTTTCCCCAGGCTCCCGAGGCTTTCCTCGAGCCTCTGAGAGGGCAAAAACTGCTTCCCCCAGGTTCCAGAGACCAGAAACTGGCCCGTTTTTCCCCGTCCGCGAGCCTGCGCATGGGCCCTGCATGTATCTCGCCTCCAAAACGGGCTGTATGGAGACTCCTGGGAGGGGCAGGATGGGAGAGGCAGAGCGGGATGGGCGTGGCCAGCCAGGGGTGGGATTTGGAGGTCCTGCGAACCGGCCATAACGTTAACTACGGTTCTCCCAAACCGGGGCGAACCCGTAGCAGCCCACCCCTGTGTCGAACTCAAGGCCCACAGGCTGGATCTCGCCCGCGGGGTGCTTAGATCTGGCCCACAGTGCCTCTGCCAGCAAAAACTATTGCAGGAGGCCATTCCAGACAAAAAACAGAGCTTGGGAGCCTGTCACCCCAGCCCCCCCCCCCCCCAGGTCAAACCCAACATTGGCATGACGCTCAATGAAATTTACTTCGACACCCCTGTTTTAGATCCTCCCGCAAAATCCACTGGCACCTCCTAGTCCGAGGAGAGATCCAAGATGGCCACGATACTTAATGTGTTGTGTGAACTCATATCTCATGGTTTATCAACTATGTTTTACGATTAATAAGGGAGCGAACCAGGCTACCTCTTGGTTTAATCCATTTCTGTATCGACAAGGAACTCTGGCGGACAATTGGGTAGCTGTCCTTGGGTAGCGTCCATAAAGATTGTTGTCCTATCCTATAGCAGAGTTTCATGGGACTCTACAGGAACTGACTTCTTTGACCGTTTTTCACACATGACCATTGTAACCTCCTCATGGTCACATGATCAAAATTCAGATCGAGGCATTCACATTAACCCAGTAAAAGGTTTTTTTTTCCGGGACAAGGAGTTTGTTTTGTGATTCTGTTAAGCCTGGGTGAGAACACAAGCCATAGCCATTAAGCAACTTACTGTGGTCATTAAACGAATCCAGCTTCCCCATTCGCTTTGCTTGTCAGCAGCTTCTTGGGAAGATTGTTACTAGTGATGACATGACTCTGAGATGCTGCAACCATCGTAAATATATGCCAATTGCCAACTGCACAAATTATGATCACCTGATCACTGGACGTAAAACCATGGTTTTAATTGTGAGAAACAGTCTGTGTGACTTTTTCAGTGCTGTTGTAACTTTGAACAGTTGTTAAATACCACTTTATAATGCCTTGGTAAGGCCACACTTGGAATACTGCATTCAGTTTTGGTCACCATGATGTAGAAAAGATGTGGAGACTCTAGAAAGAGTGCAGAGAAGAGCAACAAAGATGATTAGGGGACTGGAGACTAAAACATATGAAGAACGGTTGCAGGAACTGGGTAGGTCTAGTTTAATGGAAAGAAGGAATAGGGGTGGCATGATAGCAGTGTTCCAATATCTCAGGGGTTGCCACAAAGAAGAGGGAGTCAAGCTATTCTCCAAGGCACCTGAGGACAGAACAAGAAGCAATGGGTGGAAACTAACCAAGGAGAGAAGCAACTTAGAACTGAGGAGAAACTTCCTGACAGTTAGAACAATTAATCAGTGGAACAGCTTGCCTCCAGAAGTTGTGAATGCCCCAACACAGGAAGTCTTTAAGAAGTTGGATAGCCATTTGTCTGAAACGGTATAGTGTTTCCTGCCTAGGCAGGGGGTTGGACTAGAAGACCTCCAAGGTCCCTTCCAACTCTGCTATTGTATGGTATGGTATTGTATTGTATTGAATAGTCATAATTCCAAGATTAACTGCAGCTGTGCATTCTAGAACAGGGGTATCAAACTTGATTTCATTGAGGGCCGCATCACAATTGTGTTTGACCTCGAGGGGCCAGGGAGGGCGTGGCCAAGGTGGGTGGCCAGCTCGACATCACTTGTGTCAGATGCGCCTGTGGCGACCTGAGTGCTTTGCCAGTGAAAATGGGCTCCTGAGCTCTGTTTTCGGTTACAACGGCCTCCTACAACCCTCTGCCAGTTAATGTATTCACTGGTAGAGGCACCACCGGCCAGTCCTTCGCTGTTTCCAGGGTGGTCCTGCAGGTCAGATCTAAGCCCCCCACAGTCCTGATCCAGCCCCTGGGCCTTGAGTTTGATACCCCTGTTCTAGAAAGATAACAGAATAACAGAGTTGGAAGGGACCTTGGAGGTCTTCTAGTCCAACCCCCTGCTCAAACAGGAAACCCTATAACAGTTCAAACAAATGGCTTTTCTTAAAAACTTCCAGTGATGGAACATCCATAACTTCTGGAGGCAAACCAAACTGATTAATTGTTCTCACTGTCAGGAAATTTTTCCTTAGTTGTGGTTTGGTTCTTTCCTTGATTAGTTTCCATCCATTGCTTCTTGTCCTGCATTCAGGTGCTTTGGAGAACAGGTTGACCCCTGATGATGATGATGGAGAATGGAGATGGGAATCAAGTCGGATGCTTATGGAGAACCAAAACAGAAGAGAAGTCTTTCTTTTATTTAGACCAGGGGTGTCCAAACTTGGCAACTTTAAGACTTGTGGACTTCAACTCCCAGAATTCCCCAGCCAGCATGGCTGGCTGGGGAATTCTGGGAGTTGAAGTCCACAAGTCTTAAAGTTGCCAAGTTTGGACACCCCTGATTTAGACTGTGACATCAGTGGTGGGTGTCAAATTTTGTTACCACCGGTTCGACGTGTAATGCACCCAGCCTTCCGCACATGTGCTTTGCTTGTGCGCACGCCTTCCGTGCATGCGCCCGGCCTCAAAAACGTGCCTAAATAGGACGTCATAGAGCCGAGGCGAGTGGGCAGGCCCAACCGCAATTTCTGGTACCGGTTCGGGCGAACCGGTCAAAACCGGCTGAATCCCACTTCTGAAATAAAAATCCCATCCTCAGTGTTTGGATGGGTAGAAAACAATTTCACAGAACAGAGTGTTCCCAAGTGGGCCTCCCAAGGAATCTATTGTGTGACCGAATGCTCTCCAGCAAGGGGAATTGTGCGCTTCTGAGTGTGTGTATGTGGAAAGTGAGATGGGCTCGATCTATAAATAATTCATGTGTGTTATTAGCACAGCAGTGCTGTAACAACTGGGAAGATTATCTCCGTGCTTCCGATATTGTCCAGCTGGGAAGGGTAGCTGATGTTTCCAAATGACTTTATTAAGGTTGAAAAAAAATGAGTGCCTGGTGTATATAAGCAAGATCTTATTTATTGTAAAGTAGACCTCTCTTTGTCTTAGGGGGCCTTCAAGGTAGGTCAATATTTCCATTCCCAGGTTGATAAAACCGAGAGCTGTTTTAGAAGGTTTTAGCTGTTTGTCAATCAAGTCCACACTTGGAATACGGCATTCAGTTTTGGTCGCCACGGTGTGGCGAAAAGATGTGGAGACTCTAGAAAGAGTGCAGAGAAGAGCAACAAGGATGATTAGGGAACTGGAGGCTAAAACATACGAGGAACGGTTGCAGGAACTGGGTATGTTTAGCTTAAGTTAAAGAAGGACTAGGGGAGACATGATAGCAGTCTTCCAATATCTCAGGGGTTGCCACAAAGAAGAGGCAGTCAAACTATTCTCCAAGGCACCTGAGGGTAGAACAAGAAGCAATGGGTGGAAACTAATCAAGGAGAGAAGTAACTTAGAACTAAGAAGAAATTTCCTGACAGTCAGAACAATTAATCAGTGGAACAACTTGCGTCCAGAAGTTGTGAATGCTCCAACACTGGAAGTTTTTTAAAGAAGATGCTGGACATACAAATAACTTGCCCCGTCAGTGCAAAGAACCACCAAGGCCACATCCACCAACACTAACAGGACAGGCCACCATAATATAAATTGAGGGCAAACAGCAGAGAAGAGCAATAGAGATGATTAGGGGACTGAAGACTAAAACATGAAGAACGGTTGCAGGAACTGGGTATGTCTAGTTTAATGAAAAGAAGGACTAGGGGAGACATGATAGCAGTGTTCCAATATCTCAGGGGTTGCCACAAAGAAGAGGGAGTCAAACTATTCTCCAAAGCACCTAAGGGCAGAACAAGAAGCAATGGGTGGAAACTAATCAAGGAGAGAAGCAACTTAGAACTGAGGAGAAATTTCCTGACAGTTAGAACAATTAATCAGTGGAACAGAAGTTGCCTCCAGAAGTTGTGAATGCCCCAACACTGGAAGTCTTTAAGAAGATGTTGGATAGCCATCTGTCTGAAATGGTATAGGGTTTCCTGCCTAGGCAGGGGGTTGGACTAGAAGACCTCCAAGGTCCCTTCCAACTCTGCTATTGTATTGTATTATTGTTTCTGCAACAGCAGAGGCTTAGAAGTACTTATTCTTTAAAGACATCAGTGTAAACCAGGGGTATCAAACTCAAGGCCCTCGGGCAGAATCCGGCCCACAGGGTGCTTAGATCTGGCCCGCGGGGCCACTCTGGAAACAGCGAAGGACCGGCCCAGAGTGCCTCTGCCAGCGAAAACAGAGCTCAGGAGGGCCACATCTGCCCTTCCAAGCTCCGTTTTAGCTGGCAGAGGGATGCAGGAGGCCGTCACAGGCAAAAACAGAGCTCAGGAGCCCATTTTTGCTGGCAGAGCTCTCGGGCCTCCGCAGATGCCCCCAACACGAGTGACTCAGTCAAGCTGGCCATGCCCACCCTGGCTACGCCCCTGAGGTCAAACAGAACCTTGATGTGGCCCTCAATGAATTCAAGTTCAACACCCTGGTGTAAACATATGTGAAGTGATGCACTTGAAGAACTCCTTAAGATACCTGTAAATTCAGGATGCCCCCTCCGCTGGAACCTTGGAATAAATAAAAACAACTATTAAAATATATATTTTTTTCTTCTCTTCCAATAGCTCTAAAACTGGATTTGTCTAGCCAAGGAAAGCTACAAACAATTAATCTTGCATGGGATTTAGAAAGAACTGGAAATTGATTTGCTTAACGACCAGCCTAACAAAGATCGTGCAATTGGGATGGGCGCATGGGTGACCCGTTTTATGACTCTTGTGACTTACATGACAGCAGGTTGCATTATGGCCGTAAGTTGAGGACTACCTACATCTACAAATGGAGACATGAAAAGAAAGACATTGCAAAAGCTCTAGTTCAGTGGCGCCCAGCGGTAGTTTTGGGCACCAGGGACCGGTTCCGTGGATACAGTTTTTTCCGCGGACCAGAGTGGGCGTGGTTTCACATGTTGCCTGCATCCCACGGATGGGGTTTTGTTTCTTTGAACGGCCTGGTTCTGGCATGCCACGGTCTAGTGCTGGCCCACGGACAGGGTTTGTGGAACCCCCTCTTCTATGGTACCCATAGAATTGCTAGATTGGAAGAAACTGGCATTTCAGCAAATGCGTTTCTGAAATAATTGTGTTCAGGATTTATAACTGAAGAGGAGAGAAAAGGAAATGGCTTGGAGTGTGGAAGTTTAAAGTTAGGTTAGGAGGGGTGAAAAGTACGCAGAAGAGTTTGAGTGTGTGGGAATTTCAGCCAACAATTGGGAGAAAAACAAGGATAGAGGGGATTAGTTGGGTGGACGTGAATTATTTGCTGTAAAGGGATTTGTTCCAGCGAAGCTGTTTTCATTGCATCACAAACACACACTCTGTTGTTAACCCCAAATAATTTGCCGATGAACCCACAGCTTAAAAGTGTTTAAACACCTACACCTACACCTACCCTTAGTGGAGAGTGGAGTAAACTTAAGATAGCCTCTCTTTTTTTTTTCTCCTCCTTGTTCCTGCACCTGCACGAACAGCTGCTTCAGCTGAAATGCTTGGGCGGACCAGCAATTAACAAGCTTTGGCAAGATCCCAGATCCCACTGTGTCTTTCAGCCCACGGGGCTACCGTGGGCTGCTGTCTACCCTGAACTCGCAGGCCGGGAAAGGAAACGATGAAAGGAGCATGGAATTCTTCCTTCAGTTTAACCTTCGCGGGCATCCTGCCAGCGGGTGGCAAACTAGGAAGCAAAATAAAAAAATCATGGTAGGCTGGTTTTAAATCATCGAGATTTAGGAGGCAGCCTTGAGATTTCACTGAGAAAAAACCCCCAAAGATTCGATTTTTTTAAAAAAAAAGGATGTAAAAGAATTGACTGATCCAGGAAGTGGAGTTAGAGAGTGGGTGATTCTACTGGCAGCCTAAATCTAGGCCACATTATATAGAATAGAATAGAATAGAATAGAATAGAATAGAATAGAATAGAATAGAATAGAATAGAATAGAATAACAGAGTTGGCAGGGACCTTGGAGGTCTTCTAGTCCAACCCCCTGCTTAGGCAGGAAACCCTGCATCACTTCAGACAAATGGTTATCCAACATCTTCTTTAAAACTTCCAGTGTTGGAGCATTCAGAACTTCTGGAGGCAAAGTTCTTCCACTGATTAATTGTTCTCACTGTCAGGAAATTTCTCTCCTTGATTAATTTCCATCCACTGTTTCTTGTCCTGCCTTCAGGTGCTTTGGAGAACAAGTTGTCCCCCTCTTCTTTGTGCCACGCCCTGAGATATTGGAAGACTGCTATCATGTCTCCCCTAGTCCTTCTTTTCATCAAACTAGACATACCCAGTTCCTGCAACCGTTCTTCATATCTTTTAGCCTCCAGCCCCCTAATCATCCTTGTTGCTCTTCTCTGCACTCTTTCTAGAGTCTCCACATCTTTTCTACATCGTGGTGACTAAAAACTGAATGCCGTATTCCAAGTGTGGCCTTACTAAGGCATTATAAAGTGGTATTAACCCTTCACCAAACTGAAATCTGATCCCCCAATAAATAAAAGTTTTGGCAGTAGAGGTCAGTGTATCTATTCCCCAAATGAACAAGCATATGGACAGAAGGGTTAAAACAGCCGCATGGTAATCCTGGAAACAATGACTACCTTTGGCCTGAATTTGCTAAGACATCTCTGTCTTTATTTCTACGCCCTGTCCTTTTTTGGGGGAGGTGGCATCACTTAAGCAACCAGCCCCAAAACAGGTTTCTCAAATCCAGAGTTCTCCAGGGCCAACATCAGGGAAACGTTTGCAAAATATCCTGATTGGCTGCCCAGTTAAGCCAATTAATTGCACGAGCAATTTTTCACTAACTTTCAACTTTGCTAACTTTCACCATTTTGAAACGGGGGCGCATCCCTGGCCCTTTGAGCCCCGCAATTGTGACAGCTGTCTCATCTGGAAAGTGAGTGACGGACTCTTGTAACTTAATTTGTACTGGAGGTATTTAGATTTTAGGGGAGTTTAAATGTTACAGAGCAAAAAAAAAAGCCATTAAAAAATAAGAAGTGGTTTGTCAGATATAATGGAATGCGGGAAAGACCTCGGAGGACGGGATGAAGAGATGCGGCCAAGGGAAACAGATAAGATAGAGCACGGTCTGCAGCTGAGTGATGGGAGTGGCAAAAGACTCAGAAGGGACCCTCCTTAGTGTCTTGTACTGTAAAGAAGTCAGGGGAAAACTGTACTTTAAAGCATGCAGGGTTCTGCTAACATAAGGTAAAGGTTCCCCTTGCACATATATGCTAGTCATTCCTGACCCTAGGAGGCGGTGCTCATCTCCGTTTCAAAGCCGAAGAGCCAGTGCTGTCCAAAGACGTCTCCGTGGTCATGTGGCTGGCATGACTAAATGCCAAAGGCGCACGGAACACTGATACCTTCCCACCAAAGGTGGTTCCTATTTTTCTACTTGCATTTTTACTTGCTTTCGAACTGCTAGGTTGGCAGAAGCTAGGGCAAGTAACGGGAGCTCACTCCATTACACAGCGCTAGGGATTCGAACCGCCAAACTGCCAACCTTCTGATCGACAAGCTCGGCATCTTAGCCACTGAGCCACCGCATCCCTGCTAACATAGCTTTACAATAAAGCAGAATTAGAGTCATAGATCCACCACTGGGCCCCACTCCGGATGCGAGTTCATACGAGGAGCATGAGTTTGAGTTGGTAGAGGAAAGTGTCCGAATGTTGGTCAGACCCGTGGCTCAGCTTATATGAGCCTGATAGAGCTGGGTCAATCGGATGAGCAACAGGTTGAGACTGAGGTGAGCCACAGCTTCACAAAGTTGGCCAGGAGGCTCCAGGCGAGGAGCAGCTGCCGCCTGTCAGCAATGATGAGGAGGTAGAGTCCTCACCTCCTCCTGATCCAAGGACGCATAGAGCAGAGAGGAGGCAGGTACAACGTGGGCCAGCGAGATGACTCGCAAGGAGGCAACCTCACCTCTCATGAAGGGCTGCACCGTGTTGCCTACTTAATCCCGCTCTGAGAACTTGAGTGCTGCTGGACCTAGGTGCCCAGTTCTGTTCCTTGGGTGCTCGTGCTGTGTATCCTGACCCTTTGGACGTCTGGACTGCTTTCTCTTGGACTCGCTTACCCGGTGACTCCTGCTTTCCTGAGCTGAGAATCCGGACCTGCGCAATGGGGGTGGTTTCCGAAGACATGTTTGGGGAGTTTGAATAAACACCTGTAGACACTTACTCTGTGTGTGAGAGAGAGGGGGAGGGGGAGGGGGGAGTGGGTCAGCACAATTAGCATATCTAGACGTGCTTCTTGTTCGTTCTACTTGGTAAGACTAACTTCAAAAGGGAGCCACAGAGAGCTATCAGTATGGGTACTTCTCATCTTAAAACCATTTCTTTAGCGAATGTTCAAAGTTACAGCGGCACCGGAAAAGTGATTGACGACCTGACCTCGCACTTACGACTGATGCAGCATTCCCCAGTGTCATGTGATCAAAATCCAGACATTTGGCAACAATCATGTCTATACGATGATTACAGAATAACAGAATGAAACACAGCGGAAGGGATCTTGGGAGGTCTTCTAGTCCAAACCCCCCCCCCCCAAGCAAGAAACCCTATAGCTTTTCAGAGAAATGGTTGTCCAGTCTCTTCTTAAAAACCTTTGAGGAACAAAGAAGGGTCTCTGACAACCTCTACTCCTCTACTCACAATAGAATACCTTATGCCACCAGGCTCGAAATGTTGGGCTACAACGTCCTACCTGTCAACGACTACTTCAGCTTCAACCTCAATAATACACGGGCAAACAATTGATACAAACTCAAGGTAAACCGCTCCAAACTCGATTGCAGAAAATACGACTTCAGCAACAAAGTGGTCAATTTCTGGAATGCTCTACCTGACAGTTGTTGCATTTTCAAACCCCCAAAACTTTAACCTTAAACTGTCTACCGTTGACCTCACCGCATTCTTAAGAGGTCCGTAAAGGGAACGTGCATAAGCGCACCAGCATACCTTCCATCCCTGTCTTACTGTCCCCATTTATCTGTATTTACTTGCTTTGTAAATTTTTACTTGCTTTGTTCATGTTTATGTTCATACTTATACCTGCTACCTTGTACATGTTAGACAAACAAACAAATAAATAAAAATGAATGAATTAATGAATTAATGAATGATTGAATGAATGGCCTTAGAGCCCTTTTTTTAAACATTAAAAGTGAAAGTAGAAAGTTATTTTAAGGTTGAACAGGATTTGAACACCTTAATTCTGAGCAGGGGGTTGGACTAGAAGACCTCCAAGGTCCCTTCCAACCCTGTTATTCTAAATTCTAAATATTCTAAATTCCACATATGTGGTTTTTTTTTTTTTTCACTTAATGTCACGTCACCGAAGAGGTCAATCTTCTCTCTAAACTGTTTACAACTCCCCGAACAAAACAGATCCAATGATTATTTTAGAAGGCAGAAGCTCTTCTGCATGAAGTGAAATGAAACCCAACAGGGAGGTACAAGCCCAATTCCCCATCACTTGGTCGCTCAGAATAATGCAGCCAGCTTCTCAAAGGGTGAAATCCTCCACGAGTCACATCCTTGCCCACCTCAGTCAACTTCCACCGTGAAAACGTGGGGAAAATTGCATTTGTACCCATTTCCTACGTTCTTATTCATGTTTATCCTTATTCCTGTTTTCTTGTACATGAGTGACAAACTAAATAAATAAATAAAAATAAAATAAATAAACCATGGTTCCAGTCACTCCATATTGGAGGGGGGGGGGGGGAAGAATGTGTGCACCATAAAAATCTAGGTTGGATACCTTTGGAGAGACTCGTATCCCATTCAACTGCCAAACCTCACACAGAATGGTTAGACCAGCTCTATCCAGCCGTGAATCCCTTTACAGAGGAGTGTGGAACTTTTTATTAGTTCTTTGCATCTCACACCGTTCTCATAAATCTGGGAAAGGGTGGGGGGGGGGTTGTGTAGGGCATGCAGCCAGCTGCCCGAAGGGAGGATTTCGCACAATGGCTATCGGGGAGGAGAAATTTCTCCTGTGCCTTTACAAGCCTGGGTGAATGGCATTTGCTGGACGCTGCCCAGCTTTTGGTTCTACCTTATCTGGCATATGGGTTGCTCTAACCTTTTGCTGATTAATAGACCCGAACACTCCTTAGAAACCCAGGAACCTGGCGTAGCTGCTGATAGCGAAAATGGGTGTGGGAATTTCAGGGGAAGATGGGAGGGGGTGTTTAAGAAACCCAAGTCTTTCAAAACATTCTCTCTGTGCCCGGTGTAGGTCTACCCAAGCATGTTCAGCCTCTGCAATTAATGTCAAACCTCACCCAACTCCTTGGCACAGGGGAAATGTCATTAGTCATAACTGAACGGGCTGCTGATATGTCAAGAGAATGGCTTCTGCGCGTCCAAACTTTCAGGTGGAAATAATGTTTAGCTTTTCCCTCCTCCTGTTCTGATCCCTCCTATGGAGGGTGGTCCTTGACTTACGATCATATTTGAGGCCAAGGTTTTTGTTGGCTAGGCGAAACAGTTGTTAGCAATTATCAATAGCCTTTAGACTTATATACCGCTTCATAGTGCTTTTACAGCCCTCACTAAGCGGTTTACAGAATCAGTGTATTGTCCCCAACAATCTGGCTCCTCATTTTACCCACCTCGGAAGGATGGAAGGCTGAGTCAACCTTGAGCCAGTCAGAATCGAACTGCTGTCAGTGAGCAGTGAATTAGCCTGCAATACTGCATTCTAACCACTGGGAAGAGAAGGGAGGGAGGGCAATAGCAATACAATACAGTACAATACAATAGCAGAGTTGGAAGGGACCTTGGAGGTCTTCTAGTGCAACCCCCTGCCTAGGCAGGAAACCCTATACTGTTCCAGACAAATGGCTATCCAACATCTTCTCAAAGACTTCCAGTGTTGGGGCATTCACAACTTCTGGAGGCAAGCTGTTCCACTGATTAATTATTCTAACTGTTAGAAAATTTCTTCTCAGTTCTAAGTTACTTCTCCTTGATTAGTTTCCACCCATTGCTTCTTGTTCTACTCTCAGTTGCTTTGGAGAATAGTTTGACTCCCTCTTCTTTGTGCCACGCCCTGAGACATTGGAACACTGCTATCATGTCTCCCCTAGTCCTTCTTTCCATTAAACTAGACATACCCAGTTCCTGCAACCGTTCTTCATATGTTTTAGCCTCCAGTTTCCTAGTCATCTTTGTTGCTCTTCTCTGCACTCTTTCTAGAGTCTCCACATCTTTTCTACATCGTGGCGACCAAAACTGAATGCAGTTTTCCAAGTGTGGCCTTACCAAGGCATTATAAAGTGGTATTAACACTTCACGTGATCTTGATTCTATCCCTCTGTTGATGCAGCCTAGAACTGTGTTGGCTTTTTGGCAGCTGCTGCACACTGCTGGCTCATATTTAAATGGTTGTCCACTAGGACTCCAAGATCCCTCTCACAGTTACTACTATTGAGCAAGATACCACCTATACTGTACCTGTGCATTTCATTTTTGTTGCCTAAATGTAGAACCTTACTCTTTTCACTCTGTTCAAGTTTGTCAAGATCCTTCTCTATCTTAAGCCTATCTTCTGGAGTGTTGGCTATTCCTGCCAGCTTGGTGTCATCTGCAAATTTGATGAGTTCCCCATTTATTCCCTCATGCAAATCATTGATGAAGATGTTGAAGAGTACTGGGCCTAAAACAGAGCCTTGGGGTACTCCACTGCATACTTCCCTCCATGTAGATGCAGTTCCATTGAGGACTACATGTTGAGTGCGGTTGGTCAGCCAGTTACGAATCCATCTGGTGGTGATGCTATCTAACCCACATTCTTCTACTTTATCTAGTAGTAGGTTATGGTCTACCTTATCCTTCGCCTTACTGAAGTCCAAGTAAATTATATCAACGGCATTCCTCTGGTCCATTAATTTTGTCACTTTGTCAAAGAATGCAATAAGATTAGTCTGGCATGATTTGTTTTTGACAAACCTATGTTGGCTTTTGGCTATTACTTTGTTTACTTCTAGGTGTTTGTTAATTCATTGCTTGATTATCTTTTCCAGAATCTTTCCTGGTATTGAGGTCAGGCTAAAAGGTCTATAGTTTTCTGGATGTATTTTTTTTTCCTTTTTTGAAGATGGGAACCACATCAGCTCTTTTCCAGTCCTCTGGTAGTTCTCTGGTGCTCCAGGATCTCTGAAAGATATAGTTCAGTGGCTCTGAGATCTCGTCTGCCAGTTCCTTCAGAACCCTGGGGTGTAATCCATCCGGTCCTGGTGATTTGAACTCATCTAGGGTAGACAGGTGCTCACTTACCATTTTCTTCCCTATTTCAATTTGTGTTCCTAATCTGATTTTTGTGGTGCTGTTTTTGATAGGTTGGACTGTTTTATCCCTTTGTGTAAAGACAGATGCAAAAAATGAGTTAAATAGTTCTGCTTTCTCCCTGTTGCTTGTCACCTTCTTGCCACTTTCTCCCAGCAATGGACCAATTGTTTCCTTAACCTTTTTTCTTGTTTTTAACATGTTGGAAGAAGCTTTTTTTGTTAATTTTTACTTTTGTGGCAAGCCTTTCTTCATTGTGAGCCTTAGCTTTCCTTACTTCATCTTTACAGGCTCGGGCTATTTGCTGATATTCTGCCTTAGTTATGTCCCCCTCTTTGCACTTTTTATACTTAACTTTTTTGTCTTTCAATTTATCAGAGAGTTCTTTATGCAGCCATGCTGGTTTCTTTGGGGAGCTGTTATTTTTCTTCTTCATTGGTATTGTGCTAGACTGAGCTTTTATAATCTCATTTTTCAAAATTTCCCAAGCTTCTTGAGTTGTTTTCTCCTTGAGGATTCTCATCCATGGAATTCTTCCCAAGCTCTCTCTAAGTTTATTGAAATTAGCTCTCTTAAAATCCAAGACTCTAGTTTGACTTTGTTCTACTACTTGTGTTTGCATAATGTTGAATTCCAATATTGCATGGTCACTTGCCCCCCGGGTTCCTATGGCTTCAATACCTTCTATCATTTCCTCTCTGTTAGTGAGAATTAAGTCCAATATGGCTGATCCCCTTGTTCCCTTCTCTACTTTTTGGGAAACAAAGTTGTCTGCTGGGTTCGTTAGGAACCTGTTGGATCTTCCACTTGGTGCAGAGTTTGTTTCCCAGTTGATGTCAGGGTGGTTAAAATCCCCTATTACTATTGTGGTGTGTTTCCTACATACCTGAGTTAGCTGACTAGCAAAAAGTTCATCTACTTCCTCTGCTTGGTTGGGTGGCCTGTAGTATAGACCTAGGGCAATGTCATTCCCCCCCCAACCTTTAATATAGACCCAAATGCATTCAGTATAGTTCTTATCATTGTTGTGCTCTATTTCTGTAGAGATGTAGTTATTTTTTATATATAGTGCAACTCCACTTCCTCTTTTATTTGATCTATTTCTTTTAAATAATTTAAATCCTTCTAGCTGTATGTTCCATTTGTGGGTTTCATCCCACCAAGTTTCTGTAATGGCAACAATATCGTATCTGCCCTCATTTACTTGAATTTCTAATTCACCTTGTTTATTCCTCATACTCTGTGCATTGGTGTATAGACATTTGAGTCCATTTTGATTGACCCTGTGTTTACTGTCTACATAACCTGTGTTATACCTGACTGCCCCTATTTTCTTGCCACTTGTATGATTCATGCACATGGTATGGCACTCACTATTAAATGCTTGGTTTTGCTTGATGGCAGGAGTGATAAACTTACCCGCACAATATGCATGCACTGATAACCCTATGAGTTTTAGATTGCTGGGGACAGAAGAGTTCTGTATCAATTAATTCTCTATCCCCGCTGTTCAGTTTACATGTTTATCCAGAAAATCTGTGAATTTAATGCCAAGTAACTCAGTCCCTTTCTTGGATGGTTGCAAACCATCTCTTTTGTACAGTTTTTCATTGGACCAGCTGCAGGCATCATGACTAATAAAACCAAAGCCTTCCCTTTTACACCACTCCTTTAGCCACTCATTAAACTCTGCTACACACTGGCAATAGCCCTTAGACTTATATACCGCTTTACAGGCCTCTCTAAGTGGTTTACAGAGTCAGCCTATTGGCCCCAACAATCTGGGTCTTCATTTTACCCACCTCGGAAGGATAGAAGGCTGAGTCAACCTTGAGCCTGATGAGATTCGAACTGCCAAATTACAGGCAGCCGGGAGGCAGCCGAAGTAGCCTGCAGTACTGCACTCTAACCACTGCGCTACCATGGCTCTATGTTAAGTCAACCTTTCCCCATGTTACAACCTTTCTTGCCACGGTTGCTAAGTGAAGCCCTGCAGTGGTTATGTTAGTAATACGGTTGTTAAGTGAACCTGGGTTCCCCATTGACTTTTGCTCGTCCAGAGGTTGCCAAAGGGGATCACGTCAACGCGGGACACTGCAACCGTCATAAATGTGAGTCAGCTGTCAAGCATCCGAATGTAATCATGTGACCATGGGGATGCTACAACGGTCATAAGTGTGAAAAATGGTGATAAGTCACTCTTTTCAGTGCCATTGTAACTTTGAATTGTCACCGATTGAACTGTTGTAAGTAAAGGACTACTTGTATGTGCTTTGGAAGTGTCTCTTCTAAGGCCTTGGAGAGTTTAAATTGTTAGGCATTACCCCTAACAATCATTTAAGGCAGCGGTCAGCAACTGGTGATCTGTGGACCACTGATGGTCTGCGAGAAAACTTTGGTGGTCCGCAGAAAAATTATTTGCATTTTTTATATTGCACTAAACAGGGGTCCTCAAACTACGGCCCCTGGGACGGATACATGCAATGAATGTTTGTGTTGCTACAGAGAGTCTCCCCCTTCGGGGTCTTTTTGTGTGGGTCGTAGGGGGACAGAAATTCCGACTTGGGGTCTGCTTCAGCCTCCTGGTGTGGGGCTTTGAAGGCTGGAGCGAAGAGCTGCTGGTGACGAAGAGTCGGAGGGCCTCGTTCCAGTGGGACTGCATCATGGCCTGGAACTGGCTGACCATCTCAGCCCACTGATCCTCCAGGCACCCAGTACCTGGCCTTGCACTCCCACAGGTCTTCCTTCTGCTTGGAAAGCCTTTGCTCGTAGTCCTCAGTGAGGTGCTTCTGCTGAGCCTCCTTCTCGATCAGATCCAAGTTGAACTGAGCTGTTTTGTCAACTCTTTCTCATGGTGGCTGCTTAGCTCCAACAACTGCTTCCTGTTGGGGTCCTAAGGAGCCCTGGCGGGCAGGCGAGGAGTGGCTGGGAGGGGAGGGATGAATAGAGGCCGTCGAGGCTTCCCTCGACAGGAGTGGCATCGAATTGGCCACACCCACCCAGTCACATGACCACCTTGCCACGCCCACCCAGCCAGTCATTAGGCAGATCATATTCGTGATCCGCGGGATTTGAAATTATGAATTTAGTAGTCTCTGAGGTCTGAAAGGTTGGGAATCCCTGATTTAATTTGATTCTTACTTCCCTCTCAGAAGCCTGAAAATCACAGCTGAATTTTAGCATTCGTATCTGTGGTCCATAAATGAAGATGGCAGCGCGGAAGCTTCCGATGTTAATATGGCTTCCAAAGGAATCAGAGTTTTCTGGAACGCTGACAGAAGAATTGACGCCCTCATGGAGACGACAGGCCAAGAGGAACTTATTCTCTGGATGTGAAGCATCCCCATCAGTTTTGTAAAATAACAAAGGTCAAGATGAGGGATTCCTGTAATTCAGAGGGAAAAACTGAGTTGTAAAATAGCTTGCCTGAAACCCTGCATGAAAAGTTTACCTCACAGATACAGGACCGATTGTACTACTGTACTTCAGTCTAGAGGTGGGCGATCTGGTTTGATTTGAAAATAGCAAAACGCCAGGCCCCTGCAAATAGAACACGGGGACTCTTCTTCTTCTTTTTTTTTTGTTAGAAAAAGTTAGATTGTTGGTGTTGGTACATGTAGTCCTCAACTTGCAACATTTCATTTAGTGACCATTCAAAGTTACAACGAGACTGAAAAAAAGATGAACGGGGCATGGCTAGTCGAGTGAAGAGAAGGACCAGGGGAGACATGAGAGCAGTCTTCCAATATTTGAAGGGCTAACCCAGAGAGGAGGGGTTCAAGCTATTCTCCAAAGCACCTGAAGGCCAGACAAGGAATCATGGATGGAAACTGACCAAGGAGAGATTCAACCTAGAAATAAGGAGGAACTTTCTGACAGTGAGAACAATCTACCCATGGGACAGAAGTTGCCTTCGGAAGTTGTGGGAGCTTCATCACTGGAGACTTTCAAGAAGAGACTGGACTGCCATCTGTCAAAAATGGTCTATAGACGTTTTCTAGGAATTGAATTCAGTTCTTGGTTGACCATTTATATTTTACCACTATTTCTATATTACAGGTAGTCCTCAGCTTACGACCACAATTGCACCCAAAATTCCTGTTACTAAGTGTGATAGCTGTTAAAGTACGTTTTGCTCCATTTTACAACCGTTCTTGCTACAGTTGCTTAAGTGAATCACCGAAGTTGTTAAGTCAGTAAAAATGTTGCTGAGTGAATCTGGTTTCCCCCACTGACTTTGCTTCGTCGCAAAAGTTGATCACGTGGCCCTGGGACCCTGCAACCGTCATCAATACATGCCAGTTGCCAAGCGGCTGAGTTTGGATCATGGGACCAAAGGGAAGCCGTAACAGTTGTAAGTGTGAAAAACGGTCGTAAGTCATTTTTTTCAGTGCCATTTTAACTTTGAACAGTCACTAAATATATGGTTGTAAGTCAAAGACTACTGTACTCTTATTTCAATTTATTCTTTTTTCCTGCATTCGTTACAGGTGTTGTAATTCCTGATTTTATGGCCGTTGATGGTGTACTCCTTAGTTTCTAATGGCCTGTATTTCAGGTCTAGCCATTAAGAGTTGGAACAGGCGTATCTGGGCTGTAAAACGTGGATGGCTGCTAGATGGTAGCAAAGAGTTTATGTGCGGGTGGTTGTGTGTGTCTTCTGTGGCCATGATATTACCTAGTTAGAGTAATGAAACATCTGCAAGAAAACCACTAAGCTCAGAGAGCACCAAGACCCCACAAGTTGCCATCGTCCTCCTCCTTCCCTCTCCTCTTCTCCTCCTCCTCTCCCTCTTTTCCTCCTCCACCATCTCCCCCTCCTCCACTTCCTCTTCTCCTCCTCTCCCTCTTTTCCTCCTCCATCATCTCCTCCACCTCCTCCCCTCCTCTCCCTCTTTTCCTCCTCCACCATTTCCTCCTCCTCTCCTCCTCCTCCTCCTCCTCTTCCTCCTCCTCCTTCTCACAGAGCACCAAGAACCCACAGTTGTCATCGTCCTCCTCCTTCCCTCTCCTCCACTCCTCCTCCTCTCCCTCTTTTCCTCCTCATCTCGTCCTCCTCTCCTCCTCCTCCTCCTCCTCTTCCTCCTCCTCCTTCTCACAGAGCACCAAGAACCCACAGTTGTCATCGTCCTCCTCCTTCCCTCTCCTCTTCTCCTCCTCCACTCCCTCTTTTCCTCCCCCACCATCTCCCCCTCCTCCACTTCCTCTTCTCCTCCGCTCCCTCTTTTCCTCCTCCATCATCTCGCGCCAAGGAGCCCTCAGATGATATTCTTGAACACACAAAAGTCCATCTGGAAATTGTAAACGGTTTCCATATAAGGGCAAAAGAGGCACTGAACCTTTCTCTAGAACTAACACATTGGTTTTAAGACATAGAACAGGAAGTTTACATGGAAACACGATTCTAAGATATGACCCCTTCCAAAGTTCAATCTAAAGTGTTATACGGGTAGACCTCAACTTATGACGGCAAATGAGCCCAAACTTTCCACTGCTGAGAAAGATAATTGAGGTTTGCTCCACTTTACGACCATTCTTGCCACAATTGTTAAGTGAATAACTGCAGTCGTTAAGTTAGTAACGTGGTTGTTAAGTGAATCCCCAATGCTTGTTGTGCTCCGCCAGCGGCCGGCGGAGCTGGCAGCAGAATTGGACAGCGAGGAGGTTGGGGAGGAACATGGGCCAGTCTTGGAGTCTGAGGAAGGCTCGGACGAGGGCTCTGCGTCAAAGGCAGAGATGGGGCCAGGGCCATCTGGGAGTTATGTGCTGCCTCCGGAGCTTCCAGAGCCGGACATCAGCAAGGCAGAGGAACGGGGAGCCTGTTCCCAATTCGTGCATGCTGCCACAAGGCAAGAACAGTTAAGACAGAAGGGGTGACTTGGGAGTAAGGCTTGGAGGTGATTGGCCCCTCCCATAGGACATAAAGGAAGAGCAAAGGCATGTGAGCCTTTGCAGAAAACAACTTGATTCATGCTGGTCAATTTACCTTCTGAAGTTTTGACTCTTTGCTCCATGTGGCCTTGCCAAGCTAATTGCCAATTAATTCTTTGGCAGCGTTTCAAGAAAGATAAAGGTGGGTGCTTATCAGCCTTATCCCGAAAGACTTTGGCAGACTACTGTAGGACTCTTTACAACTATTTGGGACTCATTATGGGCTGTGAATGAAGATAATTCACAGCCTTTGAAATAAAAAGAGGACTTTGGGGACTAAGTGTGTGATTTTTACTGTCGCAGGAAGCCTAGGTCAGAACATTGCTGTTGCTTGTCAGACTGTCGCAAAAGATGATCACATGACCCTGGGACACCACAGCCTAAATATGAGCCTGTTGCCAAGGGTCTGAATTTTGCTCATGGGGACGTATGACCATGTCACTTTTTTCAGTGCTATTGTAACTTTGAACAGTCACTAAACGAACTGTTGTAAGTCGAGGACTATCTGTGACCATACTTCTGCATTTCTCACAAAGCCAGCTGACCTGAAATCGAAGCCCTTGAACTAAGTAAGAAGGCACTCGCCTTCAGAGGTGGTGGCACTGCTTTAAAATTTGTCCCTCGGTCCCGATATGAACAAACAATAAAATCCAACCCTCCACCAGGTCAGAGTGGGTAAAGTTCAGCCTCTCCCTGTGAGTTCCTTGCCAAAGAAACCATGTAGGGGTGTGATCCACTCTTTGATACACATCAGCCGAGCTAACACCCTTCAAGTCTAACACCTCACTGGGTGGCTAGAACCACAAAGTAGCCAAACGCATTTTAGCCTGGCGTGGTGTGCAAATGAAATCTCTCTGCTTAGGAGTGAATCCTGACATCTGATGAATCGAGTAAACTCTGATTCAATCAACAACGAGGGAACATTTCTGTGAATAGTTCTACTCCCTTGCACATGATCATGCACAGTGATTAGAGAAGTGGGGATAAACCTGCCAAGTCCTCACTTACCGTATTTTTCGGAGTATAAGACACACTTTTTTCCCTCAAAAAAGAGGCTGAAAATCTGGGTGCGTCTTATACGCTGAATGCAGCATTTTTGGCCTCCCGAAACCCCGCTCCCTTTGCAAAAATGGCCATGCGTAGCCTTTAGGAGGCTTCCACAGTGCTCCTGGAAGCTGGGGAGGGCAAAAATGAGCGAAAAACAGGCCGTTTTTCGCTCGTTTTTGTGCCCCCAGAAGCACTCTATAAGCCTCCTAAAGGCTATGCATGCCCCCCTTTTTTGACAAAAAACAGGGCCGTTTTTGGGAGGTCTGCAGAGTGCAAAAACTTCTTTTTTTAATTTGCCTCTTCAAAATCTTGGTGCGTCTTATACTCCAGTGCATCTTATACTTCGAAAAAATACGGTAGCTGGAATTTCTTCAAAGCAATGGCTTGGATGTAGGGCCCAGTCACTCCATGAAACCATCATTTGTTTTCCTGGTAGCCCTCGGCTTAACGCCCACAAATGAGACCCAAATTTCTGTTGCCGAGCAAGGCAGTGGTTAAGTGAATTTTGCCCCATTTTGCAACCTCTTTTTTTTCTTTCTACAATGGTTAGGTGAATCCCTGCACTTGTTAAGTGAACTATATAACCGTTAAGCTACTTTGGCTTCTCCCACTGACTTGGCTTGTCGGAAGCCGGCTGGGAAGGTTACATATGAGGGTCTCGTGACCCCAGGACAGTGCAGCGGTCATAAATGCATGCGAGTTGCCAACTGCCCAAATTTTGATCACGTGCCCGCGGGAATGCTACGGCGGTCATGTGAGGAACAGTCACCAGTCACTTTTTCTGGTGCTGTTGTGACTTTGAATGCTTGATAAGTGAAGGGTATTAAGTCAAGGACTATCTGAGCCAGGTTGGCGCACTGGTTAGAATGCAGTACTGCAGGCTAATTCTGCTGACTGCCGGCTACCAGCCATTCAGCAGTTTGAATCTCACCAGGCTCAAGGTAGACTCCGCCTTCCATTCCCCCGAGGTGGGTAAAACAAGGACCCAGGTTGTTAGGGGTGAGAGGCTGACTCTGTAAACCGCTTGGACAGGGCAGTAAAGCACTGTGAAGCGGTATATAAGTCTTAAGTGCTATTGCGAAGGGAGGGAGGAAGGAAGGAGCCAGGGTGGCACAGTTGTTAGAATGCAGTATTGCATTCTGCTCACTGCCAGGGGTTCGATTCTGACAAGCTCCAGACTGACTCAGCCTTCCATCCTTCCGAGGTGGGTAAAATGAGGACCCAGATTGTTGGGGGCAACATGCTGACTCTGTAAACCGCTTAGACAGGGCAGTAAAAGAACTGGGAAGCGGTATATAAGTCTAAGTGCTATTGCTACCTGTAGCCACTTGTTGACAAAGCCATCGTGAACCTCCTGATCCCTTCCTTTTGTATCCTTAGCTACGCTTCAAGATGCATGATGGCTGCAAATAGGTCGATCTCCCGCTATTCTGAGGCAGGAAACATAAGAAAATGATCATATAAGCCCTAAAATAGACTTAATGGTGGCTACCTTGATGTAACGCCCTCAACCTTATTATTGAGATTAATCCATTTCCTGGCTTTGCACAACATTCGGAATCATGCAGGTTAAGCAAACACTCAGCCAAACAAATTGCTACCCCCGAATAATCAGGATAAAACTAACCAAGCTCAGCCCATTGTACAAATGCAGGACTTACAATAATATAATAGCAGAGTTGGAAGGGACCTTGGAGGTCTTCTAGTCCAACCCTCTGCCTAGGCAGGAAACCCTATACCGTTTCAGACAGATGGCTATCCAACATCTTCTTAAAGACTTCCAGTGTTGGGGCATTCACAACTTCTGGAGGCAAGCTGTTCCACTGATTAATTGTTCTAACTGTCAGGAAGTTTCTCCTCAGTTCTAAGTTGCTTCTCTCCTTGATTAGTTTCCACCCATTGCTTCTTGTCCTGCCTTCAGGTGCTTTGGAGAATAGTTTGACTCCCTTTTTTTATTTATTTATTTAAACTTATTAGTCGCCCCCTCTCCCCACAGGGACACGGGGCGACGTACACAAGCAACAGTCAGCACAGTGTCATACAGAGGAGGTAAAAAATAAATAAATAATTACAATACTGAAAAAGGTTAAAACCCCAATAACATTAATAGTTTAAAAACTAAAATTGACAATTAAAAATGACCTAGGGGTGGAAAAGTTGTCGAATTATTCCAGGCCGGCTAGCCGAAACAGGTGGGTCTTCAGTTTACTGCGGAAGGAGCGGAGATCGGTTGTTGTCCTAATGTCTGGGGGGAGGTCATTCCAAAGGGTAGGGCCCGCCACAGAGAAGGACCTATTTATTTATTTATTTATTTATTATTATTTATTTTATTATTCATGCTTCTAGACCGCCCCCTCTCCCAAAAAGGGACTTGGGGCGGTGTACAGTCCATGCCAAATATATCGAAATACAATAAAATTGAATATGTACAATTGGAATGGAGGAGGTTAAAAATGGAATTAAAAGAACTGTACAAAGCAATATATATAAATATAGGATTTTGAACCCCTAAAACACACACAATAAGTTAAAAACAATACCCCTAAAATAACCAGTTAATACATTTGCCAGGAGGGACAGTTGTAATTATGCCAGGCCTGCTAATCGGAACAGGTGAGTCTTCAATTTTTGCCGGAAGGAGCGGAGGTCAGTAGTGGTTCTAATGTCGGGGGGGAGGTCATTCCAGAGGGTTGGGCCCATCACAGAGAAGGCCCTACTCCTTGGTGTCGCCCATTGGCATTGCCTAGTGGACGGCACCAGGAGAAGTCCCTCTCTGTGTGAGCGAATTGGCCGCAGGGATGTATGGGGCAGGACACGATCCCGCAGGTACTCCTGGGCACCGCCCTCTGACAATCTCTAGAGGATGGCACCCGGAGGAGACCCTCTCTGTGTGAGCGAATGGGTCGCAGGGATGTATGGGGCAGGACACGATCCCGCAGGTAACTAGGCCCTATGCCATGGAGCGCTTTGAAGATGGTAACTAACACCTTGAAGCGCACCCGGTAGGCCACAGGAAGCCAGTGCAGCTCGCGCAGGAGCGGTGTTATATGGGAGAACCTCGATCTCCCCATAATTACCCGCGCGGCTGCATTCTGGACCAACTGCAGTCTCCGGGTGCACCTCAAGGGGAGCCCCATGACTGAGCAAATTAGGGACCAAGGACAATTTCATATTAAAAGAATATATAATATTTTGATAAAGAGAGACTCTGCTTCTGAATTAGTTAAGGATTGTATGATAAAGTGGGCACAGAATATAGAGGAGCCTATAATGCTAGATACATGGGAGAAGATTTGGATTAGAAACTTGAAGTTTACGCAAGCTCAGAATTTAAGGGAAAATTTTTACAAGATGTTTTATAGATGGCATTTAGATCCAACTAAGCTGTCTAAAATATATCCAAATCACAATCCTAAGTGCTGGAGGTGTGACTGTTCAAACGCTTCTTATTTTCATATTTGGTGGTCCTGTAAGAAAGTTAAGGCTTTATGGATTAAAATATGGTGGATAATGCAGAAGAAGATTCTTAAAAGAAAAATTAGCTGGTAGCACAATATTGGAAGAAAGCAGAATTATGCTCTATAGAAGAATGGATACTTAAGGTAGCAAATCTTGCCGAAATGGATAAAATTTCTGTATATCTAAAAGATCACTCTTACGATAAGTATATTATAGATTGGTATCCCTGGATTGATTTTGTAAAATTAAGGTACGGTTCAAAGGAAGTGTCTATGGGATTGGTTGAGAAATGTTTCATAAATATGTAGTAATGGTTTTGGAAAGGAGGTTATGATGGTTTTTTTCCTTTTTTGTCTTTTTTGTATTATCTTGTTCTTATTCTGATATATGCATATTATTATTGGGATATTTGTTTTTCAGATTTGCTGGTAACTGTGCTTCTGTCTCTATCTGGGAAGTCAGGGGTTGGGTTAGGGAGGGTTAGGGTGGGGAAACAGGGGGGTGGATGGGGGGAGGGGGAGGGGAGGGAGAAAATGTATTTATTTACAAAAATAATAAAAAACATTTAAAAATATAAATAAAAAGGGGAGCCCCATGTAGAGAGCATTACAGTAGTCCAGGCGAGACGTCACCAGCGCGTGAGTGACTGTGTGCAGGGCCTCCCGGTCCAAAAGGGGTCGCAATTGGCGCACCAGGCGAACCTGGTGGAACGTCCCCCTCGCCACGGCTGCCACATGATCTTCCATAGCCAGCCGGGCATCAAGGAGGACGCCCAAATTGCGTGCCCGTTCCACCGGGGCTAATTGTTCATCCCCGATGGCCAGCGATGGAATGTGCTGGTTGTACCGGGGTGCCGGAAGCCACAGCCACTCTGTCTTGGAGGGGTTGAGCTTGAGCCTGTTGTCACCCATCCAGACCCGCACGGCTTCCAGACAACGGGACATCACTTCAACAGCCTCGTTGGGATGGTTTGGGGTGGAAATATACAGCTGAGTGTCATCAGCGTACAGATGATATCTCACCCCAAAACCACGGATGATCTCGCCCAGCGGTTTCATATATGTGTTGAACAGGAGAGGCGAGAGGATCGACCCCTGTGGGACCCCACAAGTGAGGGGCCTCGGGGTCGACCTCTGCTCCCCTGTCAACACACATTGCGTCCGGCCAGAGAGGTAGGAGCGGAACCACCGTAATACGGTGCCCCCGATCCCCAACCCCTCCAGACGGCGCAATAGGATACCATGGTCGATGGTATCGAAAGCCGCCGAGAGGTCTAATAGGACAAGGATGGAGGAACAACCCCCATCCTTTGCCCTCCAGAGATCATCCACCAACGCGACCAAGGCCGTCTCCGTGCTGTGACCGGGTCGGAAGCCGGACTTGCGCGGGTCTAGATAATCATCTTCCTCCAGGTGACGCGGGAACTGCTGAGCCACCACACTCTCAACAACCTTCGCTAAAAAAGGAAGGTTGGAGACAGGACGATAATTTGCTAGCTCCATTGGGTCCAGAGAAGGCTTCTTGAGCAGGGGTCTCACCACCGCCTCTTTCAAGGCGGTTGGTAAAAGGCCCTCACCCAACGAAGCGTTCACCAGTCCCAGTAGCCAGCCTCGTGAACCCTCCCAGGAAGCCAGTACCAACCAGGTGGGGCATGGGTCCAATAAACATGTGGTGGCTCGCAGTCACCCGCGCAACCTGTCCAAATCTTCGGTGACAACAGGGTCAAACTCCTCCCAGCGTGGAATCTCAAAACTAGCCTCGGACGCCCCCTCTGGAGCACTGGAGTGTGTCCACCCCCTCCGGATCTGATCAATTTTATCCTGCAGGTATTCCCCAAACTCCTCTGCCCTGCCCTGCAATGGGGGGTCCCGTTGTCCCTGCGACAGCAGGGAGCGGGTCACCCGAAACAGGGCGGCAGGGCGGTTCTCTGCGGACGCTATAAGGGTGGCACAATATTGACGTTTGGCCACCCTCCCTCTTCTTTGTGGCAACCCCTGAGATATTGGAAGACTGCTATTGTGTCTCCCCTAGTCCTTCTTTCTATTAACTTGATTAAGCATTTAACTGTCCTTAATCAGAGCCAATATTAACAAAGACAAAACCGTAATTCTGCCCAGGTTCCATCACTTCTGGTCTATTTCAGGGTTTTTCCCCCCCTTCTATTAATTTCATTGTTACATCTGACTTTTACAAGCTTTCCTGCCTTTGGTTATGGCTTTGCCTAATCCAGCAGTGGCTTTTTAGTTTAATACATCCCAGAGACATCACCCTGCCAGCAAAAGTGTGTATAGTCAAGGCTGTGGCTATCTCAGTTGCAATGCATGGCTGTGAAAGTTGGACCATAAGAAAGGCTGAGCGCCAAAGAATGGAGGCCTTTGAACTCTGGTGCTGGGGAAGACTCCTGCGAGTCCCTTGGACTGCAAGGCGATCCAACCGGTCAGTCCTAGAGGAGATCAACCCTGACTGCTCTTTAGAAGGCCAGATCCTGAAGATGAAACTCAAAGACTTTGGCCACCTAATGAGAATGAAGGACTCCCTGGAGAAGAGCCTAATGCTGGGAACAATGGAGGGCAAAAGAAGAAGGGGACGACAGAGAATGAGGTGGCTGGATGGAGTCACCAAAGCAGTCGGCATAAGCTTCAATGGATTCCAGAGGATGGTAGAGGACAGGAAGGCCTGGAGGAACGTTGTCCATGGGGTCGCGATGGGTCGGACACGATTTTGCAACTAACAACATGAAATCCAGCACTGGCTTTTTAGTTTAATATGTCTCAGTGCTTTATAAAAGTACAGGTAGTCCCTGACTTACAACAGTTCATTTAGTGACCATTTTTAGTTATAATGGCACTGAAAAAAGTGAGTTGTGATGTTTTTTCACACTTGTGACCATTGCAGCGTCCCTCGTGGTCGCGTGATTTACATTCGAGCGCTTGGTAACTAACTCACATTTATGACGGTTGCAGTGTCCCATGATCCCCTTTTGTGATCCTCTGACAAGCAAAATCAATGGGCCAACCAGATTCGCTTAACAACTGTGTCATTCCTTTAAGAGAAAAGTCGTAAAGTGGGGCAAAACTCAACACATTTATCACTTAACAACGTAAATGTTGCGGGGTCAATTGTGGTCGTCCCCAACATACAACCGTAATGGAGCCTGCCCATCGTCATCCTATGTCATAGCGGTGGTTTGGCAATGGCCGTTAACTGAGTACTGCAGTCATTAAGCGAACCCATGGTTTGCAATGGGCACAATTTTGCCAAAAATGGGAAGTAAGTCCCAGTTTTCCGCAACATCGTCATAAAATGTGGTCCTTTGACTTCAGGACAGTCCGAATAGCCCTAAGTGTACCCCTATTGTCAAGTGCCTGAAATTCAACCTTGTCATCACAAAAGGGACTGGGCTGTCCAAACTTCGAATCCTGGTCATAAGATTTCTTTTTCGGGCCAATTACAGGCAGTCCTCGACTTAACAGTTCATTTAGTGACGGCTCGAAGTTACAACCAGCATCGTAAAAAGGGACTTACAAACCGTTCAAAATTTAGATGCTTGGCAACTGGTTCACATTTATGACGGCCGCAGTGTCCCGGTCGTAAAACGGGACAAAATGTCACTTAACAAATGTCTCACTGAACAACAGAAATTCTGGGGTCAATTGCGGCCATAAGTCGAGGACCAACACCTCTATGTGGATCAATGATACTTTGTAGTGCTGACAAAGATGTATACATTTTTACCCCCCAAATATTTCCAATATTTAAAGTCTGGGGCATGGTATTTCGGAGCAGCAATCCTTTAAATTCTTTAAACACAGCTGCCCAAGTGCATTACCCCAGTGGTTTAATTCAAATTTTTTTATTACCAGTTCTGTGGGCGTGAGTTTGTGGGCGTGGTGTGGCTTGGTGGGTGTGGCTTGGTGGGCATGGCAGGGGAAGGATACTGCAGAATCTCCATGCCCACCCCCTTCTGGGGCCAGCCAGAGGTGGTATTTGCCGGTTCTCCGAACTACTCAGAATTTCCGCTACCGGTTCTCCAGAACCTGTCAGAACCTGCTGGATTTCACCCCTGCACCCCTACCGTACCAGGATTGTGATGGATGCAAGCAAAGGTGTGTGCAGCTAACCAGAGCCCCATCAGAACAACAAAGCAGGCATTGTGATGTTCATGCTGCCGGCAGAAAGCCTATTTGTACGTGGGTTGTGATGTGGCACACAAATATGTTAAGGGAGTAGCCTTTTCATTATGTGGCATGCCTGCTCCCTCGTCCCATCTTGCTCCTTCGTAGACGTGTGTCAATGCGAGAGAGAATTCTACAGCTATTTTGTTTCCCCAGGATTTCTGCCAGGGTGGATTGAGTCCATTAATGAAGAGAGGCCCTACTCCCATTGATGGTTAGTCATGTCACTGCCATGGCTTGCCACCCTAATCTTCCTCCCGTGGCATGGCCTTTGCCTTCTTCCCCACCCTTGTGAAACTGCCTGAAGTCATTCTTAAGTGGGCTTGAGTAAAAAGCGTGTTTCCTCCTTTCTTTTAAGCTCAAATGTGCCATCAGTGCTTCGCGATGCGCAATGCCTGTCATGGTTTACCTGGGAGGTAAGGTGAGGAAACCTGTTGTTGTGGGTATGACCGCAGAGGTGTTTGGGGAGTGCTGAGAGCATCCTTTCCCTTGTAGTCTATTAGCCAACGTTGGCTGTAGGTGTTTGTTTTCTCCATTAGCACTTTGGTTTCTAAATTCCTTTCATATTTGTCACCTGTTCCCTAACTCCAGATCTCCACTCTTTTGTTTGGAGAAGTTTTGGAAAAATGGTTAGGAGAAGGATTGCAGGATCCAAACTGGGTTGGGCACCTGTACCAGAGGTTTACCGTATTTTTCCCGAGTATAAGACGCACCAAGATTTTGAAGAGGCAAATTAAAAAAAAAAGTTTTTGCACTCTGCAGACCTTCCAAAAACGGCCCATTTTTCGCAAAAGCAGCTCGTTTTTTGCAAAAACGGCCATTTTTTTTTAAAAAAAGGCATGAATAGCCTTTAGGAGGCTTGTAGAGTGCTCCTGGGGGGTGTACCCCCCCCCAAATGAGAAAAAAATGGTGCATTTTTCGTGAAAACGGGCCTGTTTTTTGTCAAAAAAAAATTGCATGCAATGCCTTTAGGAGGCTTATAGAGTTCTCCTGGGGGGGGGGGTTGAGCAAAACATGGCCTGTTTTTCGCTCATTTCTGTCCTCCCCAGCCCCCAGGAGCATCCTGAAGGCCTCCTACAGGCTCTGCATGGCCATTTTGGTGAAGGGTTGGGGTTTTGGGAGGCAACAAATGCTGTATTCAGTGTATAAGACGCACACAGATTTTCAGCCTCTTTTTTGAGGGGAAAAAGTGTGTCTTATACTCCGAAAAATATGGTAACCTTCCCAACTTTCGGAATCATTCTGCAGACCAATCTTATGGCCATATTCTGGTGAGAGAGAAGTTCTCTGAGGTTGGGATCCAGTGGTGGGACGTCACAGAACTGGATCCAGGTGGATGGGCCTACCCGCAAGTTCCGCTACTTGTTTGGGCGAACTGGCTGAATACTACCTCTGGTGGACTCCAACACTAATCCGAAACACTAAACCTCTGGTTCCTTTTGACTTTCCCGAATCAACATTCACCTATTTCTGCTCACCCCTTCCATTTATTCAAATAATTGTCGAGTCGGTTTGTGAAACCAAGATATGATTTTTGTCTCCCTCCCAGAAATTAAAGAGCCAAGCTCCTTAGAGCAGGGTCGTCCATCCTTGACAACTTCAAGACTTGTGGACTTCAACTCCCAGAATTCCCCAGCCAGTTCTGGGGGAATTCTGGGAGTTGAAGTCCACAAGTCTTAAAATTGCCAAGGTTGGAGACCTTATGCCTTAGCAGTGTTTCTCAACCTTGGCGACTTTAAGTCCTGTGGACTTCAACTCCCAGAATTCCCCCAGAGCTGGCTGGGGAATTCTGGGAGTTGAATTCCATAGGACTTAAAGTCTCCAAGGTTGAGAAACACTGCCTTAGAGCATCCAAATTCCTCCTTGCCACAACCAATTTGTGCTGATCAGCTTCTGCCTCCCCTGGTTTATTATGTGATCCACACTGTATATCGGACATTAATACATTGAGCGGATCGAGAGGTATTTCACGAGAAGAGTCCTCCACTCCTCTGCTCACAATAGAATCCATTATGCCACCAGGCTCGAAATGTTGGGCTTGGACAATCTGGAACTAGGCTGCCTACGGTCTGAACTAAGTACAGTACACAAAATGGTCTGTTACAACATCCTACCTGTCAACGACTTCTTCCTCTTCAACCTCAATAATATGCGGGCAAACAATCGATACAAACTCAAAGTAAACAGCTCCAAACTCGATTGCAGAAAATACGACTTCAGCAACAGAGTGGTCAACGCCTGGAATGCTCTACCTGACTCCGTTGTTACATCCTCAAACCCCCACAGCTTCAATTTCAAACTGTCTATTGTAGACCTCACCCCATTCCTAAGAGGTCCGTAATGGGGGCGTGCATAAGCGCACCAGCGTGCCTACCGTCTCTGTCCTACTGTCCCCCTCTACTTATGCTCATTTCTTTCGTTCAGGTCCGTGTTTATATTTATGCCTGCTATCTTGTACATGTTTGACAAACTAATAAATACAAATGTCAGGGGAAAGGATGGGACCAAAGCTAAATTTTGATTTGATTTGATGATGTCGCTACAATTCCAGCAGCCCGCTCATCAATTTATAAGACAGACTCCAGTTTTCTTAGTGGTTTGGTTGCAGCCGGTGGACAGCAAGGACAAAACCACAATTACCATGGAATAATAGCATTGGATTAAGTTTTTAGATTGACTTTAAATCTCTCTCTCTCTCTCTTTAGCCCTTTGCCTGTTTAGCAAAGTGAGCCAAAATAGGGGATTCTTTCAGAAAAAGAAAACACCCAGCAAGCTGGGGGGAAGAACCAAGGATCCAAACGCTCCCGGCATACCGTCAAGCCGTTGTCGGTACAGGTGGACAGCAGGGCCGGGTGCCAATTTCTTTGGGTTTAAAGGAAGTAGTGGGAGGGAAACTTGCGAGAGAACCGCTCCTAGTAGGGTTTAACTTTCCTCTAGCAAATGAGGAGGAGAAGCTACAACATTCTGTTCCAAGCGCTCCAGTGAGAATGTTTTTTTGGCAGAGGTGTTACTAAAACCGAGCAGCACGTTTTATGGTTGCCAGCACCAGAGGAAGAAGGGAAAAGAAGAATTAGTCAGGTAGGGTGATCAGCCTCGTTCCTCCCTGTTTTTTTCCCCCCCTGAAAGCGGTTTATTATTTTCAGAGTTTATTTAATCAGGCGGAAGAATCCTGCTTTCTCAAGGCAGAGTTAATGTGGTTAATTAAGGAAAAATAATGTTTCCACCCTGCTTGGAGAGCTGCAGCTTGTTTTAGGGGGATTTTTTTTCCCTTCCCGCTTTCCTTTGACAGTTTATTACCTTCTGTGTGTTTTATTAATCGCTGTTTGAAGGAGAAGCGTTCCTTTACGGTTTGTTTTTTTTAAAAGCAAAATCTTCCTGAAATGTTGGAATTTGGAATGAAGCATTTTCTCTCCACGTCTCACTTGTTGCACAGGTTTGACTCAGACGTACGGTAGGTTTTATTTTTGTCTGCTGGGGAAGCGTGGCAATGAAATGGCATGCGTTGCCATCAGCTGATGATTTGGGGGCAGATTTGATTGCTTGTATGTGCCGGCTGTGCTTAAGAAGGTGTACTCAGGTCCTGATTTTATTTTCCTGAGATTGGGGGATGGATAGATCTGCTGAAGACTTCGCCTTGTTTGCAAATTTACGAATCAACCGTCATAGCGACGAAAGAAGGGGAAAAGTTTTCCTCAGAATGCAATTCAATTTCACTGCCCCCCAAAAGGTCTCTGTTTTTCCTTGCTTCTCATCCAAGATCCTTTTTTCAATTCAGTCTTCTATCAGAACTGAAGAAGCTTCTTGGATGAGAAGCAAAAGGTCTGCGAGAAACAAAGCAAGTCTCTTGGGGGAGGGGGGGAAGCAACTTTGGGTCAATCATGACCTGGATGACCGAGAATCTCCATAGACACATCGGTTTCGCTGTTGCTAAAAGTGGCGTTTAAGAGGTATGTCATAATTTGCAGAGGCTGTTTGGAACTAGGGAAACTTAGATTTTTGTGGCTTTCTTCGTGCATCGGATCCTAAAGACAGAGAGAAACTGGATTTTTTCCCCTTGTCGTAATGATTCCCCTGCCTACTCATGCAGAAGCTCCATTGAATTCAGCAGCTGTTGTGACCAGGTGGATGCATCCGGTACCTTCGGACAGTTGTTTTGAAAAGGTGTAGCCATTTCAATAGAGCATTTTTGGCAAGAGAGGTATTGCTGTCTAATGGGGGTATGATGACTGTAGCTGTAACCGTGATCCCTGGAAGTCTTTAGAGCTGTATTGTGAACACATCTGGAAGGATGTGTTTATATTTGTGGAGGGAGAATTAAATATTTTTTCTGCCTTGCTGAGATCTCATTACGAGGTGAAGGTCAACCATTTTCACTCACTTTGGTACAGTTTCAAGAAAGGCTCTCCAGATGAATGGCCATTCAAGAGATAACTGTTGTTCTGATCTAGGCTTCCCAAGAGCCTGACGCAAACTCCTAGTCCCGACAAAGAACCCTTTTATTAATTGACTGTGAATTCTGCTCATTCACATCCAACAAAGTCTTTCAAGGGAGGATTTATAGTCACAGACCTTATCTGGCTTGGAGAGCTGCAAAGGAGTCTCGGAGACTCACAAACTCCACTCCCCTTTCGCTTCTCTTTTATTTCCTCTGGGAGGGACCATTCATTGTCCGCCTGTGGTCTTACTCCCAAGTTCTGTACCCCTGTTCTTTAGCTGTTCCCTTCCTCTGGCAACTCTGGGCATGCGTACACTGGGAACAGGCTCCAGCTGTTTGTCTGCCTCACGGATGTCTGCCTCTGAAAGCGGCTGATAACTGGCATACTGCTCTGGCCCCCTCTCTGCCTCCGACACAGAGCCCTCTTCAGAGCCTTCCCCAGACTCCAGGACTGGCCCATGTTCCTCCCCAACCTCCACACTATCAGAACCTGCTGCCAGATCTGCTGGCCACTGGCAAGCGACAACAACTGTATGTGTTCAGTTTTCCTGCTTTTGTAAAGAACATGTCCATGATCATAGTCTATTAAGAACTGTATTTTAAAGGAACACATGTTAGTCAAATCTGATATTTACCACTGGGTTGTGGATTGCTTTCTCAGTCATGTCAAAATTAGAATGAAATGATTGCCGTTCTTATTTTGTTGGTAGACACTTGGAAACTCCAAGGAACATCTGTTTTATGATGGTCTGTTGGCTGGCATGTTAATTTTTTCCTTATTTGTCATATTTATTTTTCATGCCACCCATATATTTTTTGTTGTTGTTCAAGGACCACAGAATGATGTCCGTGAGATTGTTATTTTAAGCCATATGAAATTCAGCACTTCAGGTTTTCTTAAAACTGCTCGAAATTTCAGTGACATTTCGGCAATGGAAGGAGCCTCTAAATTTCTCTGTAAGCAAAATGCAAAAATTATGTTGCACCCTGTGGAAAATAGCACTCTTTTGGAGGTTTCCTACTTTTATCAGATGTCCCTACAGTTTTCCTTAAAATTATTTTCTTCTTTCACATAAAGGGGTATCCAAGGTTTTTTCCCCCTTGATTGTTGTCTTTTGCAGAACTTTAGTAGCAATTCTAGATAATCCTCTTTCATGACAGGGTAATTCCTATTTTGGAAAGGCAGAGGTTTATAGAGTTGATCATTTTAAAGGACTATGATTATTCCATATATGTATATGAGTAAGGAAATTAGGTTATTCCCAAAAGCTTTTCATCTGGGCAAAGAGTATTCCATTTAAATATATTTTAAAAAGCGGAAACAATTGTATAACAGTATAAACAGTGATATGTGTTTGGTTTTTGATGGAATTGTATACTCTGTGAAGGTGTAAAGCCGAAATTTTTTCTGGCAAAGCCTTATTGTGCAAAATATAGATTACCCGATACTTTCAAAACGAATTTTCTATATTTAGATGCTTGAGGAAATTGCTAACATTATATCACTGTCCCTTAAAATGTTTGTAAACGTTTGAAGTTTTATATATGTTAACAGAATCAAGCTGTTAAAATATTTAAGCACGAAAGCTGTTCGTTCAATATCTGAATAGCCATATATATACACTTGTTCTACTATTAGAAGTTGCTGGAAACTGGAATAAATTGATATAATTGGTATAGTTTGGTCTTTTGGACTCCCTGGAGAAGAGCCTCATGCTGGGAAATATTGAGGGCAAAAGAAGAAGGGGACAACAGAGAAGGAGGTGGCTGGATGGAGTCACCAAAGCAGTCGGCATGAGCTTAAGCCAGGGGTGTCCAAACTTGGCAACTTTAAGACTTGTGGACTTCAACTCCCAGAATTCCCCAGCCAGCAGAGCTGCTGGCTGGGGAATTCTGGGAGTTGAAGTCCACAAGTCTTAAAGTTGCCAAGTTTGGACACCCCTGGCTTAAATAATGGACTCCAGAGGATGGTAGGGGACAGGAAGGCCTGGAGGAACGTTGTCCATGGGGTCGCGATGAGTCGGACACAACTTCGCAACTAACAACAACAACAGCATAGTTTGGTCTAGTGGTTAAGACACTAGCTTAGAAAGCCTGAGGGATTTAAGAGTTGTAGTCCCACTTTAGGCACGAAAGCCGGCTGGGTGGCTTTGGCCGTTCACTCTCTCTCAGCCCAGATCACCTCACAGGGTTGTTGTTGTTGGAAAAAGAGCAGGAGGGAGGCGTGTTGGATATGTTCACCACCTCGAATGATTTGTAAAAAAAAAAAAAGAAAGAAAGGGCAGGATATAAATAAAACATGGCTAGAATGGATTCATTGTGAATTATGGATTTGAAACCTTCTGCTCTGAACTTAGTACACATAGTCCTCAATGTATGACCATTGGGGCTAGAATTTCTGTTGCTAGGCAAGATAGTTGTTAAGTGAGTCGCGCCCAATTCGGGGACCTTTTTTTTTTTACCATAGTTGCTAAGTGAATCACTACAGCAAAGTGAATCACATGGTCGTTAATGGAATCTGGCTTCCCTCAGTGCCTTTGCTTGAAAATGACATTCATAAATCCAGGATGCTCAACCTGTTTAATTATTAAAGATTATTAGTTATTAAAGATTAAAATTATTAAAGCTTTTTAATGTGTGCCAGTGTGTCCATCTTTCTATTTCTCTGTCCATCCATCCATCGTCCGTCTGTCCGTCTGTCTGTCTGTCTGTCTGTCTGTCTATCTATCTATCTATCTATCTATCTATCTATCTATCTATTCATCTATCTATCATCTATCTATCTATCTATCTATCTAACATCTATCTATCATCTGTCTGTCTGTCTATCTGTCTCTCTGTCTCCCTGCCTGCCTGCCTACCCACCTACCTACCTACCTACCTACCTATCATCTATTTATTTATCTACTATCTATGTCTGTCTGTCTGCCTGCCTGCCTGCCTACCTACCTACCTACCTATCAATCTACCTACCTACCTACCTACCTACCTACCTACCTACCTACCTACCTACCTATCTATCTATCTATCTATCTATCTATCTATCTATCTATCTATCTATCTATCTATCTATCTATCATCTGTTGTAAATACAAGGCACTTGCCAAGTTGCCTGTATTTTGGTCATATGACTGTGGAAATGCTGTGATTTTCATAAATTTTCAGTGCTTTGTTAATTTGAAAGGTCACTAAACGAATGGTTGTAAGTCAAGGACTACCTGTAGTTGTAATATAAAGGGCCCAGTGAAAGCACCCAGAATCCAGGATAGCCTGTTGTGGGAACTCACATAATGTGACCTCCAACTAAAACTCAGGGTAAGGGGCCTACCTAGCACCCATGAAGATGTATTCAGGCAGATGAAAGTCTATGAAACCCATTCTGCCTTCTCTTGAACTACTGGATCAAGCCAAGGCAACAATGTCCCTAGTTAGTCTGCATTTTCTCAAAGTTGTTTATCTCCAGCAAAGTCCCAGCCAACAGTCTTTCAAGAGATTTCACAACTACAGACCTTTATCAGGCTTGGATTGCTGCCAGGCCGATATCTTCCAAACGCCACTCTGTAGCAGACAATACTTGGCAAGAAGTCAGGAACAGATCTTCACTCTAATGAATTGAACTAATTGCCTCCTGCAAACTCCCCTTCCCTTTCGCTCCTCTTTATTCCCTATGGGAGGGTCCATTCACCGTCCACCTGTGGCTTTTCTCCTGAGTCGACCCTTGTTCCTTAGTATTCCTTTCTCCTAGCAGGAAGGCAGCTGATAACTGTCAGATGGCCCTGGCCCCCTCTCTGCCTCCGACACAGAGCCCTCATCAGAGCCTTCCCCAGACTCCAGGACTGGCCCATCTTCCTCCCCAACCTCCTCACTGTCCGAATCTGCTGCCAGATCCACTGGCCGCTGGTGGGCCACAACATTGTGGGTACAATGTAGGAATGATAATGTCAGCCTGCCTTACTATATTGTAAGGAGTCTAGAACTAAATGATATGGAAGGCTTAAATTGCTCCATTGGTAGAAGCAGAGGACCCTGTTCTGACCCTGGCTTCTATTCCATTCCTTGCTTTCTGAAAGTCTACTGTAAATCTAATGATGTGAAAATCTTATTTAATAAAAACCCATAGGGCTTCCTTCACTGCGCCAAGGTGTAAGTTTGGTTGGCCTTGCAACAAACAACGGAGCTCCAGTTTTGCTGCACCGCGGGCCAGTCCTCCACTGTTCACAGGGCGGCCCTGTGGGCCAGATCTAAGCACTCCCGCGGGCCATATCTACCCCCTGGTCCTTGAGTTTGACACCCCTGCACTAGACCAAGCTGGCTCTCTTGAACTAGAACTCCATGTTCATCTAGTCCCATGAAATAGTTATGCAGGATTGCTTGATTTGAATAGTTTATGGGGGATTCTGTGATTTGGCAATACTGCTTTTTTTTTTTTTTGCAGTAAAGTGCATTCTTTTGTTGCAAGCATGTTTTATTACTGCTGATAAAAAAATAAAAGCATGCAATCTCTTCATTTTTGCTAAGGACCCATCTCAATTACTGCAGAGACTTTGAAGAACCCTTTTTTTTTTTGCAGTAAAACGGTGTACTGGAATAATTAATCACAGCTCCGCGTACAGCAGTCTTAATCACAAATTCAAAGTAAACTTTCTCTTGGGATTAATTAATCCAGATTTATCTAGCTTCATTTCTTGTAGTTGGCTTTTACACGATTTCGCCTAGAATTCCGACTCTTAATTTTATTTTTATAGGAAGAGCCTGATGATATTGTGGTGCCATAAATAGTTTTTGGTTGTCGTTGCTATTTTTCCAACTTTTCTAGACTTCAGAATTCAATTCAAACCCAGCCTACTGATGCTGTTGGAAGAAATATCCATCTGGTTCAGTCCCAAGCGGGGAGAAAGACACTGGAAACATGCAGGCTGATTGGAAAGATGGTTTATTGATGGACAGGATCACATGGGTTTGAGGTTTTGGCCAGCTGACCACATGGAGTTGAGAATGAGAGTTATTTATACCTTCTCTTACGACTTACAATACAATACAATAGCAGAGTTGGAAGGGACCTTGGAGATCTTCTAGTCCAACCCCCTGCCTAGGCAGGAAACCCTATACCATTTCAGACAAATGGCTATCCAACATCTTCTTAAAGACTTCCAGTTCACAACTTCTGGAGGCAAGATGTTCCACTGATTAATTGTTCTCACTGTCAGGAAATTTCTCCTTAGTTCTAAGTTGCTTCTCTCCTTGATTAGTTTCCACCCATTGCTTCTTGTTCTACCCTCAAGTGCCTTGGAAAATAGTTTGACTCCCTCTTCTTTGTGGCAACCCCTGAGATATTGGAACACTGCTATCATGTCTCCCCTAGTCCTTCTTTCTATTAAACTAGACACACCCAGTTCCTGCAACCGTTCTTCATATGTTAGTCTCCAGTCCCCTAATCATCTTTGTTGCTCTTCCCTGCACTCTTTCTAGAGTCTCCACATCTTTTTTTACATCGTGGAGACCAAAACTGAATGCAGGATTCCAGGTGTGGCCTTACCAAGGCATTATAAAGTGGTATTAACACTTCACGTGATCTTGATTCTATCCCTCTGTTGATGCAGCCTAGAACTGTGTTGGCTTTTTTGGCAGCTGCTGCACACTGCTGGCTCATATTTAAATGGTTGTCCACTAGGACTCCAAGATCCCTTTCACAATTACTGCTGTTGAGCAAGGTATCATCTATACTGTACCTATGCATTTCGTTTTTGTTGCCTAAATGTAGAACCTTACTCTTTTCACCATTGAATTTCATTTTATTAGATAGTGCCCAATCAAGAGCCTTGCCCTTGAGCTTCCTGTTCCTGTGCAAGAAATGTATTGTATTGGCTATAGTCAGACTCCCATGGGGCCATGTGGGGTCATGTTTGTCTGAGATAAGTTTGGTTGAAGTTTGGACTCTGGTGTAATGACCTTAGGAGATTTTTGTAATGCAGTGAGCCCTGCTGCTAGATAATCCTATTATGTCCTGGAGGGCCATGTCTTAATCCCATCACCCTGGAGCTGAAGATCTTTGGTTTGTAGATTGACTGGCCCAGTCTTGTTGGGGCTATTAAGAAAGGTGGGGGCTGCTTTCCAAGAGCATGTTTCTCCTTTAGGGAAATATAATATTCTGCCTTTTTAATATTTCTCAAAATATTTCATTCTTCCAGGAGAGGCGTGGGTGCTAACTTTCTACAATGCAAACGAAAGACTGTAATACTAATTATGGTTTTAAAGAGACACTGCATCTTTAGTTAGAAACTTCCCCCCCAGCCTCCTATAGTTTCTTCCTGGCCGTGAACTAAAGTTCTGGTCTATAAGAATATTCTCTTAAATTAGTCTTTCGCTTTAATTACTGTTTATCTAACATTAACTGTCTTTCTTTATTTTTTAATTGTGAGATAGCAGTAAAAAGGACATGACTAAAAAGAAGACGGTAGTTAATGTCCCTTCCCTGCCTTGGAAAGGACTGAAGTGATTAATTGGGCTATTCTACAGCAGAGTACTGCTGAAGCCATGCTGTGTACAAAGCAGTTAGCAAGAGATTTTAGAAGGAGGGGGGATTAATTGAAATTGCTGGAAAGCATTGTTGAGTGGGACCTACTTTTTGTGATGATTATTTAAAACACAACCACTGGATTGTGAGAGAGAGAGGGAGAAAGAGGGAGGGAGAGTTTTAGGGGAGAGTAAATGTTTTGGGAATTTTGTGGGAGCAAATTGCTGTATTATGGAGCAACTCATTGAATATGAATGATTTTTTAAAAAAAAAATGCTCTTCAGTGCTAGTGCTAGATATGTGCCACCTGTCTATCAACTCTGAGGTTAAATGTTCAAACAATCTTTAGAAGGAAGCATATTGTGATGTCAGAAAAATACCTGCCAGCTTTATTTTTTTTATTTATTTCCGTTTTGTTTTGTCTTATTTTATTTTTTACTATTTTATTTTATTTTTTCCTGGCTTTATTATTTTTATAAAGAGTGCAAGGCAGTGAACATATCCAATGCACCTTCTTCCTCCTTGTCTTTTCTCCACAACAACCCTGTGAAGTGAGTTAGGCTGAGAGGCAGTGATTGGCCCAAAGTCACCCACCCAAAGTGCTTAAGGTGGGACTAGAACTCAAAGTCTCCTAGTGATTGGCTCAAAGTCACCCACCCAAAGTGCTTAAGTTGGAACTAGAACTCAAAGTCTCTTAGTGATTGGCCCAAAGTCACCCACCCAAAGTGCTTAAGGTGGGACTAGAACTCAAAGTCTCCTAGTGATTGGCTCAAAGTCACCCACCCAAAGTGCTTAAGTTGGAACTAGAACTCAAAGTCTCTTAGTGATTGGCCCAAAGTCACCCACCCAAAGTGCTTAAGGTGGGACTAGAACTCAAAGTCTCCTAGTGATTGGCTCAAAGTCACCCACCCAAAGTGCTTAAGGTGGAACTAGAACTCAAAGTCTCCTAGTGATTGGCCCAAAGTCACCCACCCAAAGTGCTTAAGGTGGGACTAGAACTCAAAGTCTCCTAGTGATTGGCTCAAAGTCACCCACCCAAAGTGCTTAAGGTGGAACTAGAACTCAAAGTCTCCTAGTGATTGGCCCAAAGTCACCCACCCAAAGTGCTTAAGGTGGAACTAGAACTCAAAGTCTCCTAGTGATTGGCTCAAAGTCACCCACCCAAAGTGCTTAAGGTGGGACTAGAACTCAAAGTCTCCTAGTGATTGGCTCAAAGTCACCCACCCAAAGTGCTTAAGTTGGAACTAGAACTCAAAGTCTCTTAGTGATTGGCCCAAAGTCACCCACCCAAAGTGCTTAAGGTGGGACTAGAACTCAAAGTCTCCTAGTGATTGGCTCAAAGTCACCCACCCAAAGTGCTTAAGGTGGAACTAGAACTCAAAGTCTCCTAGTGATTGGCCCAAAGTCACCCACCCAAAGTGCTTAAGGTGGGACTAGAACTCAAAGTCTCCTAGTGATTGGCCCAAAGTCACCCACCCAAAGTGCTTAAGGTGGAACTAGAACTCAAAGTCTCGTAGTGATTGGCCCAAAGTCACCCACCCAAAGTGCTTAAGGTGGAACTAGAACTCAAAGTCTCCTAGTGATTGGCCCAAAGTCACCCACCCAAAGTGCTTAAGGTGGAACTAGAACTCAAAGTCTCCTAGTGATTGGCTCAAAGTCACCCACCCAAAGTGCTTAAGGTGGAACTAGAACTCAAAGTCTCTTAGTGATTGGCCCAAAGTCACCCACCCAAAGTGCTTAAGGTGGGACTAGAACTCAAAGTCTCCTAGTGATTGGCTCAAAGTCACCCACCCAAAGTGCTTAAGGTGGAACTAGAACTCAAAGTCTCCTAGTGATTGGCCCAAAGTCACCCACCCAAAGTGCTTAATGTGGGACTAGAACTCAAAGTCTCCTAGTGATTGGCTCAAAGTCACCCACCCAAAGTGCTTAAGGTGGAACTAGAACTCAAAGTCTCCTAGTGATTGGCCCAAAGTCACCCACCCAAAGTGCTTAAGGTGGAACTAGAACTCAAAGTCTCCTAGTGATTGGCCCAAAGTCACCCACCTGGTTTTCATGCTTAAGGTGGGACTAGAACTCAAAGTCTCCTGGTGATTGACCTAAAGTCACCCACCATTTTCTTGCATAAGGCAGGACTAGAACTCACCGTCTTCCACTTTCTAACTTGGGCCCTTAACCACTAGACCAGCGATGGCGAACCTTTTTGGCTTGTGTGCCATAAGCGGGGGAAGCGCAGGGGGGTTGTGCTCGGGTGTGTTGCACCCATAATGCAATGTGCGACCCCCCCCCAGCACACATGCGCATATGACAGGTGCTCCCCCCATTTTTTGCATGCTTTTTTTGTGAACAGACTTGCCGAACTTCCGGTTTGCTCGTAGGGCCAGTTTTTTGCACTTCAGAGGCTTCAGGGAAGCTTCTGAAGCCTCCGGAGGGCCTCCGGGGAGGGGGGAGGCTATTTTCGCCCTCCCCAGGCTCCTATAAAGCCTCTGGAGCCTGGGGAGGGCGAAAAATGGCTTTAAAAAAGGCTGAATTCAGCTGGCTAGCACACGCATGCACGCTGGCCAGATGACAGGGCAACGCCTCGTGTGCCCTGGTAAATGTCTCCGCGTGCCACCTGTGGCACACGTGCCATAGATTCGCTGTCCCGGCACCAGACCAGACCGGCTCTCATTTCCCCCCCAGAATGCCGCTTGCTGAGTTCATAACACAACCTTATTCTGGAGACATTTTGATGGACTTCATTTGGCAGACAGCCAACAATGAGGAGATAGGACGAGAGGATACGAGTTCCACCTATCTCTAAATGCCCTCATGCCTGTCCTTCATCCGCGATGAATTCAGCGGTGATGAGAGCACATTTTCTCAGTACTAACGAAAGGCCAGATTTGTTTCTCCAGGAGCCACTAAGCTTAGATTCATTTTGTGTTCTTGAACCTTGGTTGCTCTCTGGGGGGGAAGACCCTAAACATGCAGAATTGTAAAAAAAAAAATGCCCATGTTGGCTGGGGGATTCTGGGAACCGAAGGTGCCCAGTGCTTTCACCCTAGCGTTCCCCAAAAAGCACGAAGCAGATTCCTGGTCCCGACAAAACCCCTTTTATTAAACGAATGTGAATTCCTCTCATTTACATTCAGCAAAGCCTGGTAAACAGTCTTTCAAAGGTGAAGCTATGACCACAGACCTTATCTATCTTGGAAAGCTGCCATGTAAATATTTTCCAAAGGAGGTGCTGTGCAAGGAAAGACTGGGCACAGAATCTCTGAGATTCACGGACAGATTTTCACACTCCTGAAACGAATCTAACGACCGACCGACTGAATAGTTTCCTGCAAAAGCCCACTCCCCTTTCGCTCCTCTTTTATGTCCTATGGGAGAGGCCAATCGCCTTCCACCTGTGACTTTATTCCCAAGTCGACCCTGATTTCTGAGTTGTTCTTTTCTTCCGATAGCTCTGCGCATGCGCACACTGGGAACAGGCTCCCCCTGTTCCTCTGCCTCACTGCTGTCTAACTCCGTAGGCACCTGATCACTGCCAGATGGCCTCGTCCCCGTCTCTGCCTCCCACGCAGAGCCCTTGTCCGAGCCTTCCCCAGACTCCAGAACTGGCCCATGCTCCTCCCCAACCTCCTCACTGTCAGACTCTGCTACCAGCTCTGCTGGCAGGCCACAACACCCAGGTTGAAGAAAGTTGGCTTGATCAGTGAGCCTGGATTGGGTTAATCTACGGCTTCCCGTTCTCGCGGCGAAGAAGGACTGACTCTTGAGGTCACTTCCAGCTGCATATGCAAATCAGCTGAATCACCCATGAAGGTAAATGGTCTCGTCTTCCATTAACACAAAGAGACACAAATGTCTTTTCTGGAGAACGAATCCACCGAACTGTGAACCGTCTTTCAGAGAGAAGCTTTTGAGACAACTTTGCTTTGGGAATCTTCTGAGGAAACTATTAAGCCTCCTGTCTCGCATACTGTACATCTTTTAATGTCACCGCTTAATTTGGCATGATAATAGCACAGGACACTGAACAGTTTGTAGGCTGGTCAAGCTGACCTTGAGCTATACAGCCCAAGCTACAGTCAAACAGACTGAAGCCATTAATGTACAGCTCCGTGGGTGTAATTATAGGAGGGGAAAATGTCCCCTCCCAGATTTCGGAGTGGGCGTGGGGTTATAATTAGTTTCTTTCCCCCTCCTACATCTTCTGAGTCCACGGTTCCTGTAAATGCAACGGCTTTAAAAATCTAGAAAAGAAATGCAAGGGCCAGGAGGAGGGGACAGGTTCACCTCTCTTCTCTATTCCAAGTCTTAAAAGAAAGGAAAAAATATATCTCAGATTGCAGGTATGTCTTTGTTGGGCCAATAATTGTCTACTATTATGGCTGCACAGGTATGTTGCATTCTCCCACCCCCGGCCGCCCCAGCTTGGAAGAAATGTTCTTCTGGGTTCAGTTCCAAGTGGGGAGAAAGACACTGGAAACATGGTGGCTGTTTGGAAAGATGGTTTTAATGGAGGACAGGATCACATGCCTTGAAGATGTTGGGTGAACAAAGAAAAAAGGGAAGAGAATGCCCCGAGTTTTATACTCTCTCTGGACTTTTGAATTTGAGCTTGTGTTCTGATTGGTTGTCAGATTCCGATGGGGCCAAGCAGGGGCAACTCTGTAGGCTGTCCTGAGTCCCAGGATTGGCTGACTTTTGCTAGGTGATGATGTAATGAAAAGGCTTTGGGATTCCTATTATGGCTCTGCCTGAAGGAGGTAGACCAGTGATGGCGGAGCTATGGCACGCGTGCCACAGGTGGCACGCGGAGCCATTTGTCAGGGCATGCGAGGTGCTGCCCTGTCAGCTGGCCAGCCGCATGCGTGCGATGGCCAGCTGAGTTCACTGTTTTTAAAAGCCATTTTTCAGCCTCCCCAGGCTCCAGAGACCTTATAGGAGCCTGGGGAGGGCGAAAAGAGGCCCCCTGCCCATCCCAGAGGCCCTCCGGAGGCTTCAGGGACCGTCCGGAGGCTTCCCTGACATCTTTGGAGCGCTCAAAACGACCCTCCGAGCAAACTGGAAGTCACTTTTGGTTTGCTCGGAGGGTCGTTTTAAGCGTTCCGAAGGCATCAGGGAAGCCTCTGGACGGTCCCTGAAGCCTTCGGACGATCCCTGAAGCCTCCAGAGGGCCTCCGGGGGGGGGCAGGGGAGGCTCTTTTCGCCCTCCCCAGGCTCCTATAAAGCCCCTGGAGCCTGGGGAGGGCGAAAAAATCATGTTAAAATGGGGGGTCGCGCCTGTTGTGCGCGCATGCACACTGGGGGGTCGTGCATTACATTATGGGTGCAGCACGCCCGCACACGACCCCCCTGCCCTCCCCCCACTTGTGGCATGCGAGCCAAAAATGGTTTGCCATCGCTGAGGTAAACCTTTGTTATGCAGAATAGACTGGCCCAGGCCTTAGTGACCCATTGACAAAGGTGGGGATGGGTGGCTGAGTTTCTACCTCCCTTTTAGGGGGATTATTCTATCCTTTTAATATTTCCTAAAATATATCATTTTCCTAGGAGAGGGCTGGGTGCTAACTTCCTACACCCCCATTCATTTGGCTGGAGCATCTGCTTTAACCGAGTCTCCCATGGGGAGAAAGGGAATAATTTGATGAAATTCGCATGGGTTGAATTTGGCGTTCCTGCTTTTATATGGTAGTCCTCGACTTACGACCGCAATTGAAGCTTGCAATTATGGTATCGATCAAATCTTTATTCAGTCATAGACCCACATGGGCAATTATGGTCGTAAGTTGTGATAATCACAACTAAACTAGACCCATTTTACAACTTTTTTCCAGGGTTTGTTAAATGAATAGCGGGTTTGTATATTGCTTTATAGTGCTTTACAGCCCTCTCTAAGCGGTTTGCAGTCAGCATTTTGCCCCCAACAATCTGGGTCCTCTTTTCACTGACCTCGGAAGGATGGAAAGCTGAGTCAACCTTGAGTCGGTCAGGATTGAACTCCTGGCTGTGAACGGAATCAGCCTGCAATACTGCAATCTAACCGCTGCGCCACCAGGGCCTCCTTGATGAATGCTATAGTCATTAAGCGAAACTATTGTTCATTATGGGCATTTTTTGCCCCCCAGAAACCAGAAATAAATGGAGGGGGCGGGGTTTCAGGAGGCAAAAATCCTGTATTCAGCGTATAAGACGCACCCAGATTTTCAGCCACTTCTTTGAGGGGAAAAAGGTGTGTCTTATACTCCGAAAAGTAGGGTAATCTAATCTAATCTAATCTAATCTGGTGTGGTGGGAAAATTTGCCAATGAGCCTGTACCAGATTTCATAGGAAAAATATCCTGGAAAACGTCCTCAGTGCATTTCTAGAGGAGAGTCAACCAAGCAGCAGCTCGTATTCTGCCCCATACATCCCTGCGACCAATCCGCTCGCACAGAGAGGGCCTCCTCCAGGTGCCGTCCACCAGACAGTGTCGAGGGGCGGCGCCTAGGAGTAGAGCCTTCTCTGTGGCGGGCCCAGCCCTGTGGAATGACCTCCCTCCGGATATTAGGAATACCTCTGACCTCCGCTCCTTTCGTATAAAGCTCAAGACCCACCTATTCCAAGTAGCTGGCCTGGCTCAACTTTGATCTAACTATATCGCTCCTGACGGGTTTTTATTTGGGTATTTTAATTGCATTCAATTACTTAGGGGTTTTTAAACATTGTATTTTATTGTTTTTATTCATTAGCCGACCTCCTCCTTGTACATGTCTTGGTATATGTTTTTGTAATATGTATGTCTTGTCTATATATTTATTTCATATGTTTTATTGTACGCCGCCCCGAGTCCTTCGGGAGAGGGTGCGGCTAAGAAATAAGTATTATTTTTTATTATTATTATTATTATTATTATTATTATTATTATTATTATTATTATTATTATTATTATTATTATTATTATTATTATTATTATTATTATTATTATTATTATTATTATTATTATTATTATTATTATTATTATTATAGAATGCTGCTGATTGATCCATTGTAACCTTATGTTAGGCCCATGAAATCAGGAGTGAACCACCTAGATAGTTCCCAGAATCCTGAGCCATGGCCGTGATGCCCAGGGAATGCTGGGGATTGAAGTCCACATGTCTGTAGGGGGAGGAATAACACTCTTTAGATTTCTTGAAAGTCTCTTGTGGTTCCTCAGTAGGGCGAGTAGTGCAAGAATTAAGGAGAAACTTCCTAACAGTGAGGACAACTAACCAGTGGAACCACTTTATAAAGGCTTAGTAAGGCCCCACCTGGAATCCTGCATCCAGTTTTCATCACACTACAGAAAAGATGTTGACACTTGGGGAAAAGTGCAAAGAAGAGCAACTAAGAGGATTAAAGGCCTGGAGGCTAAAAAATATGAAGAACAAGTTGTAGGATTTGGGTTTGGCTAGTCTAGAGAAAAGAAGGACTAGGGGGTGGGGGACGGGACATGATAACAGTATTCCAGTATTTGAGGGGTTGCCACACAGAAGTGGGGGGGTCAATTCATCTTCCAAAGGACCAGAAGGCAGGACAAGAAACAATGAGTGGAAACTAATTAGGGAGGAGAACTAACACGGGAGGTTTTTAAGAAGAGACTGGACAGTCACTTGTCTGAAATGGTACAAGGTCTCCTGCTCGAGAAGGGGGTTGGACTAGAAGACCTCCAAGGTCCCTTCCAGCTCTATTCTGACTGATTTTTTTCAGGAAGGATTTCTCTGAAGGTTCAGCAGCTCAGCAGCTTCACGGTTCCCCATTTGCAGTGATCCTACATGGCATTGGGGTGCTAGTGTTTGATTACAAGGTAGTCCTCAATTTGCAACAGTTTGTTTAGTGGCCATTTGAAGTTTCAACGTCAGTGGAAAAAGTGATTTATCCCCTTGGTCACATGATCAAAATTCAAACACTCAGCAACTGACTCATATTTATGATGGCTGCAGTGTCCTGGGATCATGGGATCCCCCTTTTGCGACCTTCTAATAAGCAAAATCCACGGGAAATCCAGATTCACTTAATAGCCGTATTGCTCACTTAATAGCTGCTATGATTCACATAACAACAGTGGCAAGAAAGGTTGTAAAATGGGGCAAAACTCACTTAACAAATGTCTTGCTTAGCCACAAAACTTTTGGGCTCAATTGTCGTCATAAACCGAGGACAAACTTCACACAACAACATTGGCACCGGTTGGTTTAGCAATACAAGCTGGCCCAGAATCCTTTGCTGTAGATGCAGAGTCCTCATAGAGCGGTGATGGCTAACATTTTTGGTGCTGAGTGCTCAAAGTGCATGCGCGCACACACACAACCCCAAAATGCACCCTGCTCATGCGCCCCACCCTCTGTGCATGCACCCACCGCATATGCGCCCTGCCCCCCTCCTACCCATTTTTGGCTTTCAGGTTGGTGCAGGCAGCTTTCCAGGCCCAAAATGGGCCTCGCGCAGTGCCCCCACACCCCGTTTTGGCTTCCAAGTTGGTGCAGGAAGCCTTCCAGGCCCAAAATGGGGCACGTGCACATGCAAAAAACCCCAAAATGCAATGCGAGTGTCCCCCGCACATGCGCCCCCCTTCCCATGCATGTGTGCGTGCATCCCACGCATGCGCCCCATTCCCCCTCCCCCCCGTGCATGCGTGGCTGAGACCCTAAGACCAGCTGGCTGGCGGGAGGCGCGCGAACATGCACGGTGGAGCTGGGCTGGGGCAACAGCTGACATGCCCGCAGAGAGGGCTCTGCATGCCACCTGTGACACGCGTGCCATAGGTTTGCCATCCCGGTTATACGGACTTCCAAGCTTATCCAAGTCAGTGAAAGACCCAGCAAATGCCTTGTGTTAGTTTTAAGCTCAGGATGTTAAAGTGTGTCTTTGTGTCATAATGTATTACGAACCAATCCATTTGGTTAATTTATGAATGGTGAATTGTGTGAACCCAGAAACATTTGACCTAAATACAAAGAGGTCTCCAAACCTCCTCCCTGTGCAAATTATTTTTAGTACCAGGCTTTTACTGAAATTATATGTAAGGAAAGTTTTGCACTGTGGTGTGTCCTCCTGCTTAAAAAAATTGCCACACAAATACATGTTTCTGATCTGGATGAAACACCCACAGAGCAAAACAGAGGCGGATCCAAAAGAGTTTTTAAAGCATAAGCCGTTTCAGCAAAGTTTCTTGGAGAATTGTCTGCTTCCAAAACCAGATTCCTTTTCCCTAATTCAAACTCTTTAGGGGAGCTAAAGTGTTCAAAATATAATCTTCTAGTTCAAAACTTGCATAATGATTGAAACAGATGAGAATTCAATAAGGGGTTGAAGGGATTTCTGGAAGCATTAAGAAGGAAAGGAGATAATAATTAATATTTGTTGAAGAGAAGGTTGGAACTGATTGTATTTCATAATTTTAGCCTTCCTTCCTTTCTTCCTTCCTCTCTCCCTCCCTCTCTTCTTTCCTCCCTCCATTCCTTCATTCCTTCCTCCATCCCTTCCCCATATTTTTTCTTCCTTCCTTCCTTCCTTCTTTCTTTCCTTCCTTCCTTTTTCTTTATATTTGTTTTTTTTTTTACTTTGTGTAAAATAAATAAATCAAAAGCTTTGCGTTCTTCCTTCCTTTGAACAAATTCTTCCAGCCCAATAGATACCATGTTCTTGATAGACTTGAGATATTGAAGGTTCGGTCACAGATACTGTACGCCTCCCACTGTAGGAATTCTTGTTCTAGGAGTCCCTTATCTACCAAGCCCTAGCATCATGCCAGATCTCATCAAGGTGGTTTCCAGAATCTTTGTCTCAGCTGCTGCTGTTTGATAGATTTGGCTGAACCGGACAGAGTTGGATCTGGAATGGTATCCATTAGTGACTTGGGTGAAGTGATGGAACAAATGTTTATCACATGTGCTGATAACACAAAACTAGGTGGAATACTTTTGCAGGCAGAAAACAAATTCAAAATTATCCAGATAGGATAGAGAAATTGACTGAAAATAAGAGGATTAAATTAATAGGAACTAATGCAAACGTCTTCATTTAAGGAAAAAAACCTAACATGTTCATGTATAAAACAGCAGATACTAAATTGTAGTTAACCTATGTTTGAACATGAATGATCCAATAGCTAAAAGACAATTTTTGCAATTTTTAGATATAAAACCTTGATATACTGAATTTTTGGCCGATAGTGGATGAAATTTGCACTGGACTGTCATTTCCAAAATAATCAGAAGTAAATTTCTGAACATATTTCTCAACAATTGACAAATTCACTTAAGTTGCTTCATTGATGAAATGACGTAATTGATGATTTTATGCAATTTAACCCAATTTACGCTATCCACAAATTACATAAACCACCTTCTCCAAAATAGTACATTAAATCTAAATTTTACTGAATGTTCACATTTCTGTAATTTTCAATTTATAGGCAATAATAAATCTGTCTCCTTTTATGTGGATCATATAAGGTCAATCAGAAATCAAATGTGGGAGAAGAGCAGACAGAGATGGGAGGTAAAATTAAGTGTGTCATTAGCTTAGAATCATTGCATTCCCACCTGCTCTCCCAAGTCCAAACCCTCCTGAATTCCATTGACATTTATCTGGTGCCAATTTAGTGTTTTATTATTTATTTATTTATTATTCACACTTATAGACCGCCCCCTCTCCCGGAGAGGACTCGGGGCGGTGTACAGTCACTAAAATACATTCTAAAATACATACATAAACAATTAAATTAATACTGGTGAAGGAGGTTATGAGACTGTAATCGAATAATAAATATAATACGTTAAAAGCCTATAAACCCTTAAAACCCAATTAAAATAAATAAATCCCGGGAGGTAAAACTAAGACGGTGCCAGGCCAGCTGATTGAAATAGGTGAGTCTTTAACTTTTGCCGGAAGGAGCGGAGGTCGGTGGTGGTTCGAATGTCTGGGGGGAGGTCATTCCAGAGGGTTGGGCCCATCACAGAGAAGGATCTACTCCTAGGTGTCGCCCGCTGGCATTGCCTGGCAGACGGCACCAGGAGGAGCCCCTCCCTGTGTGAGCGGATAGGTCGCAGGGACGTGTGTGGTAGGATGCGATCCTGCAGATAACTAGGTCCTCTGCCATGGAGCGCTTTAAAGATGGTAATCAATACCTTGAAACGCACCCGAAAGGCTACAGGTAGCCAGTGCAGCTCGCGCAGGAGAGGTGTTACGTGGGAGTAACGAGTACTTCCCATAATAACCCGCGCGGCTGCGTTCTGAACCAGCTGCAGTCTCCGGATGCGTCCCAAGGGAAGCCCCATGTAGAGAGCATTGCAGTAGTCCAGGCGAGACGTCACCAGCGCATGAGTGACCGTGCGCAGGGCACTCCGGTCCAGTAGGGGGCGCAATTGGCGCACCAGGCGAACCTGGTGGAATGCCCCCCTTGCCACGGCTGTCACATGGTCCTCCATTGACAGCCGGGCATCAAGGAGGACACCCAAATGCGCGCGCCCGCTCCACAGGGGACAACTGTTCGCCCCCTATGGCCAGCGATGGAGTCAGCTGGCTGAACCGAGGTGCCGGCAACCACAGCCACTCGGTCTTGGAGGGGTTGAGTTTGAGTCTGTTGTCCCCCATCCAGACCCCGACGGCCTCCAAACACCGGGACATCACTTTCGACAGCCTCGTTGGGGTGGTTTGGGGTTGAAATATACAGCTGAGTATCATCAGCGTAGAGGTGGTATTCAACCCCAAAACCACGGATGATCTCACCCAGCGGCTTCACATATGCGTTGAACAGGAGAGGCGAGAGGACCGACCCCTGTGGCACCCCACAAGTGAGTGGCCTCAGGGACGACCTCTGTCCCCCTGTCAACACACATTGCTTCCGGTCAGAGAGGTAGGAGCCGAACCACCGCAAAACGGTGCCTCCGACTCCCATCCCATCCAACCGGCGCAATAGGATACCATGGTCGATGGTATCAAAAGCCGCCGAGAGGTCTAATAGGACCAGGATAGAGGAGCAACCCCTATCTCTGGCCCTCCAGAGATCATCGACCAACGCGACCAAGGCTGTCTCGGTGCTGTGCCCGGGTCGGAAGCCGGACTGGCGTGGGTCTAGATAATCGGATTCGTCTAGGTGTCGCGGGAGCTGCTGCGCCACCACATTCTCAACAACCTTCGCCACGAAGGGAAGGTTGGAGACTGGACGATAGTTAGCTAGCTCCATTGGGTCGAGTGAAGGCCTCTTGAGCAAGGGTCTCACCACCGCCTCTTTCAAGGCGGTTGGTAAGTAACCCTCACCCAATGATGCGCTCACCAGGCCCAGGAGCCAGCCTCGTGTCACCTCCCAGGCTGCCAGTACCAGCCAGGAGGGGCACGGGTCCGTTAAACAAGTGGTGGGTCGCAGCCGTCCACGCAACCTGTCCAAATCCTCGGGGGCAACAGAGTCAAACTCCTCCCAGAGTGGTCTCTCAAGACTCGCTGTTGGCGGCTCGTCTGGTCCACTGACGGAGGTCCACCCGCTCCGGATCTGATCGATTTTGTCCTGAAGATATTCCCCAAACTCCTCTGCTCTACCCTGTAAGGGTGTCTCCCGCACCCTCTGCGATAGAAGGGAGCGAGTCACCCTAAACAGGGCGGCAGGGCGGTTATCCGCGGACGCAATAAGAGCAGCACAATGTCTACGTTTGGCCGCTCTTATTGCCACAAGGTAAGTCCGCAAATAGGCTCTTACCTGTGTTCGGTCAGATTCGGAGCGTGAGGACCTCCACCTGCTCTCTAGACGTCTCCTGTGGCGCTTCATCACCCTAAGCTCCTCAGTAAACCAAGGAGCCCGGGTGGGTCGATGCCGCAGGAGAGGTCGCAAAGGCGCAACCCGGTCCAAGGCCCCAGTCGTCGCCCTATTCCAGGCAATCACTAGGTCCTCGGAGCGGGAGCGGGACAAGGCTACAGGAATTGGCCCAAGCTCCGTCTGGAATCTATCAGATTCCATCAGGTGCCTGGGGCGGTACCAGTTTATAGAGTCTGGTTCCGCCTCCTCGCGGTGGGGGATAGCGCCAGGGAAGTCCAGCCGGAGGGATGAGTGGTCTGACCATGACAGGGGCGTGATGACTAAATCCCCTATTCCCAGATCACTCGTCCACTGTTCAGATACAAAAATGAGGTCCAGTGTATGGCCCCCTTCGTGAGTGGGGCCCTGCACTAATTGGGTCAGGTCCATGGCCGTCATGGAAGCCATGAACTCCCGGGCCACCTCGGAAGCCGCTCCCATCGACGGCAAGTTAAAGTCCCCCATGACCAAAAGTCTGGGAGTCTCAACTGCCGTCGCTGAGATTAGCTCAAGGAGCTCGGGCAGGGCTGCTGATGCATAGCGAGGAGCCAAGTATACAATCAGCAAGCCCCACTGCCTCCCTGGGCCCCAGTTCACACCAAGGGACTCACACCCGGGTATCTGAGGAACAGTGAACTCCCTCGGCTCTAAACATTCCCGCATAACCACCGCCACCCCTCCACCCTTACCCAGGGCCCGAGGCTGATGAAATGCACGGAAACCCGGTGGGCACATTTCCACGAGGGGTAAACCACCCTCGTGGCCCAGCCAGGTCTCCGTTATCCCTGCAAGGTCTAGCTCCCCCTCTGAGATCAACTCATTAATGAGGGGGGCCTTGTTGGTGACAGACCTTGCGTTACAAAGCATCAGCCGCAGGCCCTGGCTCTGTATGACCTGTCCACCTAGACTGCAGGGGTTGGTACAAGCGACCGGGCGTAACCAACAGCCACGGTCTCCCAACCGACCTTGAGATCTTATCCTGTCCTCGCATCCCCTCCTCCCCGCGACCGTTGTAATAGGGCAACCCTCTGTGTTGAATGGTTTTTAACCAGATTCTCGTGTGTAGTCTTGAGTAAACCTCCTATGCTACAACTTTACGTATTTTCCTGATTCCTCGTGTCTGACATACACAAGAATCAGGTCAACTAAAGTTCAGGGCTGAATTGTCATCAGATAAGAGTCAACAGACTTGAAAAGGGGTTGGACTTGGAATGCATGTAGGAACACAATGAGTCTAAGCTGATGACATGCTTAATTCCACCTTTCAGGTCTGCCTGCTTTTCTCCTACATAATGTGAGTGCCTTCATATGCTCCCTTGCATATTGGGCTGGATGTGTACAACTGGATTTGTAGTCCACAGCACTGAAAGCACCAGACGTGAGAGGCATTTTCGTAGAAACCTCCTAAGAAACCTGATGCCATATTAGATCTGTTTGTCTATCCTCCCTCTCTCTCTCTCTCTCTCTCTCTCCATCCATCTATTTGTCCGTCCATCCATCCATTTGTCTGTCCATCCATCCATTTGTCTGTCCATCCATCCATCCATTTGTCCATCCATCCATCCGTTTGTCCATCCATCCATTTGTCTGTCTGTCCATCCATCCATCCATCCATTTGTCTGTCCGTTCTTCCATCCATTTGTCCGTCCATCCATCCATTTGTCTCTCCGTCCTTCCATCCATTTATCTGTCCATCCATCCATCCATTTGTCCATCCATCCATCCGTTTGTCCATCCATCCATTTGTCTGTCTGTCTGTCCATCCATCCATTTGTCTGTCCGTTCATCCATCCATCTATCCATTTGTCCATCCATCCAACCAGCCAGCCATTTGTCCGTCCATCCATCTATTTGTCCATCCATCTAACCATCTTTCTATTTGTCCGTCCATCCATCGTCTGTCTGTCTGTCTACCTATCTATCTATCTTTCGCAATCTTCAACAAAGTGAATGTAAGGCACACATTTTCTTTTACCCCAGAATCTATTCTCGACTTCAGGAACAGTCATGCAGAGTAGAGAATCTCATGTTTTATAAACCTGTTTGTGCAATTTTACCCACTGCTTGTTCAAGTGCCATCTGCTCTTTTAGGATCCATCTGTTTCCTCTGTAGATATTTAGCTCTTTCTGTAAGATAGTTTTGGGTGACGTAGAACTTTCTGATTCGGGATGTCCTCCGTATCTTATTCTCCTCCCCAGACATTGTATGGATCTAGAGGTGTCAGCGCTAGGCGAAACCTGTTTGGGCTTGAAGTAAAGCAGGGTTAGGTCTGGTCACTATTTGGATGAGGGACTTCCAGAGAAAATGCCAGATTTATAGAGGAGAAGAAGAAGGTGGCATTGTCAACCCACTTCTGTATTGTTCCCAAGAAAATTGCATGGTGCATCATGTAATAGTTGAGAGTCAATCTTGATTCAAAGGTATCTTTATCCTGACTTTATTCAGTGTATAAGGGGTCCCCAACCTTTCGGACCTCATGGACCACTAAATTCATAATTTTAAATCCCGCGGATTACTAATATCATCTGTCTAATGACTGGGTGGGTGGGCGTGGCTAGGTGTTCATGTGACTGGGTGGGCGTGGGCAACTCGATGTCACTCATGTCGAGGGGAGCCTCGACAGCCTCTATTTGCTCTTCCCCTCCCAGCCACTCCTCGCCTGACCGCCCGGGCTCCTTAAGGCCCCAACAGGAAGCAGTTGCTGGAGCTAAGCAGCCACCATGAGAAAGTGTTGGCAAAACAGCTGGCTCAGTTCAAATTGGATCTGGCCAAGAAGGAGGCTCAGCAGAAGCACCTCACTGAGGACTACGAGCATAGGCTTTCCAAGCAGAGGGAAGACCTGTGGGAGTGCAAGGCCAGGTACTGGGTGCCTGGAGGATCAGCGGGTTGAGATGGTCAGCCAGTTCCAGGCCATGATGCAGTCCCACTGGAACGAGGCCCTCCGGCTCTTTGCCATCAGTGGTGCTTTCCTCCGGCCTTCGCCCAAAGCCCCACACCAGGAGGCCGAAGCAGACCCCAAGTCGGAATTTCTGCCCCCCTCCGACCTGTATAAAAAGACCCCGAAGGGGGAGACAAGATGACAAGTATAGGTATGAACATAAAGGATGAATAAAGGAAGTAAATACAGGTAAATGGGGGCAATAAGAAAGTAAGCACACTGCTGCGCTTATGCACTCCCCCTTTATGGACCTCTTAGGCATGGGTTGAAGTCTACAGTAGACAGTTTGCGTTTGAAGCTGTGGGTGTTTGAGGCTGTAACAACGGAGTCACGTAGAGCATTCCAGGCGTTGACCACTCTGTTGCTGAAGTCGTATTTTCTGCAATCGAGTTTGGAGCAGCTTTCCTTGAGTTTGTATCAGTGATGGGAATCAAATTTTTTTACTACTGGTTCTGTGGGCGTGAATTGGTGGGCATGGCATGGCTTGAAGGGCGTGTCTTGGTGGGCATGGCAGGGGAAGGTTACTGCAAAATCCCCGTTCTCTCCCAATCAGCTGGGAGTTGCGGGGCAGAGAATAGATGGGGCCGCGGCCAGTCAGAGGTGGTATTTACCGGTTCTCCAAACTACTAAAAATTCCCACTACCGGTTCTCCAGAACTGGTCAGAACCTGCTGAATACCACCTCTGGTTTGTATCGATTATTTGCCCGTGTAGTATTGTGGTTGAAGCTGAAGAAGTCGCTGACAGGCAAGATGTTATAGCAGATAATTTTGCGCACTAAAATGTTTGCGGTGGTTGCTAATCCAATTGCAGGATCCCTGGGATCTCAGGATCCCAGCCTCCGTCGACTGGAATGAATGAAGACAATTACACAAACCATCAGTGTCCTTGGACCTTGTGCTGAATACACCTATTGTCAAATCTATCCAGGCCACCTCCGCTTCTATTGACGAATCTTTCCCAAGTCGGGCTCATCTAAGGCCATCAGATCATATTGCACACTGTTTTCCCGCCCAGGGGCACCGGCGAGAATTTTTGCGCTCCTCTTTCTAAATATAAAGATGAGTGGAGAGGAGAAGGCTGAGGCCCTTGTGTCGGGTCTGTTCTGTGTTTACGGTAATTATACAGGTGTATAATTGCCTAGAAGTGTTTTGTTTGCCGCGTTCCTGTTCAGCTACACGACATTACAGGTTTGGTCAGTCTGATAGCTGTACGGTTTATTTTCTTTTGGCTGTGAGCCCTGAAAGATGAATAGAGGGAGGTGATCAGAGACCGGGGTTGAATTTATTTTTTTCCTCCCTTTTTCTTTTTTCTTTTTTTTTTGCCAAAAGGCATCGGGGAGACTTCTTGGCATATTATTCAGAGTTCTTTCCCTGACATTCTTCTCTCTCCTCTTGATTGCTGGGCTTTCTTGAAGAGGGTGCCAAAGCTGCCTACGCAGAGTATCTAAAAATCCTAAACAAGAGGAGCTCTACAAACGTGGATTTTATTTTATTTTTGAAACGGGAGGAAATTATTTATTTCAGCGAATGCTCCGGTTTTGGCTGACGTCTAGCAAACATTGATCTTTGTTGCAAGGAACTTTTCCCGAGCAGAAACTCTTTGATGAGGTTGCATAAATAGAAAAATAAAGCCTCCGTCTCTAACAGATGCGCGCGTGCGCACACACACACCGACACATGGGTGGGTGGGCATATTTTGCTAGAATAGCAATTTAAGAAGAGACTGGACAGCCACTTTTTCTGAAATAGTATAGGCCCAGAGGGGGTTTCTACCAGTTTGGATTGTTTCAGCCAAGTAGGTAGTAACTCAGCCTGTCATCCCCCACCCCCCCCACCGAACCGGTTCCCTCTTGTTTTTTGCTTCTGCGCATGCACGGAAGCATTGTTAGGACTGCGCATGCCCACATCAAGCGCACGCAGTGCATCCCTGAGCGAACCAACGGTAGCAGCAGCCAGGACCCACCCCTGTATAGGGCAGTAATGGTGAACCTTTGGCACGCATGCCACAGGTGGCACACACAGCCCTCTCTGGGCACGCCAGCCGTCGCCTCAGCCTAGCTCCACCGCCCATGCACGCGTCCCTCCCGCCGGCCGGCTGGTCTTCAGGTCTCTGCCACACGTGCATGGGAAGGGGAGGGGCACATGTGCGGGGGGGGGACACTCACATTGCATTTTGGGGCATGTGTGCCCACCCCGCACCTCACTTTGGACCCGGAAGGCCTCCTGCACCAACATGGAAGCCAAACTGGGGCACGGGGTGGGGGGCATGCACACCCCACTCCTTGTTTTGGGCCTGGAAAGCCGCCCGCCCCAACCTAGCCTGGAAGCCAAAAATAGGTGAGAGGGGGGAGCATGGCGCATACACAGGGCGTGTGTGTGGTCACATTGCATTTTGGTGTTGCACACACTTTGGACATTCGGCACCAAAAAGATTGGCATCACTGGTCTAGGGTCTTCTGCCAGAGTACCTCCAAGGTCCCTTCTAGCTTCTCTTCTCTTCCTTTCCCTTCCCTTCCATTCCCTTCTGTTCCATTCCATTCCATTCCATTATATTCTATTCTAAGCAGTGATACTGTACATAAACTTAATTCTTAAAAAAAGAACCATCACAATGAGCATGCGATGAGAACACTGCATTGCTCAGGCACAGTGGTCTGATCATACTAATGATAAACGAAACCATCGATTAAAAAGAAAGCCAACGAGGGGACATCTATCAATACTTCTGCAATCTTAAGGAGAGATGCAAAGTGCCATCCAATATTTTTCCCAGGAAGACATTCATATTAATCAGCTGAAAGACATGCAACTCATTCCTCAGAGGCCGACCTCTCTCTATAGCAGGTGCCTTGTTTTTGATACTACTTGAGATTTTTTTTTCCCCCTGATGACTTCACCTAAAAATTGGCAGGTTACTCCAGCTCAACTGGCTCTCACTGGGATACCTGCTCAGGCTTTCTATTTGTACATAAACAATAAGCCTTACAGAAATATCAAGCTCCTTTCTCTCCTACACAAGGGAAACACTTCTAAATCTTCCATTCTGCATTAGTGCAGCATTTGTTCGATCAGATGTTCTCCAGATAAGTCAGTCTGCATCCCATATATTTTATTTCATTTTAGTGCAGGGGTGTCAAAACTTGATTTCATTGAGGGCCACATCAGGGTTGTGTTTATCCTCAAGGGACCGGGATGGGTGCGGCTGGGGTAGGCCTTCCCTCAGATCCTCCCTCACTCTCATTGTAAACTTCCTTCTGTTGGAAGAAATGTCCACCTGGGTTCAGTTCCAAGTGGGGAAAAAGACACTGGAAACATAGAGGCTGTTTGGAAAGATGGTTTAATGGTGGACAGGATCACATGGCTTGAGCTCCTGAACAGAAAAGGGGGATCACATGCTTCCAGATGTTGGGTGAAGAAGAAAAGAGAGAGAAGGGGCTTGCTGGGTTTTTGTACTCTGTTCGGCCCCACCTCTCTGTTTCCTGTTCCTGTGTAAGAAATGTATTCTGATTGGTTGTTAGACTCCCATGGGGCCATGCAGGGGCAACTCTCTAGGCTATGTTTTGAGTCCAAGTTTGATTGAGTTTCCAGACGCCGTGTGGGGAGTTTCCGTGCAAGGATAATCCCACCTTTGTTATGTAAAGCAGATCAGCTCAGGCTTTAATGGCTCATTGGCAAAGTGGGGGGGGTGGGGCAGGAAGCTGCAGGGAGCTACTCTGTCTTTAAAAACCTAATTCTCCCTTTTCACATCCAGGGGAATATAATATTCTTCCTTCCTAATATTCCCCAGGATATTTCAGTTTTCTAGCAGAGGGGTGGATTTTACCTTCCTTCCTTCCTTCCTTCCTTCCTTCCTTCCTTCCTTCCTTCCTTCCTTCCTTCCCTTCTTTTTTCTCCCCCTTTGGGGTGTGTGTGTGTGCGTGCATGCAGCCCCTTGGGCCCCGTTTTCAGCTACAAGAGCCTCCTGCAGCCCTCTGCCAGCAAAAACAGAGGCCGAAAATGGGAGGCCCAAGGAGCTGCACTGTTTTTGGCCTGCGCCTGTCCCTCCCTAACTCCGTTTTTGCTGGCAGACGCTGCGAGCCAGTTCTTTTTCTGTTTCCAGGGGCCAGATCTAAGCACCCAATGGGCCAGATCCGGCCCGCGGGCCTTGAGTATGACACCCCTGTTTTAGAGGCAAGGGGAATAGCATCACCTCTATTGTCATTTTTCCAATCAAGTTGTAAATCTAAGAATCGCTTGTGGTGTGCGGGATTCATGGACTGCAAATAGACTTTTAAAAGGTTCCATATAGAAGTCCGGAAGGAGATTTCAGCCTTATTTCAGACCTCAAGATCTATCAATTTAGTACAGGTAATCCTCGACTTACGTCCATGATTGGGACCAGAACTTCCCTTGCTAAGCAAGGTGATTAAGCGAAATGCATTCAGTTTTTTACAACCTTTTTTGCTGTTACAAAAAGCACACGCTCGTTAAGTGAATCACACAGTTCTTAAGCACATTTGGCTTCCCCCCCCTCATTGACTTTGCTTGTCAGAAGCCAGCTGGGAAAGTCAGAAATAGCAGCCACATGACTCTCGGGCCATTGCAGCTCTCATAAATGCATGCCGGTTGGCAACTGAATTTTGATCATGTGACTTTGGGAATGCAGAGGTGTTTGTAAGCATGATGACCAGTCGTAAGTCATTTTTTCCCCCCAGCAGTCACTAAACCACCAAATGGTTGTGACTCCAAGAACTACCTGTATTGATTCATCTAACTCAGGGGTGTCCAAACTTGGGAACTTTAAGACTTGTGGACTTCAACTCCCAGAATTCCCCAGCCAGCTATGCTGGCTGGGGAATTCTGGGAGTTAAAGTCTTCAAGTCTTAAAGTTCTCAAGTTTGGACACCCCTGATCTAACTCATGGGTCGTCAACCTGGTCCCTACCGCCCACTAGTGGGCGTTTTGGGATTTCAGGTGGGCGGTGGGGATTTCGGAGGTTAAAACCTCCTTTTGAACGAAGGCGCGCAAGAATGCGTGCGTTAGGGATTTCAGAGGGTAAAACCTCCTTTTGTGCGAGTGGGCAGGCGAGCGCAAGCGCACACATCAATGAACTAACGTGCGCGTGCACGCAAAAACGCAAACACGTGGGAAGAGGAAGGGGAGGAGTAGAAACTGATAGCAGGGACAGGCAGAAGCGGAGCAGAGCAGTTGCAAAATAGGAGAAAGAAAAGGCAGGAGAGAATTGTTGTTGGCTAATCATTTACTTTATTGTTTTCTAATTAAACTTTATAAAGTTAAAAACATTATAAACATGCATAAAGTAGAAATAAAAAGATAAATGTATGTACATTTCTTTTTTTAAAAAAACACCCTCCTTTCTAAAAAATATTCCGCACTTGCGCAAAAACTGGTGGGCGGGAAGGAAATTTTTCCATCAAGAAAGATCCATTAGTGGGCGGTAGGTAGAAAAAGGTTGACTACCACTGATCTAACTTATTGGCCTGTTGCTTTAACATTTTCAGAAGCAAATCTTATGCAATTCCTCTCTCTGCATGTTGCTCTACAATTCTCTCTTCCCCTCCATTCTCACTACTTTTCTGGCAATTGCCATTATGATATTGCAATGCAAAACTGTAAGTGTCTCAAACAAGGGAAAAAGAAGAGGCAAGACGCCCTTCCTTTTTTCCCTCTTTTGTCTTTGCATTTAATACTTTTGTCCCAAATGGCAATCTGTAGCCAACATTTCCATAGTTATAGTCAGTATTACAGTATGGCTTAAGTTACTTTTCTCTCTCTCTCTCTCTCTCTCTCTCTCTCTCTCTCTCTCTCTCTCTCTCTCTCTCTCTCTCTCTCTCTCTCTCTCTCTCTCTCTCTCTCTCTCTCTCTCTCTCTCTCTCTCTCTCTCTCTCTCTCTCTCAATAAAATTCAGCAATTAATCCCATACTAATAATAATAAACAAAAAAAACATTCCCATGAAAGTCTGGTTTGTTTATCTAACGTCATTACAATTTGTTCAAAAGCATTTTCATCAAAAAGTAAAATTCAAAATAACTGTCCCTTTTATCCGTCTTAAACTTTCTTACAGCAATTAATTAGCAATTACATCAATTAACAATTATTTACATCAGTCAACTAACAATTAACAATTCCTTGTTAAGCTTTTTGCCAAGCCTCTTTGAAACCTTTTTTTTCTTTATTCCTTTGTAATTCAGGAGAGAGAAAAATAACTCACCAAGTGGAATTTTCTTATCCTGCCACTCAGAAAATCTAATTACAGGTAGACCTTGATTTATGACCATAATTGAATCTGGAATTATGGTTGTAAGTCACTGCACTTGTAAGTCGAGGCACCACTGACACATGACTAAACAAATGTTGAAAATGTTTTTCAACATTTTTTGCTTTAATTGTTAAGCGAATACATTTTCCCAATGGGTGTTTTGTGCTGGAAACTGACAGTAAACACCGGAAACTGGGTAGGGGGAGCCAAAACATGGTTATGTGACTGCAAATGGCTATTAAAATGAACCATTTGCCAAGTGCCCAAAATATGATCATATGACTGCTGAAGGGGTACAGTATCGTAACTTCAAAAATGGGCTATAAGTAGCTACGGGGAGGTCCATTGTAACTTCATTAAGTAACTAAGCATAAGTTGAGGACTACCTGTTGATTCCAAAATGGTTAAGGAAGAAGGCCTATATACAAACCTTATGTCCATATAGGCTGCATTATGGTTATGAGCTTGATTGGAATCCCTTGACTCCGAGCCATTCAACTCATTCCAAGAAACTTCGATTTTTGCAATCTACTTACAAGGGACTGCTGTCTGGAGTGCAAATAGGTGATCTCACAATCTCTCCTATTTCCAGAGAGATTTTTCTGGCCAGAATTAGGTATCGGATGCCAACCTGCACTTTTAATGCCATATCTGATCCTTCAAGGACGTCTGTTTCACCATGCATCCTACTGGAACGAAGAATCATCACCAGAGGAAGCAAATCAGTTTAAGAACCACTTCATTCAAGGAACATCAGCTAAAAAGGAGCCAATCTGGCCTCTTGAAGTAGGGAATTCCAAAGCATAGGGATACCCACAAGGATGCCATTTCTTATGTGTCAGAGAAGTGGGATAAAGCCCCCTTTATGGCCTCTACTTAAATACCTCCAAGTGAAGATATCTCTAGCTTCTGCTATTATTATTATTGCGTGGTTAATCTTTGGTGAGATTCACAGCCTTTGGGGCTGGTTGGTAGCTCAACAGCTCGAGTCCTAACCAAGGACCTATGAACTGTTAAGGTAACGTTGGAGGATATAAGTTGTTCCAAGTAGGGTGGTTTTTTGTGGAGTCAGAATCTTCAAGTCAGGTAAATTTAGAATTTCCAAATAGCAAGGTAGCCCTTTAGGTATTGCTCCAAGGGCTCCAATTACAATCGGGACAACACATGATTTCTTTTTCCACAGTCTCTCAACCTCAATTTGCAAGTCCCGGTATATTGTGATTTTTTTCTTGCTGTTTATCTTCAATTCGTGCATCACGAAGCATTGTAATGTCAATGAACCTTACTTTTTTCTTTTCAATTATTGTTATGTCAGATGTGTTGTAGGCCAAGTGCCTGTCAGTCTGGATTCTGAAGTCCCACAAAATCTTGACTTTCTCATTCTCTAAAACCTTCTCAACCTGATGGTCCCAGTGGTTTTTGCTGTACTCAAATCCAAACCTTTGGCACAATTTCCAGTGAATAATCTTAGCAACGTGGTCATGGCATTGTGGGTAGTCAGTTTGTGAAATTTTGCTGCACCCGCTGATCAAGTGGTGACTATCTCATCTTTCTCATTACAGAGGTGACATTTGCTGTTTGTGGTAACATGTTGAATTTTTGCCTTCATGCAGTTTGTGGCTAAGGCTTGTTCTTGAGCTGCCAAAATAAAGCCTTCTGTTTCTTTTTTTCAGTACTCCTGATCTTAACCAGTTCCAAGTTAGTTTTTGGTCAGCTTTGCCTTCAATATTTTTCAAGTATTGGCCACGCATAGCTTTGCTTTTCCAATTTTCAGCTCGCTTCTCAATTACTTATTATTATTATTATCATTATTATCATCATCATCATCATCATCTGATTAATCTTTGGTGAGATTCACAGCCTTTGGGGCTGGTTGGTAGCCTAACAGCTCGAGTCCAACCAAGGACCTAGGAACTATTAAGGTAACGTCGGAGGATATAAGTTGTTTTAAGTAGGGTCAGGTAAATTTAGAATTTCCAAATAATAATTATAAGAATATTTGGTTAATCTTTGGTGAGATTCACGTTGTTGTTGTTGTTGTTGTTGTTGTTGTTATTATTAAATGCTCTTTCGGATACCATTATTTTCCAGTAGAATCGGGGGAGGGGTTACGCATGGGTTTTGTCACAGCCTGATTGGTCCATAGACTGAGGGAAATTTCTATAATATTCTTCCATCTCCCATTGGCTCCCAGTTTCCTCTCAGTCTTTTGGTCCAAGCACTGCTTTGGCTCCTAGGTAGGAAACCTTCAAATTATTGTTAATCTGACTAAAATTCATTGATTTGATTGGATTAATTGGATAATCTAAATTACTAAATTTATCTCAGCTGCAGCCCCTAGGGACAGTCGTTTCTGTCTCGCGCGGGATAGGACAGCCCTTTGGGACGCCGTGCCTCCTACTCTGCGGAGCCAGGGGCCCTGTCCGATTCCCGGGCCAGCGGGGGTAACGGGCTTCAAAGCGCAGCTTGCCGGGAGCTAGACTGTGAGTTCGGAGGAAGAACAATCGAGCCACATAACTTAAAAGGCAAACCGTGGCTTTTTTCCCGGTGTTGGGAGTCTCCTTGCGGCGAGCGGCACTTCTATTGATCGCGCTGTCTTCCTGCTGCTCCGAACTTGCCCGAACACACTGCCTTCCTGCCGCTCCGAACTTGCCCAAACACGTGGAGTCGTGGCAGTTAAAAGGCAAGCTGCTGCAATTAAACGGCAAGCTGCGGCCATCCCTAAGCTCTCGGCAGCATGATCGGAGGCTCTTGTGGCCATTTTGAAGCGGCCACATGGAGGCAGCCATTTGCAGACGCCACATAAACCGTCAGCGGGGTACCCACTCCCGGAGTCTCTGGCTTGAGGCCCTAAAACTCGGTTCCTGGGCGGAGAGACACTTGTCATCACTGGTGTCGGAGCACATCTTGGGTACGTCCAACCATCAGGCCGACTGGCTGAGCCGAGCAACATTCGACAACGGCGAGTGGCAACTCCTTCCCAAGTTGTTCCAGAAGATCTGCTGGAGGTTCGGCACCCCGCTAGTAGACTTATTTGCTACCCCACCAAACTCATAACTGCCGAGATTCTTCTCCCGCTTCCAGACCCGAACCGCGGAGGGCACGGACGCCCTCAGGAGCAGATGGCCGCTGGGCCTCCTCAGGAAGGTAGTGACAGAGAGGGCACACATCATCATGCTGGCCCCATATTGGCCCAGACTGCCCTGGTTTGCGGACCTCGTCCAGCTATCCGTTTCCCCCCCTCCCCATGAAGGATACCTCGGGAGGAGATTACCCTGTGCTTGGGGGTCCTGATCCACCCGGTGCCCCAGTGGCTCCACTTGACTGCCTGGCACTTGAGCGGCATCTCCTGAGGAACGCTAACCTGTCCACCAAGGTCATAGCAACCATCGAGGCCTCAAGGCGCCCGTCGACCACTCGGATCTACAACTTCACGTGGTCGGCGTTTGTCAAGTGGTGCGAACTGCTTGGTACCTGTCCAACCGAAGCCTTGGTGGCTCAGATTCTCGAGTTCCTACAGAAGGGATTAGATGGGGGCCTCTCCCATAACACCTTACGTCGCCAAGTGGCTGCATTGTCCTCTGTTCTCGGGAGAGAGGGTAATTCCACTCTCTCTCACCTCCCCCTGATAAAGCGGTTCCTAAAGGGGGCGGCAAATCTCAGGCCTCCCCCAGTACATAGATTTCCCACTTGGGACCTACCCCTTGTCCAGGGCCTTAACGGGAGCACCATTTTAACCCCTGTGAACAGTCCACCTTAGATTGTTGTCCCTGAAGGTGGCCTTCCTGGTCGCAGTTACGTCGGCCAGATGCATATCGGAACTGGGCGCTCTGTCGTCCAGGGACAATCTGTGCCAATTCCACCAGGATAGGATGGTCCTTCCACAGGGCACAAGAAATCATTTTGCCTAATTTTTGTCCTGCCCCTTCTCACAAAAAGGAGCGTCTCTGGCACCGACTGGACGTCCACCGCGCCTTGCGCATCTACCTCAGGCGAACGTCAGGGGTGCGCAGATCCGAGACTCTCTTTATTTCATTTCAGCCCGGGTCCTTAGGGGCCAGGATGTCTTCGGCCAGTATTAGCAGGTGGCTGAGGTAGGCCATCGTGATGGCCTATGAAGCATCCGGTCGGACCCCTCCCGCAGGGATCACGCCCATTCCACTCAGAGCGCCGCCACCACAGTGGCATGGGCCACCAGGGCCCATTCAAGGACATTTGCCGGGCGGCCGCTTGGTCATCTCCGACCCCCTTTATCTGCCACTAAATCGGCTAGATGTATTCCCCTCTGCGGAGGCGTCTTTTGGGCGCAGGGTCTTGCAGCAGGTGGCAGCTGTCCCTGCCCCTGGGTCCTAACCTTACCCTCCCTGGGACTAAGCTTGGGTATGTCCCATGCGTAACCCCTCCCTCGATTCGACTGGAAAAAGAATGTTGGTTCTTACCTGAATGTGTCTTTTCAGTAGAATAGAGGGAGGAGTTATGACCTGCCCTAGTTAGCGTTAGGGATGGGCCAGGTGGAGGGACATTACTAAGATGTTACTCGCATCATCCAGTTATCACAGCTATTTTCAGTGAATGCACAACTTGAAAATCCTCCCAGCAAGATCAGAGGACTTCTTTTATATTCCTAATAGAATTGTCAAGTGTGAAAGATCAGGACCACAAGTGAAGTTCCAATTATACTAATTTATTATTAATCGCACCTGTGCACAGGAATCTACCCATTAACGTTTAACACTTTATTGGTGTTAGAAAAGGGTCAATGGAATTCGAGAAGGGTTGGACTTCGTCAGCGGTGGGATTCAGCCGGTTCAGACCAACTGGATGCTAATTTTACATCTGGTTCGCCGAACCGATAGTTTCAAGGACTGGTTGGCCCCGCCCAACCTGCCCCTCCCAGGAGTCTCCACGCAGCCCATTTTGGATGCTAGGTAAGTGCAAGGCCCACACGGAGGCACTGGGAGAGCGAAAAATGGGTCTCCCAAAACTTCCAGAAGTCCAGAAATGGGCCAGTTTCCGGCCTTCGGAGCCCAAGGGAGGCCGTTTTCACCCTCCCAGAGTCTCGAGGAAAGCCGCTGGAGCCTGGGGAGGGCGGAAAATGGGCCTTCCAGAGCCATTTTTGCCCTCCCGGAGGCTCAACAAAAGCTTCCAATCCTGGGGAGGGCAAAAACGCCCCCCCTGCTGCAGTGCAGGAGGTAGAGTAGACCACGCCCGCTATGGCCACACCCACCCAGCAACCAGGCAAAGAACCAGTTGCTAAAACGTTTAAATCCCCCACCCCATCCCCCAGACTTAGTCTGTTTGTGCCTACAGAGAGACTGTAGGGTGATTCCTCTTTTGACTCCACCCCCAAGTTCTGCCACTCCTTTTCCCACAGGTACTCAAAGAACAGCCCAAAGTACCTATAGCAGTACAGAAAAAAATCCCAGAAGATAAGCTCCAGCATGAGTCCAAAAGCTTGGAAGAGTAAATCTCTGGTCCTGGTAACCGACCCAAATTCAGTCTCGCATCATTATCCCGAGACACGTATATTTGCCTTCATTTGTGACTTCTGTCTATCTCCAGTTATCATGAAGCAACTCATAGTGAGTCCTTAAGTGAAGCTCTTGTGATTATGACTTTCTACTTCCTGCTGGCTTCCCCATTGATCTTGGTTGTGGAAAGCTGGCAGCGAATGACACAAATTACATGACGAACTGGAACTTTTGAGAACCGACCATAATTGCTCCTCTTCAGTGTCATCACGTTCAAATGAATAGTCATTAAGTGAGGACTACCTCTATCCCTGTGCGCCCTGCCCGTGCTCTTCAAGAAACACATGTGCGTGCACACCCCTGCGCCCCCTTTTGGGCTTAGGCCTCCCTGCAGCCTCCTGGGGCCAAAAATGGGCCATGGGGTAAGGGTGCTGCACCCCCCGCATTTCCCCCACCCTCACGCATGTGCCCCCCACGCTTGCACACATGCTTTCTGCTTGAGCGCATGTCTCTTGCATGTGCCCCACGCATGCGCAGCAGACCTGAAAATCAGCTGGCCAGCAGGAGGCGCATGTGTGGTGGAACTGAGCTGGGGTGATGGCTGATGTGCCCACAGAGGACTCTGGGTGCCACCTGTAACACGCGTGCCAAAGGTTCGCCATCACGGATCTATAGCTTTCTAGCGAATTAAACGGTGTTGGATCCACTTTTGGGGGGGAAGCCCTGCAGCCGTTGCAAATTCAGCCCTCTGAAATTTTCCAAGATTCTGCCTGAATCCCTCTTTCCCCTCTGCTTGTAATTGCACCATGATTAATTACAGCAAAACTGTAGTTACAAAGTTTGTGCACACCCAGGACATGCAGAGTCTGCAAGATTCCCTCGGAAGCTGCGGCCATATCATCCGCTGTTGCCCCTGGCAAAAATCAATAGGTGTTTAGCGGTATTTATTCGGTCTAGTTTATTTCTGCTTTTCTGAAAGAAATGTCCCCATGAGCTCCTCTCAACTCTTCTGTACACCCTCTCCTTATGGGGGAGAGGATATATTTGAGCCAGCAATGTATCATTATTGTGGTTGGTCGCACATCGTCTGGGATGTTATGTAGTAGCCGCTTGTCTGTTTGAATTCCAAAGTCATTTCATTTTCTATTTCTTTGTCTTATTATCTGGTCCCAACAGTTCTTGCTTGCAGGCAAACGGTATTTCTTCAAGATGCTCCAGTGCTCCCTTGTTGCTACTTTGTCATGTTGTTGTTGAGGTCAGTTTGTGCAGTTTTCTTGCAACAGATAACTACCATATTTTTCGGAGTATACCTTTTTCCCTCAAAAAAGAGGCTGAAAATCTGGCTTATACACTGAATATAGCATTTTTGGCCTCCTGAAACCCTGCCCCCTTTGCAAAAATGGCCGTGCGTAGTCTTTAGGAGGTTTCCAGAGTGCTCTTGGGGGCTGGGAAGAAATGAGCAAAAAATGGGCCGTTTCCCGCCCCCACTCCACCCCCAGGAGCACTCTATAAGCCTCCTAAAAGCTATGCATGCCCTTTTTTGACAAAAAATGGCCCCATTTTTGGGGAAAATGGGCCATTTTGGGGAGGTCTGCAGAGTGCAAAAACTTTTTATTTTATTTTGCCTCTTCAAAATCTTGGTGGGTCTTATACTCTGAAAAATACGGTAGGTGGCCTTGCTGTGTCTTCAGCTCTTTTGCAGAGGTGGCATTTGCTGTCTCTTACGGTCTTCTCAATTCTAGCTTCATTTGCATTTGTTCCATCCCCACCAGTGGTGGGTTTCAAATTTTTTTGGAACCTCTTCTGTAGGTGTGGCCTGCTTTGTGGGCTGTTTTGCCGGCCATGTGACCGGGTGGGAGTGGCTTGCCGGCCATGTGACTGGGTGGGCGTGGCCAACTTGTAAAATGTGGTGAAGCTCACTTAACAATGCTCTTGCTTAGCAACCAAAATGTTGGCTCAGAAACTCTGGCATTTAAAGCACAAAAGTCTTAAAGCTGTCAAGTTACAAGACCCTTGCACCCCTAACCCTTTAGAAAAAAAAACCAGGGGTGTTCAAACCTGACAGCTTTAAGACTTGTGGACTTCAACTCCCAGAATTCCTCCTCTCGCTCTTCATCTTGATGATGTTCGGACGGGCGGGGTGAGGGAGCTGGAACCGGTTCTAAACGGCACTGTAGATTTGCAGAACCCCTTCTATAGAAGAGGTTAGAACTGGCAGGAACCCACCCCTGATCCCCACCTATGCTCCTTGATACCATTGGGGGTGATAAAACCTCTCTCTTGATACCGGTAGTCCTCAACTTAACAACCGTTCGTTTAGTGACCGTTTGAAGTTACAATGGCACTAAAAAAAGTTCTGGCTGCCTCCTCTGTTTTCTGCACGTAACCTCTACAGCTATTGGTCTTGCTCTTGGAGTTGTTATGTGAATCACTGCAGTTGAGTAAGTTAGTAATACAGTCGTTAAGCAAATCTGGCTTCCCCATTGACTTTGCTTGTCAGAAGGTCACACAAGGTGATACCCCGGGACACTGCAACCATCATAAATATGAGTCAGTTGCTTCCGAATTTTGACTCTGTGACAGAGGTGGGTTCCTCCCAGTATGATACGGTACGTCAAGAGAGGTAGTAAAAATCTGTCGTACTGGATAGGACCAGTAGTAATGGGCTGGCCCCTGAACCTGTTCTCCCGTCAGAAGCTTCATCAGAAGCTTTTTTTAAAAAGGTTTTTCCCCCCTGCCGGTTCAGGCAAGGGGGGAAAGGTTTTAAAAAGTAAAAGAGGGGGGGAGGAGGGAGGGAGGAAGTAAGAGAAAGAAAAAAGAAAGAAAGAAGGAAGAAAACTCACTTTTCAGCCGGGAGATTCAGCAAAGGAGAAAAACAAATTCTGTTGCTTTAAATCAGAACTGAGCATGCCTGGCTGTGGAATTCTGGGAGTTGAAGTCCACAAGTCTTAAAGCTGCAAACTTTGGATTTTAAATTGAAAAGCTGCCCGGAAGGAGGTTTGCAAAGTGACATTCAGCAGTTTGTTTCTGGGTCAGCTGAACAACAAACTGGATAGATAGATAGATAGATAGATAGATAGATAGATAGATAGATAGATAGATAGATAGATAGATAGATAGATAGATAGATAGATAGATAGATAGATAGATAGATAGATAGATAGATAGATAGATAGATAGATAGATAGAGCAGCAATTTAGGGCTAGAAGGCTACTCAGAGGTCATCTAGTCCAACCCCCTGCTGCAGCAGGAAACCTTACATTGTCTGGATTATTTTGGTGCCTATAACAGAGAGGAAAATTGCCAGAAAAGAGAAGGAGTTTACTAGGACAAGGCTGCCATATAGAGGAAGGCAGTGATAGTCCTTGACTTATGACTACAATTGAGCCCAAAATTTTGGTTGCTAACCAAGAGCGTTGTTGTTTTTTAATAATTTTTTTTATTTTTTATTTTCAAAACAAACACATAAAATCTTCCTTCTTTACATACTGTAGAAAGTGTATCAGTTGGTTACAAAAAGGCTTTCGTGCATCTCTTCCACAGTCAACAAACATAATTCATATTAACTCAATATTTTAACTCAGATATTTATACATGTTACCATCATCATATCTCCATTTTCATTTGACTATAATTGTTTAAACATCTTTCATTATAGAATATACCAAGATTCAATACATAACCACAAACTGGCATTTCATTTACTATTTCTAAAATCCTCCAATAACACTGAATCCTTATGTCCTATTCTAGCTAAACATCCATAATATTTAATAACAAAATTTTCTAATCCTCCTTTCCAAATTATTGTTTACAATTTACATCCAGTTTTCTTATGTTGTACCCATACCTATATATACGTTGTTATCATTATCCCTCCTTTATTTAACTATATCCTGTATCATAACATTTTCCCCCTAATAATCAAGACTTAACTGTATCTAACTTAGTTCTTTTTTTTTTATTAACCTTTTTATATATAATCCAAAAGGATTTCTAATCTTCCTTTCATGGGTACCATTCAATATTCATGTCCAATTATTACTTATCATAACACTACACAATGTATACTTTATTATCATTATCAATTATTTAACTATATCTATTGTCACTAAATTTCACTAAGTTTAACTAGTTTTTAAATTATATTCTTCCATCTATCAATCTGTTTCTTTTCAGTAGCAAAACAGTCTCATATCTTCTGCCATTTGTGGTGTCAGTCTTCTAATCATCTCCTTAATCAACTTTGTATGGACTCCTCTTAGCAACTCCTTGCTTATAAAATCTCTCATGTAATTTTGATGCCCTTCTTCTGTTTCCTTAATCAGCTTATCTTTGATTGTCGGTAGTGTTATCAATGATACTGCTAATAAAGTTTCTCTCTTTAAATCCATAAATTTTATTTTTTCTTCTTCTGTATCTTGCCATCTGGGGTAGATTTCCCCTCCATTGATTGCAATAATTGCAATAATTGTGGGTGTGAGAAATGGTCAGAAGTCACTTTTTTCAGTGGCTTTAGAACACCCGTCAGTAAGCGTACTGTCAAAAGTTGAAGACTACCCATACAGTTGTAGCAAATGTCGTAATTTTTATCTCCTTTGGGTCAGAATTCTGTCTGCCTCTTTTGCCTTCTGCCCTTATCCTCTTCAGCTGCTGGTCCCGCACCTGGAATCTATATTCAATCTACATTTGCGATAGAAAAACTTTGATTAATTTCTGCCTGACGAGGGGCTCTTATCCTGGTTTCAGAGTAATTGTTTTCCGCGTCTGTGGTCTCTGCTCCTTACATTTCACTGCATATTTATTAGGCTCTCTGCCGAGGCCATCACCAGCTGCATTAAACCAATTTACAGTAGCTTTGAAACGGCTGACCTTCGCTCTGCCGGCCCCATCCTTTCTAAACCGGCCCCCACCCCGGGCCTGCCAAGGGTCCTTCTTCTTCTGAATCCTGCTTGAGTTGGCAAAGAAATCAATTATTTCTCCTTAATCACTGAAGGTCATTTCTGTGCCAATAGACTGGGCTATAAGTCTGCCCTCTTCCTTTCTGGCAACTCGCCAATCTTAAGGAAAAAACATTGCACTTATATACTGCTTCCCAGTGCTTCCCAGCCCTCTCTAAGCAGTTTACAGAATCAGCCTATTGCCCCCAACTATCTGGGTCCTCATTTTATCCACCTCGGAAGGACGGAAGGCTGAGTCAACCTTGAGCCTGGTGAGATTATAGGCAGATATTAGGATGGTGGAATTCTTGCTGCTTTCTGAGTATGAATCCTTGCGTGCAGACATTTCATTAGGTCAATTAGGTAGCATCTTCAGGGCTAAAGAGAGGGGACCATAACGCACTGGTAGTGTTACCTAATCATATAATGAAATGTCTGTAAGCAAGCCACCATGCGTAGAGGGCATCAAGGACTCCACAGCTGTATCCTGAACTACAGATATTCTCTTCCATTGGAGATGCATCCGGTTTTAATCACCACACTATAAAACAGATGTTGAGACTCTAGAAAGAGTGCAGAGAAGAGCAACCAGGATGATTAGGGGACTGGAGATTAAAGCATATGAAGAATGGTTGCAGGAACTGGGCATGGCTAGTTGAGTGAAGAGAAGGACCAGGGAAGACATGATAGCAGTCTTCCAATATTTGAAGGGCTAACCCAGAGAGGAAGGGGTCAAGCTATTTTCCAAAGCACCTGAAGGCCAGACGAGGAATAATGGATGGAAACTGATCAAGGAGAGATTCTATCTGGAAATAAGGAGGAACTTTCTGACAATGAGAACAATCAACCCATGGAACAAAAGTTGCCTTCAGAATTTGCGGGAGCTTCATCACTAGAAGCTTTCAAGAAGAGATTGGACTGCCATCTGTCAGAAATGGTGTAGGGCCATGATGGCAAACCTATGGCACGCCTGCCCGCAATGGCACACTGAACCATGTTGCCTGGCATCACCTGTTCATCTTCTGGGTTTCTGGCGTGTATGCGTGCATGACGGTCAGCTGGTCTTCATGCGTGTGGCATTGTCGGAAACTGGAAGAGCTGGTCTTCTGTTTTCCTGCGTAAGCATGCGTGCCGGGCCAGCCAATTGTTGTGTGCGTATTTACACCAGAAACCTGGAAGGCTAGCTGGCCAGTGCACATGTACCCATCGGAAACTGGACGTTCATTTTCAGATGTGTGCATGCGCCCTGGGCAGCTTCTCTTCCCGGTTGCAGCCCAGACAAGTGTGCAAACTCACCATCACTGGTGTAGGGTCTTCTGCTTGGGCAGGAGGTTGGATTGGAGGATCTACAAGTTTCCTTCCAACTCTGTTAATCTGAAAAAAAGATTCGAACTGCAAAATTGCAGGCAGCTGGCAGTCAGAAGTATCCTGCAGTACTGCATTCTAACTGCTGCGCCACCATGGCACATTAATGCAGAGATGCTGGAGTCCAGTTGGACATGCCTGCTTCTAAAAGGCTGCTGAGCCAATGGGAGGGTCTTGGGAGGGGGTGGGGGGGAGGACATTCTCCAAATGGAGATTTGTGATCTTTGAACTGCCAACCACCATTTAGGAGATTTTATTGGGTTAAGGCCTGTGGTGGGAGGAAGCCAGGTAGCCAACCCTTGTCCAGCTTCCCCCATTGACTTTGCTTGTTGGAAGCTTCCTCAGGAGGTCCCAAATGATCACATGACATGGTCCAAATGGATACTTCAATTGTTGTGTGTGTGTGTGTGTGTGTGTAAAAACAATGTTGCCTCGATGCAAAAAGGATGTTGAGACTCTAGAAAGAGTGCAGAGAAGAACAACAAAGATGACTAGGGGACTGGAGGCTAAATCATATGAAGAATAGTTGCTGGAACTGGGTATATCTAGTATAATGAAAAGAAGGACTAGGGGAGACATGATAGCAGTGTTCCAGTATCTCAGGGGTTGCCACAAAGAAGAGGGAGTCAAACTATTCTCCAAAGCACCTGAGGGTAGGACAAGACGCAATGGGTGGAAACTAATCAAGGAGAGAAGCAACTTAGAACTTAGGAGAAATTTCCTGACAGTGAGAACAATCAGTCAATGGAACAACTTGCCTCCAGAAGTTGTGAATGCTCCAACACTGGAAGTTTTTAAGAAGATGTTGGACAACCATTTGTCTGAAAAGGTATAGGATTTCCTGCCTAGGCAGGGGGTTAGACTTGAAGGCCTCTAAGGTCCCTTCCAACTCTGCTATTCCATTCCACTCCATTCTATTCTATATGTATATATCTAGCATATTTATATATGTGTGCATGTATGTCTTCTCATGTCCTCTGTCCTGTCCTTAACATATTAACAGAGTTGGAAGAGACCTTGTACTGTAGGTCATCTAGTTCAACCCCTAGCTTGTAAGGAGAGATTGGACAACCGTTTGTCTGAAGTGGGATAGGGTCTTCTGCATGAGCAGGAGGCTGGACTAGAAGACCTTCTTAGTTCTCTGCACTGATAGGTCAACTATGTCTCTGAACATAGAAAAGCAATGGGTGTTTTCTCTAATGAACCCTTGACCTTTAACAGAGTAACAGAGTTGGAAGGGACCTTGTAGGTCATCTAGTCCAAACCCACCCCATCCCCGCTCAAGCAGGAGAACCTACATCATTTCTGACAAATGGCAGTCTATTCTTTTCTTGAAAGTCTCAAGTGATGAAGCTCCCACAACTTCTGAAAGCAACTTCTGTTCCATTGCTTGATTGGTCTCACTGTCAGAAAATTTATCCTTATTTCCAGGTTGAATCTCTCCTGGATCAGTCTCCATCCATTATTCCTTGTTGGGTCTTCGGGTGCCTTAGAAAATAGCTTGACTCTTCCTCCTACTCTACTCTACTCTACTCTACTCTACTCTACTCTACTCTACTCTACTCTACTCTACTCTACTCTACTAATGCATAAGGGCACAAACGTACCTACCGTCCCTGTCCTAATGTTTCTTTTTATTCATATCCATTCCATGTATCCAAAATCATGTTTATAACTTGTATATGTTGTCTAATACATGCTTGATGCAATAAAACAAATAAATATACTATACTACTTAACTTATCACCAACTCTAAGTTCAGGACTATCTGTAGAAACAAAAATAAAGTAATAACTGCAGAGTCCTTGGTGCTTTTTTTTGCTTGGTTGTTTGCAGATATTTCATTACTCGAGTAAGTAATATCATCGGTACTAAGGCGTGTGGGGTTTCCCCCTGGTTTTTTTTTTTTTTTAAAGCTAGCATCTCAGACAGAAGGCTTAAAATCTGGCCATTCCTGATAGCCTGCTTTTCTACATGCTGGATGAGGATAATTTAATAGAAAAACATTGAACAATGTGTGGTTTATACTTGCCTTCCACTGGGGTAGACAGCACAATCCACATATGGATTTCCCATCTGGGTAGCAGCTACACCTTACCTGAATGGGTAAACTCTTTCCACAGGAAAAAAAAAAACCTACTCTCCTTAAGTCAATATTGGGAAATGGCTGTTTTTTTCCTCAGCCAAAGTGAGATGATTTAAATTTATGATGTCATCTTCATGCCCCTTAGGTTGCCCTGCGAAAGGGAACATAGCTCTTACCGTGGAAACAGGTTTATATCTGAGCGCATAATTTGACCGTATCAATTTTAGCGGCCTCCACCTGCTTTTTAGATCTGCACTTCTGCCGGTAAAGTTGCCCCCTCAAGGCACCTATGCTTCAGTGCTGGGTCGTCCTACACACAGTCTCTTAAATTCCCTGAGGAAAAAAGAACCTATCTCTGTGGGTCGCAGCTTGGAAAAAAGAAATGGCCGTTCTGAAACATAATAATCTTGAACATTTCTGTTGCGCTTTCCACAATTCTGAGCAGTTCAAGCAGGGGAGAGAGATTGTGAAGCCATTAACAGCTGCAGAGGTGAGCTCCAACCGGTTCGGCCCGGTTTGGCCGAGTTACCACCCATGCAACCGAACCGGTTCTATTGTTGGCCATTTTGTTTTTTGGTTCTGTGCATGCGCACAACAATCTCCACTGCAGAAATGTATTTTTTTCCCTTTTCTAATATGTGCAGAACAGTTTTGGTGTAAATGCCCATGCGCGTGGAGCAAAAATGTTTTTGCACTGAACTTGCAGTCATGCGGGTAGCAAGCCATCCCTGCTGCAGAGGGTTTGGGCCAGTGATGGGATTCGATTTTTTTTTGCTACCGGTTCGGTGGGCGTGGCTTGGTGGGCGTGGCAGGGGAAGGATACTGCAAAATCTCCATTCGCTCCCCACTCCACTAACCTGCTTTCTAGCTCCATTCTCCTGTGCAGGGCAACAAAAGAAGACCCAGCCAATCAACTGGGACTTGGGAGGCAGTGAAAAGTTGGGGGCAGGGCCAGCCAGAGGTAGTATTTGCCGGTTCTATGAACTACTCAAAATTCTCAAAAATGGTTCTCCAGAACCAGTCAGAACCGGCTGAAATACCATCTCTGGTTCGGGCACCTTTATTTTGCATTTAAAGAACCAGTTTGGTATAGTGGTTAAGCTGCTGGCCTAGAAACCAGGAGACTGGGAGTTTTAGTTCTGCCGTAGCCAGTTGGGTGACTTTGGGCCAGTCGCTCTCTCTCAGTCTGATCCACCTCACAGGGTTATTGTTGAGGGGAAAATAGGATGAGGAAGAAGTATTAGGTATGCCTACTGCCTTGAATCACTTAGAAAATACAGGTAATCCTCAACTTATGACCACAAGTGAGCCCAAAATTTCTGTTGCTAAGCGAGACCGTTAAGTCAGTTTTGCCCCATTTTTCCTTTTCCTCCTCCTCTTCTTCCTCTTCCTCCTCCACCTCTTACCCATCCTCCTCCTTTTCCCCCTTTCCCTGCCTCCTTCTCCTCTTCCTCCTCCTCCATCTTCCTCTGCCTCTTCCCTCTCCACCCCTTTCCCTCCTCCCCCTTTCCCTTCCCCCTTCTCCTTTTCCTGCTCTCCGCCCAGAGCTCCATTCGTGGGAGTAGTGCAGCCTAGATTCTCTTCATTTGCAGCAGTTCTGATCCTCCCACTAAGAAATTGTCTGATCTAACATAATCGCTCCTGCTCCCTCAATGGATTAGAGGATTTATTGTCCTGTTTGACTTTGTTCGGGCAGGGAGCTGGGAGATCAAACAACTTTCAGGGGTTTTGAAAACATTTATAGAAGATTATAACATCTCAAGTAGGAAGAAGGATATTTCGGCTACCCTGTTAGAGTTGCAGAAGTCCAAGAAGGTATATATAGGGAATTGTAGATAAAACTTACACAGGTAGTCCTTAAGCGGTGGGATTTAATTCTTTTTACTACCAGTTCTGTGGGCATGACTTGGTAGGCATGGCATGAGTGGTGGGCATGGCAGGGGAAGGATACTGCAAAATCCCCGTTCCCTCCTGATCAGCTGGGACTCGGGAGGCAGAGAATAGATGGGGGCGTGGCCTGTCAGAGGTGGTATTTACTGGTTCTTCGAACTACTCAAACTTTCCGCTATTGGTTCTCCAGAACTGGTCAGAACCTGCTGAATACCACCTCTGCGGTCCTTGATTTCTATCATCTGTTTAGTTACAGTTTAAATTTACAATAGCAGAGAAAAAAAGGGACTTAAAACCATAACAGCATCCCCGCTGGGGAATGCAAAACGCTGGCTTCGCTTACAACCACACGATTCACTTAACAACTGCAGTGATTTGCTTAACACAACCATGGCAAAAAAAGATCATAAAATCTGGGGTGATTTGCTTAACAACCATCTTGGAAATTCCGCTCCCAGTTGTGGTTATAAGTTGAGGTGGTTTTTTTTTTTTAAAGTCATTGTTGAAAATAATTTAAAATGAGGGATTGATCATTCTGTGACAGGACAGCCACTTGTCTGGAATGGTATAGGGCAGTGTTGGCGAAACTTTTCGGCACCAAATGCCAAAACGGGAGCGTGTGCGCATGCCGGAAACTGGAAAAGCAGCCGCCCGGTGTGCATGTGCGTGCCGGATGGCTGCAAATCCGGTTTTTATTGTGTGCATGCGCAGCGGCCACCAGATCTTCTGGTTTCTGGTGCACATGCATGCACAAAGACCAGCTTGCCTGTGTGCATGCATGCACCGGAAACCGGAAGATCATCTTCCCAGCACGCATATGCACGCCGGGAGGCTGCTCTTCCAGTTTCTGGCGCTCCTGCACACTTGAACACCATCTGGCTGGAACCAGGAAGAGCAACGGGTGATGGCTTGGGTGCCCAGAGAGATGACTCTGTGTGCCACTTCTGGCAAGCGTGTCAGGGGAAATTTCACCCTGAGCTAATGAGATGTAGACCGTCGGCTTTTCCAAACAGCATATCTTCAAGAAGCGAAAGTAAGATCCAATAACAAGTTCTAATTAAAACAAACTTTTAATACGAAAATAAGAAAATAAACAAATCTATCTAATTGTTACATTTTGGTAGGAGCAAATTATCGTCCACCTTCTTGGCAGACGAACAAAGATCAGAAGGTAAAGAAGTCTCTGGAATGTGTGTGATCAGGCGCAGTACATCACTTGCTGATAAGGCCTATGACCTGCCTATGACCTGCGCAGTAACTCATCAGTTCAGCTAGCAAACAATTAACGCAGTAACAAAGCGTGCCATAGGTTTGAAATCTCGGTCCTAGCTGAACTTACTGGTTCTATTGTTCACATCTTATCTTCAGGAATACAGGTAGTCCTCGACTTACAACCATTCATACTTGTGACCATCGTAGCATCTCCCAGGTCCCTTGGAAGCCAGTATGTATTTATGATGGTTCAGGCATCATGTGGTCACCCCTTGTGATCTTCCCATGAAGCTTCCATCAAGGAAAACCAACCAGGAAAAGCCAGATTTGCTTAACAACCGCATGATTCACTTAACAACAGTAGCGATGCGCATAATAATGGTGGCAAAAATGTCATAAAATGGAGCGCGACTCACTTAACAACCTCCTTGCTTAGCAACATAAATTTTGGTCTCAGTTGTGCTCATAACTTGAGGACTTTCTGCATTGACTAAAGTTAATACTTTTCTTTTTACGAGGGATCAGATTGCAAATGAGACTTGTTTTTTTCTTTAGGCAATTATTGACCTTAGCCTGGTTTTGTTTATGGACTTGCAGTTTTAGGGTTTCTATCATTTGTATGTTTTTGCCGCCTTTAGCATCCGTTCCCTTTGACGCTTTTAACTTGTTTACATTCTGTAAACAGTCTTGATCTTTTGTTGAAAAGGAAAAGCAGGAAAAAATATATTGTAAAATGTTAAGCAGGATGCCATTCTTCATGCTAAATTCTTCTGGTCTTTCCAACTTGAGCCAAAGGTGTTGGAAGCAAACGAGTAAAGTTTAGGAAGTAAACCAGGGCCTGATTTCAATCACGTTTCTTGCTTGCTCTTTTTAAATGAAATTTAGGCCTTAAAGATGTAGGTCAGCTGCGCTGCATCCGAATTAGAGAAGAAGGAATAAAAACCCATTTCTTTCCCAGAGTTTTGAAACGATCCAGTCTGAGAAGCCGATCATTTGATTATTTTATTAATTTGTTTTGATGTGGATTGACTTTACAGGTGAGTTTAACCAGGGGTGAAATGCTACTGGTTCAGAACGGTTCGCCTAAACCTGTAGTAAAAAATGCTAGGGGCAAACTGGAAGTTCGGGAAGTGACTTCTGACTTGCCCGTAGGGCCGTTTTTCACCCTCTGGAGCCTTCAGGAGGCTTTCTGTCTCCGGAGGGTGAAAAACAGCCAAAAACGAAGACCGAAGTCAACTGGAGCTGACAGGGCAATGCCTCACGTGCCCTGACAAATGGCTCCGCGTGCCATAGGTTTGCCATCACGGTTAGCTATTCCTGCCATCTTAGTATCATCTGCAAATGTGATAAGTTCCCCTTCTATTCCCTCATCTAAATCACATGACTTAGCTCATGTTCCTATGACCTCAGGGCACCTCATTCAACATAAATCCATGCCAGTTGCCAAGCGCCAGAATTTTGACCGTGTGACTGTAGGGATGCTGAGACAGTTGTAAGGGCAAAAGGATTGGTTGTAAGCAGTGACGTGCGGTGAGATTTATGACTGGTGAGGCACTGACACAGTGCTGGGTTTCAAATATTTTTAGACTTGTGGACTTCAACTCCCATAATTCCACAGCCAGGCATGCTCAGTTCCAATTTAAAGCGACAGCATTTGTTTTTCTTCTTTGCTCCTTCTTTCTTTTTCTTTTTCTTCTCCTTCCCCTCCTTCCTCCCTCTCTCCCTTCCTCCCCCTCTCTCAAACACACACACACACACACACACACACACACACAGAAGTTGGATTGGACTATCTCTCCTACCCCTTCCCTCTCTCACTCACTCTCAAACAAACCCCCCACACACACACAAAAGTTGGATTGGATATCTTTTCCAGTGGCTTGAAAGCAGCTCCTCTGCCATCCCCCCCCCCCAAATTCCCCTGCTGCCTTTCCCAAACACCTCCACCATTGCAAATGCAGCCTGCTGTCTTGGTGGGAAATGCCTGGAACACAATAAAGCCCACCCACCACCTCCTGCTGGCAGGCTGGGGTGAGAGGAGTGGCAGAGAAGCTGGAGGGGAGCCGAGCCTTCCAAAAGAAAGAGGCTGGGGGGGAAGTGTGTGTACTACAGCATGGCTCTTTGCCTGGCTTCCTGCCTCCTCCCGTGGTCTCCTCAGTGCTCCCTTGTGCTCTCCCTCCCCAAGTGTAGTTTGATTGCAGGTGGAGCCACGTTGCCTTTTCAAACTTGTAATCAGTGAAGCTGGGCTAGATTTTTATATAGTTTTATCCAGCTGTGTGTGTGTGAGAGAGAAATGAATGGGGGCCTGGGGAGGAAGTCACTACACTTGGGGAGGGAGAGCACCAGTGAGGTTAAGCAGAGTCATCCAAGGTGAGGCAGCAACTAGCTCAGCTTTTTCCTTTTACTTTTTTTTTTCATGATGAGAGTGGTGAGGCTGTGCCTCACCTGCCTCACCTGACTGCACGTCACTGGTTGTAAGTCACATTTTTGTAACTCCGTTGGTCGTTAAATGAATGGTTATAACTCGAGGATTGCCTGTCATAACTAGCTCTTTGAGATAAAACTACTCACTCTACAGCTTGACTCACTCGCTTGAGTCATCCGAAGCTGCTCCCTTGCCATCTTTGCCAAGTACCAAGTTTGCTCCAGGTTTTCTCACCTGCCAAAATCTTATCAGCATCTCCCATGTCTTGGCGTTTCTGCTCTGCCAGGGGTTGATTCACCAAGCTGAGCTTTATAATTACATTTTATAAGGCTGCCCAATTCCACCACCACTCCATCCTTAAGGGCAGGACAGCTCAACCTGGAGATAAACTGCTCCACCAAAAACAGTCATGAAATATAGTTCCACAACTGATATGGCTGAACAGGTTACACCCTGAACTGGAAATCACGAGACCTACTTATCAGATCAGGGAAAGTTACTTTCTGGGTAAGGGTTCAGACCAGACCTGTATTTCTAAACCTGGGCAACTTTAAGATCTGTGTGTTGTGGCCCGCCAGCGGCCAGCAGAGCTGGCAACAGATTCGGACATTGAGGAAGTTGGGGAAGAACATGGCCAGTCCTGGAGTCTGGGGGAGGCTCTGAGGAGGTCTCTGTGTCGGAGGGAAAGAGGGGGTCAGAGTCATATGCCACTTATCAGTTGCCTTCAGAGTCAGACATCAGTGAGGAAGACAAACAGCTGGAGCCTGTTCCCAGGGTGCGCATGCGCAGAGTTGCCAGAGGAAGGGAACAGCTAAAGAACAGGGGTCGACTTGGGAATAAGGCCACAGGTGGACGATGAATGGCCGATCCCAGAGGAAATAAAAGAGGAGCGAAAGGGGAGTGGAGTTTGCAGGAGACAATTAATTCACTTAATCAGTTCATGACTCTCCGAGACTCCTTGCCACGTTTTTCAGAGATCGGCCTATCAGCTCTCCAAGCCAGATAAGGTCTGTGACTGTAAATCCTCCCTTGAAAGACTTTGCTGGATGTGAATGAGCAGAATTCCCAGTCAATTAATAAAAGGGATTTTTGTCGGGACAAGGAGTTTGCGTCAGGCTCTTGGGGAAGCTTCGGTCAGAACAGTGTGGACTTCAACTCCCAGAATTCCCCAGCCAGCAGGGAGAGTTGAAGACAAGGTTGAGAAAAACTGGTCCAGACATATGGAGGGAATTTTTTCAAGCCACCTGATACTTAATCTGAAAAACTGTAATATATACACCCTGTGGTCATTTCCATGATGGTTCCAAACCAAGCAGAAATAAGCTGGATCAGCAGAAATGGCTCCTGCTAAGGTGTTACCTGATACGGAGTCATGGTCTGTTTGGTTCAAGATTCTATATAGAATAACAGAGTTGGAAGGGACCTTGGAGGTCTTCTAGTCCAACCTCCTGGTTAGGCAGAAAACCCTACACCACTTCAGACAAATGGTTATCCAACATCATCTTAAAAATATCCAGTATTGTAACATTCACAACCTGTGGAGGCAAGTTCTTCCACTGATTAATTGTTCTCATTGTCAGGAAATTTATCCTCAGTTCTAAGTTGCTTCTCTCCTTGATTAGTTTCCACCCATTGCTTCTTATTCTACCCTCAGGTGCGTTGGAGGGTAGCTTGACTCCCTCTTCTTTGTGGCAGCCCCTGAGATATTGGAACACTGCTGTCATGTCTCCCCTAGTCCTTCTTTTCATTAAACTAGACATACCCAGTTCCTGCAACCGCTCTTCATATGTTTCAGCCTCCAGTCCCCTCATCATCTTTCTTGCTCTTCTCTGCACTCTTTCTAGATATATTGCTTGGAGCAGGAGCTCACCCTGGGTGGTAGCAGAATTTTATTTTTAAAATGATAAAAAGTGATGATGAGACTCTAGAAAGAGCGTGGAGAAGAGCACCGAAGATGATTAGAGGGCTGTGGAGGCTTGCATGCCCACCGACAGAGCACTGCGCATACTATAGGTTTGCCGTCACGGACCTATACTCTCACTTTACCCTACTTCCTATGATTTAAATAGCGAGATCTCTAGTGGGTTTCACGGATAAAGTGTCTTCAACTAAACTGGATCTCATTTTCATTTCTTGTCAGTTTTAGAATCTTCATAGGGGGAAAAAACTGCTGAGTTCCATTTTTCTCTTATTTATATTCACAGCATGCCCTAAACTATCATCTTACCCTCATCCTGGCTCCATCGATTACTCTATTACTTCCCCCACACTTTACTAGACACTCATAGGGGGCCCTGTGCAGCAGCCTACAACTGGTGTTGCAGGTGTTGGGGTGGGGGGAACCATTGCAAAATTACAGTTTTATGTCTGCATCACGACTAAAAGGGGAATACTGTGTGTGTGTGTGTGTGTGTGTATGCTTATATATGTGTTTTCGTAGATTTTCACGGGTGTAGGTATGCTGGTCTTGTTGTATTCGGGTCTTTTCCCATATAAGATTGAGATTGTGTTGGCAATGTTTTGGCGAGGTCTCACTTGCCATCTTCAGGCTGGTGTTTTCGGCTTCGTGTTTGTGTGAGGAAAGCGTGGTCGGAGGTGCCGTCTTTCTATAAATCTTGGTGGTGTGTGTGTGGAGTGCTGGCTTTGTTTCAGTAAGTGGATTGCTTGGCTGTTTGATTGTATCATGATTGGTAGATTGGTGCTGATTGGTGCTGGCTGTGTGTCCGTTATTGTTTTGTGTTGTAACGGCCTGGGTGGTGGGTAGGGATCTTTTGTTGATTAGGGCTGGTGTCCAGATTTCTGGTGGGTGGGCGGTATCATCACATTTATTCATGTTGTGGGGGTGTTTCTCTATTTCGATAGCTTCCATAATTATTCTCTTGTTGAAGTGTTCAGTTTTGGAGATTAATTTGGTTCCTTCAAAATTAATTACATATGCTGTAGCTTTAAGGTGCTGGAGAAGGGAGGATGTTTTTTCTTTTTTTCTGACTGCGTTCTTGTGTTCTGCGATGCATGCATTTATTCTCCTGTTTGTTTGTCCTATGTATGTTGCAGGGCAGATTTTGCATGGTATTTCGTAGACTCCTTGGTTTTCTAGCTGGATTTTGTCTTTGGGGTTTCTTAAGATGTTGGCTATTTTTTGGTCAGTGTTGAAGGCTGTCTTGATATTTTGTTTGTGGAGAATTTTGCTGATTTTATCTGTGGTGCCTTTGATGTAGGGGAGGAGGGCGATGCCATTGTCCTGTTCTGTGTCTCAGTTCTTGGGGAGAGTCTCCCTTTGAATTAGGTTGGTAATTGTTTTTCTTTAGAATCCATTGGAGATTAATATGTTTGCTGGCAGAGCGCTGGTGCCCTGACGTGAGTGACGTTAAGCTGGCCACGCATTCCCCCGGCCCCACCAAGGCCAAACACAACCCTGATGCGGCCCTCAATGAAATCGAGTTTGACACCCCTCCTCTACATAGATGGAGGCGGCTGTGGGTTTTTATTATTCCGGAACTTACCGTCGCTGAGGGAGTATTTGCGTCCTATTATTATTGGCTGTCTAAAGGAAGCTCAGATTGATCTTCCAATCCTGCGCTCAACAACCCTTTTGGTTTGTCAGGTGACAAAAGATAAAATATCCAACTTTAATTTACTTCAAAGGGCTTAAGCTTGGAGGCCGTGCCGTGTAGGAATGCCTTAAATATATATTCACATTTGCGTGGGTTAAGGTTTATAAATATTATAGACTTTGCAATTTTGAAACGCAAAGATGCAGCCAGTCCCCAACTTACGACCGTCATCGAGCCTGGAATTACAGTCCTCAGTCGTTGTAGATGTTAAGTAGGTCCCTTTATGCCATTTTTTTGGCGGCGTTCATTAAGCAAACATTGAGGTCTTTAAGTGAACCTGTGATACCAATGGGGCTTCCCCCGCCCCCCTTGGAAACTGGAAGTAAACACCAGAAACTGTTAAAAAGCATCAGAAATCATGGTCACAATGATGATGCAGATGAAGGTAAACAGAAGTGGTATTCAGCCGGTTCGGACAGGTTCACTCGAACCAGTAGCGGAAATCATGGATTCACTTTACAACTGTATTACTAATGTAACTACTGCAGTGATTCACTTAACACACGTGGCAAGGAAGGTTGTAAAATGGGGCACTTAACAAATTCCTCACTTAGCAGCATAATTTTTGGGCTCAATCGTGGTCGTACGTTGAGGATTACCTGTATTGCAGGCTAAACTCTGCCCACAGCTGGGAGTTTGATCCTGACTGGCTGAAAGTTGACTTCCATCCTTCTGAGGTCAGTAAAATGAGGACCTGGATTGTTGGGGCAATATGCTGGCTTTGTAAACTGCTTAGAGAGGGCTGCAAAGCACTGCGAAGCGGTATATAAGTCTAAGGGCTATTGCTATTGTATTTATTTATTAATTTAATATGCCAGTTTGGCTGTTCCCTTTCTTCAGATCATGAATACAGCCAGCATGGGTTCACACAGACCCTTAAAATGCATCCTTCACCACTTTACCACCCAAGCCGTTACAATACAAAACAACAATGCACACACAGCCTGCACCAATCAGCACCAATCTACCAATCATGATACAACCACACAACCGAGAGTGAGGAGGTTGGGGAGGAACATGGGCCAGTCCTGGAGTCTAGGGAAGGCTCTGATGAGGGCTCTGTGTCGGAGGCGGAGAGCGGGCCAGGGCCGTATGCCAGGTATCAGCTGTTGTCAGAGGCAGACATCAGGCAGACGAACAGCTGGAGCCTGTTCCCAGTGTGCATATGCACAGAGTTGCCAGATGAACAGCTAAAGAGCAGGGGTCAACTTGGGAGTAAGGCCACAGGTGAGCAATGAATGACCCCTCCCAGAGAAAATAAAAGAGGAGCGAAAGGGGAGTGGAGTTTGCAGGAGGCAATTACTTGGCTTAATTGGTTCCCGACTCTCCGAGACTCCTTGCCAAGTTTTGCACATATAGGCCTGGAACCTCTCCAAGCCAGATAAGGTCTGTGACTGTAAATCCTCCCTTGAAAGGCTGGATGTGAATGAGCAGAATTTACAGCAAATTAATAAAAGGTTTTTTTTTTTGGTCGGGATCAGGAGTTTGCCTCATGCTCTTGGGAAGAACAACAAGCCAGAGCAGTTTCCTTGCTCTGTCAAACAAAGAGGTGTGAACCAACCTGGGCATCAACGCCCACTCTCAGTGGCATCGTAAGGAATTCCACAACCCTCCCAAATCAAAATGTACAACACTGCCCTTGTTGTGTATTCAGGAGAATTCTCGTTTGACATGTCAGAAGAGATCCACTAAGATGCATTGCAGGGCTTCCGCCTTTTCAGTTTTGTGTGTGTGTGTGTGTTTTCCTTTCCTTTCCCTGCCCAAATTAAGCTCTGTGAGCCTGGAGTTCAAGTTTCACTGGCATGGAAATTATCCTTTTTCAGGGAGGATCAGAACAAGCCACCTGGTGCTTGTATATGTCTGTAGTTTCATATTTTGAGTACAACTTGTACAGAAATAAAAGTATTGGGGGGAAAATAGCATCCACGGTCTTTGGCCTGAAATAAATCCAGGTGGCATTTTATACAGGAAACTTTGCTTTGGGGTTATGTTTAAAATCTATTTGTATTTAAGGAAGGCTGTATATACTCATCAGTAAATGGGTTTTACAGGCCTGAAGGGAGATACAGGACTTACACAATTATCTATAGGTCTATAAAATAGTGTTAACTTGATAAATTGATCTGCGCTCGGCAGCTGAACCAAACATACCTTAAGGGCTCTGTGTCCCATTCGTTCTTTCGAGATACAGAATTTTAAACCTTTCCCGTCAGATTTTTTTAAAATGTTATTTTATACTTGGTTTGCAAATTATCTTGGCCGGTCCTGCAGCAGTGTTTCACGATGTATTGATGCTTTCCACAAGTTTCCTTCCCACTCCCACCCCCCAGATTCACAACGAGCCTTTCATGAAGATAAAGCAAGGGAGGAGACAGGCAATTCAGTCTTAAAAAGATTCTGTTGCTTTAACTTTACCATATAAATAATATTGGACCATATGACTTTGAGTTCTTAGCTTGGTCTGTCTTGAATGGTTACAAACCTCCAGCTAGCTTGAAAGGGTTTGTGCCAGGGGTGAATTGCTACTGGTTTGGATCGGTTCGTCCGAACCGGTAGTAAAAATGAATGGGTAGCATTTCTTAACATTCCAACAATCAGCCATGCTGTGCGATTAGAAATCACGCGGCACAGCTGATTGTGGCACAGCTGATCGTCGGAACTACCAATTCGCCCAAATTGGTAGCATTTTTTTACCTTCCGACGATCAGCTATGCTGCGCGATTTATATTCGCTAGAAAGCAGGAAATCCTGCTTCCTAGCTAATCTAAATCGTGCGGCACAGCTGTCGTCCCTCCCCCTTGGTGTTCTATTTACCTTTGATGACTCAGAAAAGGCTTCTTCATCCTCCTTTTTCAGCGCTGTGCAGCACCGCCTGTGGTGCACATGTGGCAAAGTGCACGTTTGGCGCGCATGTCTGCACGAAGCAAACTGGTTGCAGACTTCAGAGCATTTCACCCCTGGTTTGTGCTGTGCTGATAGCACTCTGGTAGCGATACTGTAAAAGTCAAACATTTCTCCTGTCCAGTCGTGTCTGATTCTAGGGCAGGGCTGTCAAACTCAAAACCCGCAGAACAGATCCGGCCCACAGGATGCTTAGATCTGGCCTGTAGGGCTAACCCCCGATATGAGTAACATCGAGTAGGCCATGGCCAGGCCCACCTCGGCCCCCGAGGTCAAACACAACCCTGATACGGCCCTCAATGAAATCGAGTTTGACACCCCTGTTCTAGGGGGTGATGCTCACTCCCATTTCCTAGCCGAGGGAGCCAACATTGTCTGAAGATCTTTCCCTGGTCATGTGGCTGGCATAACAGAACACTGTTACCTTCCAATCCAAGTTGTCCATATTTATCTACTCGCATTTGCATGCTTTCGAACTGCTAGGTGGGCAGTAGCTGAGGCAAGGAATGGGAGCTCATACCATCATGTGGTGCTGGGGTCTCGAACAGAGGCTGTAAGGATACATTAACAGACTCTATGAGCTGCGGTGGCGCAGTGGTTAGAATGCAGTATGGCAGGCTACTTTTACTGACTGCCGGCTGCCTGCAATTTGGCAGATTGAATCTCACCAGACTCAAGATTGATTCAGCCTTCCATCCTTCCGAGGTGGGTAAAATGAGGACCCAGATTGTTGGGGGGCAGTAGGCTGACTCTGTAAACCACTTAGACGGTGCTGTAAAAGCGCTGTGAAGCAGTGTATGTGCTATTGCTATCTTGCAAGTGTGAAAGAAGACCGTATCCTGTACAGTCTGAGAAGCTAGAGAGGGTCCTTTTATTTATTTTATTTATTTATTTATTCTACTTATAAGCCGCTCCCTCTCCTCGAAGGGACTCGGGGCGGCATACAGTTAAATACACAACATATTGCACGGAGGAGGTATATAAATAAAAACAATTATTACAATTTATAAATAACAATAACCATGAAGTTAAAAAGACAATAACAATAAAGTTAAGAGACATTAAAATACCCTAAAATTTAAAATTGCCAGGGGGATTAGAGGATAGAATTCTAGTTAGGCCAGGCCGGCTAGTTGGAACAGGTGGGTCTTGAGTTTCTTGCGGAAGGAGCGGAGATCAGTGGTAGTCCTAATGTCGGGGGGGAGGTCATTCCAGAGGGCTGGGCCCATCACAGAGAAGGCCCTACTCCTGGGCGCCGCCCTCTGGCACTGCTTAGTGGACGGCACCCGGAGGAGTCCCTCTCTGTGAGAGCGAATTGGTCGCAGGGATGTATGGGGCAGGATGCGATCCCGCAAATAACTAGGTCCTGTGCCATGGAGCGCTTTAAAGATGGTAAAGAGCATCTTTTTCCATCTGTTATGTAGCTGTGGGCTATGCCCTCTCTTATCTAACTGTTTCCTAGGCAGCATTCCTTTACTAGTGTCTCAAAGTCTTTATCATATGCCATTACATGAGTTGATGTAAATTGCAACTGCGTCTTCATCCAACATATCATTAAGCTGTGGAATTCATTGAAGTGAGGCCCACTAGCAGCTATCTTTATATGGAGATTGTATACATTTATAGAGAAGAAATTTGTCGAGGGCTATTACGTTTGAAAACTTAATGGTATTTTGGGGCAGGTGGGTCTACCGGTTAAGGCATCAGACTAGAAATCAGGAGACTGTGAGTTCTAATCCCACTTTAGGCATGACTTTGGGCCAACTGTGAGTTCTACTCCTGCCTTGGGCATGAAAGCCAGCTGGTGATTTTGAGCCAGTTGGCAGGAGACTGAATTCCAGTCCTGTCTTAGGCATGAAACCTGGCTAGATGACTTCTGGCCAATCACCAGGAGACTGTGAGTTCTAGTCCTGTCTTGGGTATGAAAGTTGGCTGGGTGATTTGGGTCAGTTACTTTCTCTCATCCCAAGGAGTATTGTGTATTTGCCACCCTAAGATTTATAAAAATGATAAAGGAGATAAATAAAATCTAATCTTATCTATCTATCTATCATCATCTACCTACCTACATATCTAAAAATGGCTGTGTGTGTGTGTGTGTGTGTGTGTGTGTGTGTTCCGGCATAACTCTGGAACCACAGATGGCTTACTCTCTGGAAAAAATACTGTGGTGGGTAAGACACCCCTAATACCCCTCGGGTGTGTGTTCTGTTAAGATACAGCCTGTTGTGTCTTAAAATGACTTCTACTGTACTGCTGTAAAATGGCTTCTACTGTACAGCGCAGTGGAGTTGCCATGGTAACGGCTTCACAGTACTCCACAAGGGGGCTCCCTCTGGTAAGGGGGAAAATCCAACATTACAAATTATGTTTGGTCTGGACATTTTCTCCCTATAAATAAATACCCATGCAACGCCGGGTTATCGCCTAGTAAATAAATAAACAACAGTGCTGAAGGAATATGCCTTCACCTCCTGCTTTTGAGCATCTCAAATTCACCTGATGAGTCACCATGAGAAATGAAAGTTTGGATGAGGTGGCCCTTGGTCTGATCCAACAGGGATATTTTTATATCTGTATGACGGCATCCCACTAGTTTTAAGAATCTGGAAATGTTTTCTTAAGTACCTTAGCATTGTTTGTGTTATATTGAATCCCACAAACTAGATAAGGTATGAGTTCAACCTTTCAACTTTAAGACTTGGGGACTACAACTCCCAGAATCCCCCAGCCAGCATGGCTGCTGGCTGAGGAATTCTGGGAGTTGAAGTCCACAGGTCTGAAAGTTGCCAAGGTTGGATACCCCTGGCATGCTGTCTTCTGAGGTTTCTGAAATAGGGCTGAAAATGGGAGATTGAGTTGGTTGAGGAGCAAGGCTTCACAGATTTTTAAAATAAAAGTTACTGTATTTTTCGGAGTATAAGATGCACCAGAGTATAAGATGCAGCAAGGTTTTGAAGAGGAAATTTTTTAAAAAAGTTTTTGCAGTCTGCAAACCTCCCCAAAATGGCCCTTTTTTTGCAAAAACGGACCCATTTTTTTCAAAAAAAGGGGCATGAATAACCTTGAAGAGGCTTATAGAGTGTTCCTGGGGGCTGGGGCCCAAAAAAACGAGCACAAAACAGCCCATTTTTTGCTCATTTCTGCCCTCCCCAGCCCCTAGGAGCTCTCTGAAAGTCTCCTAAAGGCTATGCATGGCCATTTTGGTGAAGGGGTGGAGTTTTGGGAGGCAAAAAAACACTGTATTCAGTATATAAGACGCACCCAGATTTCCAGCCTCTTTTTTGAGGGGAAAAAGGTATGTCTTATACTCCGAAAAATACGGTAGGTCAATCACCAGGCTGGAACTGCTGCACAGATTCCCCTCTGAAAAGTAATATTGATGGGTGGATTTATCTTGTCCTAGAACCAAAACAATCTTGAATGAATGCAGTCCTATTAGCTTAATGTCAGTAATATAGGGTATGGGTTCACTCAAAGTCCACGGCACCAGATAAATTGAATTTACGCAGGAAAAGATAAAGAAAGAAATTAACTGCTCTCGGTGCATTCAGATCAAGCCAGTTTTGTATTGCTGCAAAGCAATGGTTGACCCAGGAACAGATGCTAAATGTTGCCAGTGACTTTAATTGGCGTCTCCTGAAGCACAGATTTTGCTAACCTCCCAAGAGGAGAAAACTCTATATTTTTACTGTATCAAAACAGTTTTGGTAAGCTTTAAAAAATATTTGCATGCATAGAAATGGCTTACAGCTCTCAAAAAATAATTTGGCTCGATTTATTCTAAATTCAGATTATCACACACACCTTAAATTATTAGCAAACAATACAATACAATACAATACAATACAATACAATACAATACAATACAATACAATAGAAGCGGTTGCAGCGCTTCCAGTATATACTTGAGGTCAGACTTGCTCCAGCTGCGGGAGTCCCCCCTCTCGCAGATATGACCCTTCGCCCTTTCAAGGGCCCACCTTAATGACGGGTTTGTTAACCCCGAGAGGTGGAGGAAGCGAAGACTTAGGGGGTTTTTAACTAGATGCTTTTTATCCTTTTTAGGGGGTTCCAGGGTGGGTGGGAGGGATCAGGCCAGGAGGAGGACTTTAGCCAGGCGAACAGGTGAGGTCAAGGAGGAAGTGAGTGGAGTGGGGAGGGGGAGGGAGAATGACATTCCTACAGAGGGTTGTTTTATTCCAACGGTCGTGGGGATGGGTGGATGCGAGGACCGAACAAAATCTCGTAGTCGGTTGGGAGACCGTGGCTGTTGGACACGCCCGGTCGCCCGTACCAACCCCCGCAGCCTAGGTGGCCAGGACCTACAGAGCCAGGGCCTGAGGCTGATGCTCTGCAATGCAAGGTCCGTTGTTAACAAGGCCCCCCTCATTAGTGAGTTGATCTCAGAGGGGGAGCCGGACCTTGCAGGGATAACGGAGACCTGGTTGGGCCACGAGGGTGGTTTGCCCCTCGTGGAGATGTGCCTGCCAGGTTACCGTGCATTTCATCAGCCGCGGGCCCTGGGTAAGGGTGGCGGGTGGCGGTAATTATACGGGAGAGTCTGGAACCGAGGGAGTTCACTGTGCCACAGATCTCCGGGTGTGAGTCCCTTGGTGTGAAATGGGGCCCAGGGAGGCAGTTGGGCTTGCTGATTGTATACTTGGCTGCTCGCTATGCATCAGCGGCCCTGCCTGAGCTCCTCGAGCTGATCGCGGAGACGGCAGTTGATACCCCCAAACTTGTGGTTATGGGGGATTTCAATCTGCCGTCGACGGGTGAAGCATCCGAGGTGGCTCGGGAGTTCATGGCTTCCATGACAGCCATGGACCTATCCCAATTAATTCAGGGCCCCACACACGAAGGTGGGCACACACTGGACCTTGTTTTTGTATCTGGACAGTGGACGAGTGATCTGGGAATAGGGGAGCTAGTTATTACACCCCTGTCATGGTCAGACCACTCTTCTCTCCGGCTCGACTTCCCCGGCGCTACCCCCCACCGCGGGGAGGCAGAACCTGATTGTCCCAGATGGTTCCGCCCCAGGCGACTGATGGAACCGGATAGGTTCCAGACGGAGCTTGGGCCACTTCCTGTAGCCCTGACCCGCTCCCGGATGGAGGACCTAGTGGCCACTTGGAATAGGGCGGCTGCAGGGGCCTTGGACCGGGTAGCGCCTTTGCGGCCTCTCCTGCGGCAACGAACCACCCTGGCTCCTTGGTTTACCGAGGAGCTGAGGGTGATGAAACGCCACAAGAGACGCCTAGAAAGCAGGTGGAGGTCCTCACGCTCCGAATCTGACCGAACACAGGTAAGAGCCTACTTACGGACCTACCTTGTGGCACTGAGAGCGGCCAAACGTAGACACTGTGCCGCTCTTATTGCGTCCGCGGATAACCGCCCTGCCACCCTGTTTCGGGTGACCCGCGGTCTCTTATCACAGAGGCCGCGGGAAGCCCCTTTGCAGGGTAGAGCAGAGGAGTTTGGGGAATATCTGCAGGACAAAATCGATCAGATCCGGAGTGGATGGGCCCCCTTCAGTGGACCAGGGGAGACGTCGGAAGCAAGTCTTGAGACACCACGCTGGGAGGGGTTTGACTCTGTTGCCCCCGAGGATTTGGACAGGTTACGTGGGCGACTGCGAGCCACCTCATGTTTATTGGACCCGTGTCCCTCCTGGCTTGTACTGGCATCCTGGGAGGTTACACGAGGCTGGCTCCTGGGTCTGGTGAACGCTTCATTGGAGGAGGGGTCCTTGCCAGCTGCCTTGAAAGAGGCGGTGGTGAGGCCCCTGCTCAAGAGGCCTTCCCTGGATCCGGAGGAGCTAGCTAATTACCGTCCTGTCTCCAACCTTCCCTTTTTAGCGAAGGTTGTAGAGAGTGTGGTGGCGCAACAGTTCCCACGTCACCTGGAGGAAGCAGACTATCTAGACCCGTGCCAGTCCGGCTTTCGACCCGGTCACAGCACGGAGACGGCCTTGGTCGCGTTGGTAGATGATCTCTGGAGGGCCAGAGATAGGGGTTGCTCCTCTATCCTGGTCCTATTAGATCTATCAGCGGCTTTCGATACCATCGACCATGGTATCTTATTGCGCCGGCTGGTAGAGGTGGGCGTAGGGGGCACCGTTTTGCGGTGGTTCCGCTCCTACCTCTCCGACCGGACGCAGTGTGTGTAGCAGGGGAGCAGAGGTCGACCCTGAGGCCACTCACCTGTGGGGTGCCGCAGGGTTCGGTCCTCTCGCCCCTCCTGTTCAACACATACATGAAGCCGCTGGGTGAGATCATCCGTGGTTTTGGGGTTGGATACCACCTGTACGCTGATGATACGCAGCTGTACATTTCCACCCCAAACCACCCCAACGAGGCCGTCGAAATGTTGTCCCGGTGTTTGGAAGCCGTCCGGGTCTGGATGGGGGACAACAGACTTAAACTCAACCCCTCCAAGACTGAGTGGCTGTGGCTACCGGCGCCCCGATTCAACCAGTGGACACCATCGCTGGCCATAGGGGGCGAATTACTGCCCCCGGTGGAATGGGTGCGCAATTTGGGCGTCCTCCTTGATGCCCGGCTGTCGATGGATGACCATGTGACAGCCGTGGCGAGGGGGGCGTTCCACCAGGTTCACCTGGTGCGCCAATTGCGCCCCCTATTGGATCGGGACGCCCTACGCACAGTCACTCATGCGCTGGTGACGTCTCGCCTGGACTACTGCAATGCTCTCTACATGGGGCTCACCTTGAGATGCACCCGAAGACTACAGCTAGTTCAGAATGCAGCCACGCGGGCTATCATGGGAGGAACAAGATACTCCCATATAACACAATTCCTGCGCGAGCTGCAATGGCTGCCTGTGGTTTTTCGGGTGCGTTTCAAGGTGTTGGTTACTCTCTTTAAAGCGCTCCAAGGCATGGGACCTAGTTACCTGCGGGATCGCATCTCACCTCACACATCTCTACGACCTATCCGCTCTCACAGGGAGAGACTCCTCCAGGTGCCATCCGCCAAGCAGTGCCAGCGGGTGGCGCCTAGGAGTAGAGCCTTCTCTGTGATGGGCCCAACCCTCTGGAATGACCTCCCCCCCCCCCGATATTAGAACTATTAACGACTTCCACTCCTTCCGACAGAAGCTTAAGACCCACCTGTTCCAATTAGCTGGCTTAGCCGATCTATAGCTCCATCTTCCACCTCCTGGCAAACATTTTATTGTGGGATTTTTAAAGGGAATTTTAATCTTATTTGTATTTTAATTAAATATGTACAGTATATTTTCTACCTCCTCCGTCTACGTCTATGTCTATGTTTATGTATATGTATATGGTTTTTAATAATGACTGTACACCGCCCCGAGTCCTGCTTGGGAAAGGGCGCGGTCTAGAAATAAAATCTTATTATTATTATTATATTATTAATACAATACAATACAATACAATACAATACAATACAATACAATACAATACAATACAATACAATACAATACAATAGCAGAGTTGGAAGGGACCTTGGAGGTCTTCTAGTCCGACCTCCTGCCTAGGCAGAAAACCCTATACCGTTTCAGACAAAAGGTTATGCAACATCTTCTTAAAGACTTCCAGTGTTGGGGCATTCACAACTTCTGGAGGAAAGCTGTTCCACTGATTAATTGTTCTAACTGTCAGGAAATTTCTCCTCAGTTCTAAGTTGCTTCTCTCCTTGATTAGTTTCCATCCATTGCTTCTTGTTCTACCCTCAGGTGCCTTGGAGAATAGTTTGACTCCCTCTTCTTTCTGGCAACCCCTGAGATATTGGAAGACTGCCATCATGTCTCCCCTAGTCTTTCTTTCTATTAAACTAGACCTACCCAGTTCCTGCAACCGTTCTTCATATGTTTTAGTCTCCAGTCCCCTAATCCTCTTTGTTGCTCTTCTCTGCACTCTTTCTAGAGTCTCCACATCTTTTCTACATCGTGGCGACCAGAACTGAATGCAGTATTCCAAGTGTGGCCTTACCAAGGCATTATAAAGTGGTATTAACACTTCACGTGATCTTGATTCTATCCCTCTGTTGATGCAGCCTAGAACTGTGTTGGCTTTTTTGGCAGCTGCTGCACACTGCTGGCTCATATTTAAATGGTTGTCCACCAGGACTCCAAGATCCCTTTCACAGTTACTACTACTGAGCAAGGTACCACCTATTCTGTACCTGTGCATTTCGTTTTTGTTGCCTAAATGTAGAACCTTACTCTTGTTCTTTACATTTCATTTTTTTGGGGTGTAATTTTTAGTAGGGGAAGTCTGGCTTACAATTATATTCCGTTTCCCGAGGAAGCATTTTATATCCGATATTAGGGTAATAGCGACACTTGGCAAGTTAGGCAGTTCAGAAAATCCCATTGCTTTTTCTGGCATAGCTCAACTGACCAACATGCTAAGCCTTCAAATATTTCAGCAACGGACATTTAAAAAAATTGACAGAGAAATTAGGTTTGCAGATAGTAAAGAAGGTAAAATATCTAGGCATCTATCTAGCAGCAAGGTGTGTGACAATCAAGGAGGATAATTACATAAAACTAATGCAATAAATTAAGTTAGATTTGGAAAGGTGGAAAAAACTTACAACTATCTATGATAGGGAGAATAGCTTCCATAAAAATGAATATACTACCAAAATTACTTTTCCTATTCCAAACGATACCGATAAAATTTAGAAGAAATATTTTGATGAACTAAATGGAATAATTTTAAAGTAAAATTATTACTTTAAGGTAAGGTAAGGTAAAAAGGCGAGAATAACATTGAAAATGTTGCAGCTCCTATAAACTTACTACATACATAGACATGCTATGCAAGGTGATTTTGGTAACTCGACGGTGCCTGCTCATATCTCTGCAAATATTAAAATAAAAACAAAAGGAAAACAAGAGAAGCAAATTGCCCTGTTTGTACCGTATTGAAATCATTTTATTTACTTACGGTAAAAGCCTGTTTCCTCACCTCAATAATCGCCCCTTAAAATGCAAGAGATAGGCGTTGAAATTTTGCTTATAAATGCAGTTTTTCTGTCTTTTTTGTACAAGGAAGGATCACTTTGAATTTCGAGTCATATTTTTCCCCAGATAAATATAGCAATAGGCCTGTTCCTGAAATGCCCTTTAAAAAAAATCAGAGTTCTCCTGAGATTCCCCCCCCCCCCCAAAATGGCTAAGATGGACTTCTGCTCCTGTTCCCCCCCCCCCCCAGTTGAAGCCAGATGTTCTCATTCATACTTGAGTTGGGTAAAGAACTGGATGTCTTCCAAGCAAGCCGTGTTAGGTTTCTGGGCATGTAGCAGAGAAAACGAAGAGCTGTACTTGAGACATTTGCAAAGACCAGTGGGCGGGAAGAGAGAGAAGACCAGACAATGTGGCTGAACCACTGGAAACTTCTGAGATGCTGAGGTCAATCAACCTTCCTTTCCAAGGGAAGTGGTTAGGGTTCCCTGCAGTTTGAGGGGTTCAGGTCCGTCGGTGGAAAAGCAGAGGAACAATTTAGTCTCAGCAGGAATGGACAAGAGAACTTCCTTACTTCCTTCCTCCGTCCCTCCCTCTTCCTTCCTTCCTTCCTTCCTTCCTTCCTTCCTTCCTTCCTTCCTTCCTCCCTCCCTCCCTCCCTCCCTCCCTCCCTCTTCTTCTTTCGTTCTTCCATTTCTCCTTTCTTCTCTCTCCTATACCATCTTTCAGGTCCCTCCCTTCCTTCCTTTTTCTCTTCTTCATCCATCTCTCTTTTTCTCTTCTCTTTCCGATACCCTCTCTCAATTTGCTCCCTCCCTCCTCCTTCCTTCCTTTCTTCCTCCCTTGCTCATTTGACTTCCCTTCCTCCCAATTTCTCTTCTTTTCTTCATCCATCTCTCTTCTTTCTCTCCTATACCCATCTCTGTTCCCTCCCTCCCTCCTTTCCTTTTTCTCTTCTTCATCCATCTCTCTTTTTCTATTTTCTTTCCACTACCCTCTCTCAATTTCCTCCCTCCCTTCTCCTTCCTTTCTTCCTCCCTCCCTCCCTTGATCATCTGACCTCCCTGCCTCCCTCCCTCCCTCCCAATTTCTCTTCTTTTGTTCATCCAACTCTCTTCTTTCTCTCCTATACCATCTCTCAGTTTCCTCCCTCCTTCCCTTTTTCTCTTCTTCATCCATCTCTCTTTTTCTATTTTCTTTCCACTACCCTCTCTCAATTTCCTCCCTCCCTTCTCCTTCCTTTCTTCCTCCCTCCCACACTTGCTCATTGACCTTCCTTCCTCCCTGCCTGCCTTCCCCTATCCCTATCCTCATTTTCTGTGTTTGTAACTCAGGAACTCTTTCACATGCATCCCTGGGGAGTCAGCAAAAGACCTGCCACTACCTGCTTTGAATGTGGCTGTAAACTTGCTTTGACACCCTGGTGGCTTTTTGGCATGTGTTGCTTCCTGTGCCCCACGCCCAATGCTGATACAAAGATAACTCCTACTCTCTGTGTGTGTGCGTTTGTGTGTGCATGCATTCACAGATGTCCCACCCTCATCCTGGTGACTCAGTCCAGCAGATTGGGAGCAGCAGCTGTGTGGGCACATCTGTTTCTGATTTAATGTGCCAGCACTCCTACTTGGACTTCCCTTGCGTTGCTCCTGAGGGCTGTGTATCTCTCCCTCCCTCTCTTCCTTCTTTTCTGTCTCTTTCTCTCTTCCTCCCCCTCCCTCTGTCTCTCCCTCTGTCTCTCGCTCTCTTCCTCTCTCTCTCTCTTCCTTCCTGTCTCTCTCTCTCTGCCTCTCTTTGTCTTTCTCTCTTCCTTCCTTCCTTCCTTCCTTCCTTCCTTCCTTCCTTCCTTCCTTCCTTCCTTTCTTCCTTCCTTCCTTCCTTCCTCTCTCTCCCTGTCTCTCCCCCCTCTCCCTCTGTCTCTTTCTCTCTTCCGTCCTCTCTCTTTGTCTCGCCCCCTGTCTCTCTCTCCCCCTCTGTCTCACTCTCTTCCTCTCTCTGTCTTTCTCTCTTCCTTCCTCTGTGTGTGTGTGTCTCTCTCTCTCTTCCTTCCTCTCTCTTTGTCTCCCTCCCTCTCTCCCTCTGTCTCTCTCCCCCCTCTGTCTCTCTCTGTCTCTCTCCCTCTCTCTCTGTCTCTCTCCCCCCTCTCTGTCTCTCTCTGTCTCTCTCTCTGCCTCTCTCTCCCTCCCTCCCTCTCTTTATGATCTCTACATACACACATACACACAAACAGACACACGCTTTTAAAACCATGCCAACTTATTTTCCTCCACTTCCCCTCCCTCCTCTTTCCTTCTGTCCTCTCTGTTTCTTTTTCTCCAATGGCTTTCTTATTTTAGATGGTTTTACACAGAGTTTCACCAACGGAACAGTCTTTGGCCAAATCTACTTTTGGCAGGGCAAAGTTGAACCACTTTTCTGTGGTCTGTATTTTGGCAATTTTTTTTAGGTCGGGAGGGAAAACTCTGCCATTGATTCTGCTGTTAGATGGGATCACCGCCATCTTGGTCTATTGGGCCTATCTCGAACAGATGATAGTTCAACATCAACCAGAGACAATCCTCCAATCATTCTAGCAAGGGTCCATCCCCTCATTAAAATTAATTTTTGCAATTTCTTTTGCTAGCCTATCAAAGCTAATGAGATTTCTGCAAGTCTTATTGCATGACAGTGGCTCAGTGGCTAAGACACTGAGCTTGTCGATCAGAAGGGTCGGCAGTTCAGCGGTTCGAATCCCTAGCACCTCATAATGGAGTGAGCTCCCATTACTTGTCCCAGCTTCCGCCAACCTAGCAGTTCGAAAGCATGTAAAAATGCAAGTAGAAAAATAGGGACCACCTTTGGTGGGAAGATAACACTGTTCCGTGAGTCTTCGCTGTTTAGTCATGCCAGCCACATGACCATGGAGACGTCTTCGGACAACTCTTCAGCTTCGAAATGGAGATGAGCACCGCCCCCTAGAGTCGGGAACGACTAGCACATATGTGCTAGGGGAAGCTTTACCTTTATGCAAGAACACCTCAGATTTTGCCAATCTTGATCTCATATGATTTCCTGGCAAGCTTGTAAAAAGTGTTGTGAAATATACTATGGCTTGGGTAAAACATGGATGGGTTATATTGCATTCTTATAAATTAACAGTTTACAAAGATTCCATAAAACTTGAGTATTCATGCTTCTGATGGAGGCAGTTCATGGTATGTCTGCCCTCAACCTGGTTAAAAAGGAAACCATAAAAATATGTTACCTATAAAATACACTTGCAAAATATGGAGCCATCCACCGTTAAGGAACTGTGGAGGAAGGTTAGAAGCAAATAAACCACCCTTGGTAGGAATCCAGTTTCTCTCATATGCTTTTATTGTTTTCAGCAATCGGTTTTATTAGTTTGTCATCTAAAAGTTCTTTGTAAGGCATGTTTGTGAACTTAGATTTCAGAACAGCAACTGGAGAGATTTTGTAAGGTGTGTTGTTAGTTGCGAAGTTATGTCCGACCCATCGCGACCCCATTGACAACGTTCCTCCAGGCCTTCCTGTCATCTACCATCCTCTGGTGTCCATTATTAAGCTCATGCCAACTTTGGCCTGCCACCTCATTCTCTGTCGTCCCCTTCTTCTTTTGCCCTCCATCGTTCCCAGCATGAGACTCTTCTCCAGGGAGTCCTTCCTTCTCGTTAGGTGGCCAAAGTCTTTGAGTTTCCTCTTTAGGATCCGGCCTTCTAAAGAGCAGTCAGGGTTGATCTCCTCTAGGACTGACCCGTTGGATGGCCTTGCAGTCCAAGGGACTCGCAGGAGTCTTCTCCAGCACCATAGTTCAAAGGCCTCCATTTTTGGCACTCAGCTTTCTTATGGTCCAACTTTCACAGCCATCCATTGCAATTGGGAAAACCATACCTTTGACTTTTGTAAGGTGATTCTGGACAAAAAAAAATTGCCTTGCAGTTTTCTTTTTTAAAAAGTTGATCTTCTCAAGAGATGCTTCCATTTTTTCTATTTTGCTCTTTGAAAATTTGAAAATTTATTCTCTTGCTAGCATGTTTGAGCTTAATTGATTATTGGAACGTGCTAACTTTGATTATTCGATTATTGGAACTTGCCAACAAAATCATGCTTAACTTGCATCTGGCAAGTTAAGCATAATTTTCAAGAACAACCTCCCCGAAGGCTTCTCTGCTACCTGCTCTAACATATGTCAGTGAAACATGGACACTAACCTCACAATCCATACAAAAGCTAAGAGTGACGCAAAGAGCCATGGAAAGATGCATGCCTGGTATCACAAGGCAAATTAGAAAGGCCTGCCCATGGATTAGAGAACAAACGAAAACATGCAATGCCATCAAAAGAGTAAAAGAATGGAAATGGAAACAGACTGGTTACATCCCAAAGGTGCTTTTTCAGGAAGCAACTGGACTTTCTTGGGTTTTTTTCTTTGAAGGGGTTTCCCTTCTCATCCAAGAAGCTTCTTCAGCTCTGACAGGATGGTGGGGGATGGAAGGATTTATATTCCTTGCAGACAGCTGGTCATTTGCATCCTTTTAGAGAGTCGTTGAGGCCACTTGGAGGCTTATCTGTGTCCTCAGGGTCACCTGAGTAGCGCATATGGTTCTTGTAGTCTGCAATTTTCCCTCTGGAAATCCGTTCCTACTCCCACACCATTCCGAGGATGTTCATCCCAAATTGCATAGCTAAAAGTCTGTAGAGATTCTCAGTCATCCAAATCATGGTTAGCCTGGTCTTCTTGCTATGTGACCAAGGATTGGTCACATAGCAAGAAAAACTGATGGCAGGTGGACAAGGCAGTCGCAGAACAGACCCCACTTGATAAAAAGTGTCTATGAAAGAGACCTAAATCAAGATTGGATCGATGACATCAGCAAGGATTGAGGGCCCTAACTGGCAAAGGAAACACAAGGCCATATTAGTTGGAAACATGCAGAAGAGGCCTTCATCCTTCAATGAATAGACAATGGCTAAGATGATGATGATGATTGGGAGTAGCAGAAGATACAACCACTGACGAAGTTTTGCTTAGACCAGGGGTCCCCAACCTTTCGGACTTCAGGGACCTCTAAGTTCATAATTTTAAATCCCGCGGACCACTAATATGATCTGCCCAATGACTGGCTGGGCGGGCGTGGCTAGGTGGTCATGTGACTGGATGGGTGTGGCCAACTTAATGTCACTCACATCGAGGAGAGCTTTGCCAGCCTCTACTTGCCCCTCCCCTCCCAGCGACTCCTTGCCTCCGCACCCGGGCTCTTTAGAGCCCAACAGGAAGCAGTTGTTGGAGCTAAGAAGCCACTTGGAGTCTGAGAAAGAGTTGGCAAAACAGCTCAATTCAAATCGTATCTGACCGAGAAGGAAGCTCAATAGAAGCACCTCACTGAGGACTACGAGCATAGGCTCTCCAAGCAGAGGGAAGACCTGCAGGAGTGCAAGGTCAGGTACGGGCGCCTGGAGGCTCACTGGGCTGAGCTGGTGAGCCAATTTCATGCCATGATGCAGTCCAGTGGTAGGTTCCCACCGATTTTGACTGGTCTGGCCGAACCGGTAGTGATTTGGCGGCCTGGGTTGCTGGAACTGGCAGTGACCTAGGGCTGCCACGCCCCCGAACCGGCGCCACCATCTTGTTTTTCGCTTCTGCACATGTGCAGAGTAATTTTTATTGCACTGCACATGCGCGCGCAGCTTGCATCAAGCTTACCCACACACAGCCATGAGTAAACCGGCAGTAGCGACTGCTGGAACCCACTCCTGATGCTGTCCCACTGGAACGAGGCCCTCTGGCTCTTTGCCACCAGTGACACTTCCCTCCAGCCTTCGGCCAAAGCCCCGCACCAGGAGGCCAAAGCAGACTCCAAGTCAGAATTTCTGCCCCCCTCCAAGCCCTACAACCCCTTCCCCAATGGGGGAGACTCGCTGCAGCAACACAAACCTTCTGAGAGATGCTCTCCATCCTGAAGTCCTACAATTTAAATAAAATGTAAGACACTTGGGAGGCTGCAGAGAATAAGAGAATAAGTGTAGAAATAAGAATTGAACACTGGCACCTAATTTGGGAACTTTGTCACTAATTAAGGGCCAAAATCCATGCTCGTTTTGGGGAGATCTCCTGAAAATATCATGTCCTTCGCAGTAAAAGATGAAGAGCAACTATCTCCCTATGTCAGGGGTGTCCAAACTTGAGAACTTTAAGACTTATGGACTTCAATTCCCAGAATTCCCCAGCAGCAGCATGGCTGGCTGGTGAATTCTGGGAATTGAAGTCCATAAGTCTTAAAGTTCTCAAGTTTGGACACCCCTGCCCTATGTAATTAAGTCAGATGCTCTAGAAGGGGGGGGGGGAAGCAAGAAAAATGTTCAGCTCAGCAAAAGCGTGAAGTATAATAAAAGGAATAAAAGAGAAAGGCTTCACCGTAGAAGTTGACTGAGTTGGGAAGGATGTGATTTTTGGAGGATTTCACCTTTTGAGAAGCTGGCTGCATTATTCTGAGCGACCAAGTGATGGGGAATTGGGCTTGTACCTCCCTGTTGGGTTTCGTTTCATTTCATGCAGAAGAGCTTCTGCCTTCTAAAATAATCATTGGGTCTGTTTTGTTTGGGGTGTTGTAAAGAGTTTAGAAAAATGATTGACCTCTTTGGTGATGTGCTAGTTCTCTGCTTTAAGTGAAAAAAAAAACCCACACATGTGGAATTTAGAATTTAGAATATTTAGAATTTAGAATAACAGAGTTGGAAGGGACCTTGGAGGTCTTCTAGTCCAACCCCTTGCTCAGAATTAAGGTGTTCAAATCCTGTTCATCCTTAAAAATAACTTTCAACCTTCACTTTTCATGTTTAAAAAAGGACTCCAAGGCCAATCAATTAATCAATCACTATAGCCTCCCAACTCAATCAAGTGATTCTGGGTGATCTTTTTTATGGAAACCATCCTGCTACTGTTTTATTAATGTCACCTTATTTTAGGCTTTGGTTTTTTTTCTTCCTTTTGAACATTTTTCCCTATCTTCCCATCTTTAACAGATTAACAGGGTTGGAAGGGGCCTTGTAGGTCATCTGGTCCAACCCCCCCGCTCAAGCAGGAGACCTTACACCATTTCTGTCAAATTGCAGTCCAGTCTCTTCTTGAAAGTCTTAAGTGATGGAGCTCCCACAACTTTCAAAGGCAAGCTGTTCCAATGGTTGATTGTTCTCGCTGCCAGAAAATTTCTCCATGTTTCTAGGTTGAATCTCTCCTGGATCAGTTTCCATCCATTCTTCCTTGTCTGGCCTTCAGGTGCTTTGGAAAATAGCTTGACCCCATCCTCTCTGGGTTAGCCCTTCAAATATTGGAAGACTGCAATCATGTCTCTCCTGGTCCTTCTCTTCACTAGACTAGCCATGCCCAGTTCCTGCCACCGTTCTTCATATGTTTTAGTCTCCAGTCTTCCTTTTGAGAAGAAGTCGTTACAAAGGATACCTGCATGCATGTTTGTATGTCAGAAAGTCAAAATGGCAGCTGTGACCATCCATTCAAGCCCCATTGCTTTCCCACCGTACTTATAAACAAGAGGCAGTGCTCCAGTTCAACCATTTGTGGCCACATCCTTCACAAAGGTTGACCATTCCCCCAAAGGCAGATGATCTTGGAAAGATAGAATAATCTTGGAATCACTGCTGCCTCCTGCCTTAAACCAAGGATCGTGCACGGTGCACTGAGGTCAACCAGAATTTTAAAATTTCTTTGGGTTCTTCTATCACAGTGATGGCTAACCTTTTTGTTGTTGGGTGCCAAAAATGCGAGGGCACGTGCACACTAGCTCGTGTGTATACCGGCACCCATAATGCAAACCGTGCCCCCACATGCGCATGCGCGCACAACCGCCCACACGCTCACCACCACCCCAGGCGCGCCGCACTAATCGCCTCCAAGCTGAGCTTGGTATTTCCTCCGGGGGATGCTGTTTTCACCCTCCCCAGGCTTCAGGAAAGCCTCCAGAGCCTGGGGAGGGTGAAAAATGGGCCCAACTGGCCAACCGGAAGTTTCCGTAGGCCGTTGGGCTTGTTTTTCACCCTCCCAAGGCTCCAGAGGCTTTCCTGAAGGCTGGGGAGGGTGAAAACCTCCGGTAGGTCCTTTGGGCTTGTTTTTCACCCTCCCAAGGCTCCGGAGGCTTTCCTGAGGCCTGAGGAGAGTGAAAACCACCGGTAGGTCCGTTGGGCCCATTTTTTGCCCCTCCTAGACTCCGGAGGCTTTACTGAAGCCTGGGGAACGTGAAAACAGCATCCCCCAGCTCTCTGGAAGGCCGAAAATCAGCTGGCTGGTGCATGTATGTGCACTGCAGTTGACGAGTCATGTTCTGGCAGATATGGCTCTGCATGCCACCTGTGGTACATGTGCCATAGGTTCCCCATCCCAGTTCTATCAGTTCTGGCTCCACCGACTCTTCCCGGAGGAGATGGAGACACCAAGCCATCAGGTTATTTTTCTCCAAAGTCACGAGCTGTGTGTGTCCCAAGTCATAGAGTTGGTGACGCCAACCCAGGAAGAGCATCCTTTTTTCCCGAAATGGCTTTGGGTAGCTTTGACGGCTTTGCCTAATCTCGCGTAGGCATCTTAATTCCCTTATTACCGCCTTGAACCAAGTCTTGAACCTTGGAAAGAGAAGGGATTTGTCTTGTCAGGGTCTGTGTCTGCTTGTTGACACAACGAGACAAAGGGAGAGGTTGGGAGTTGGGAGCTTCGCCTCTCCCACAGGGCTTGTCACTGTGTCTGAGAACAGCCGATGTGCAACAGGGAGTCATTTTTCGCGTATTTCAATACGCGGAACTTGTCAGAACTGGTATGATCGCATTGCTTGAGACAATAACTGGCGTGGGGCAATGTTTCTCAACTTCAGCCACTTTGAGAGGGGTGGACTTCAACTCCCAGAATTCCCCACCCAGCATGGAATTCTGGGAAGTTGAAGTCCACCCCTCTTAAGGGGTGAAGATTGGACAACATCGATGTGGAGAACGTGGTCACCTTAACTTGAATGCAGCATTGATTGGAAAACTTATTCGGAGGAATAGAAAAACAGGATGAAGAAGAGTTTTACAAGCTAGGTCTTTCTTCTCTAGGATCCTTCTCTATCATGCCTCCCATCTAGGATTCTTCTCTATCATCCCCTCTCCCCTTTATCCATATATATGAATATATAAAAAAGGTTATGGGAAACTTGTGTTCATTTTCACAGACTAGCAGCTTTTTTTAGCACCTCTGTTAACACATTTAAAATATATTAGCCTTTTTAAAATTCAGAAGAGTTGAGAGTAGACATCAAATTAGAGCATTGTTTCCCCAGCTTGGTGACTTTAAAATGTGTGGACTTCAACTCCCAGAATTCTGGGAGTTGAAGTCCACACGTCTTAAAAGTTCCCAAGCTTGGACACCCCGGCCTTTATCCCTGGATGTTGTAAGCCGCCCAGTCTCTCTTGGAGTTAGTAAACAACAGTAAGATGCCTAGAATGAATAAAACCAGCAATAATCCTGCGACGATGTCTCTTAACACCGTCAAACCTCCACATCTGTCTATCCCCGCTCCTTGGAAAGGATTCTATAGGCAGACAAAAATGCCAAATCCAGGCTGAACATCTGTCTGTGCAAGGAATCCTAATCCTTTAATAAATCACAAATGAACAAACAATAGTCATAGATAATAAGATGCCGCAGCAGTCGTAAGTTTGAGGGCAGATTCTAAGTCACTTTTTTTCAGCGTGAGTCGGCAACTATCTGCAATGTACATGGAGCAAGACAGAGAAAGAGCTAAGCTCGTTGCTACATTTTTTGTTCTTCCTGAATTTTCTTAATTATTCCATTAGGGCAGGCAGGAAAGGATCAGCCCTGCCCTGCCCCAATTGTGTCACATAGTGTGGCTGAATGTGAGACCCGACCTGCCTTCTCCCATTCCGTACACTTGTCCTATTTTTGACATTTCTTCTGGTGTGAGTCTATGGGCAGAATTTAAAACACACATATATTATTTGAGTAGCCGGCCATATTTCTGGAACAGCCCTGCCGTTTTGTACTGTTGGAAGAAATGTCCTTCTGGGTTCAGCTCCAAATTGGGGGGAAAGACACTGGAAACGTGGAGGTTGCTTGGAAAGATGGTTTAATGGTGGACAGGATCCCACGGCTTGACTTCCTGAACAGAAAAGGGGGATCGCATGCTTCGAAGATGTGGAGTGAAGAAAAAGAAGCGAAGGGGCTTGCTGAGAGTTCCTGAGTTTTTTATACTCTCTGTTTCCTGTTCCTGTGTAAGAAATGTATTCTGATTGGTCGTCAGAGTCCCCGGGGGGGGGGGGAAGTGTCTTAGCTAACTTTGTAGGTTGTGTGTCTTTTGAATCCCAAGCTTGGTTGTGTTCCCAGGTGCCCTGTGGTGAAATGGGTAAAGGGCTAATACTATCCTGCCTTAATCCCATCACCTGGGAGCTGAAGGGGGAGATCTTTGTTATGTAGAATAGACTCTTGGGCCTTTTAATGCCCATTGACAAAGGTGGGGGCTATTAAGAGTGAGTCTGTTTCCTACCTAAAAACATGCCTCTCCTTTTTTGATCCAGGGAAACATAATATTCTGCCTTCTTAATATTTCCCAGGATATTTCATTTTTGTAGCAAAGGGGTGGGTTTTAACTTCCTACAGTACCAAAAAAAGCACCATTTTATTTTGGGGGGGAGGGGCTGAATTGCAAGCACATGGGACTTCCCATTCATTCACTCTTACAGTAGGCTTTGCAAATGTTGTAGCCCGCCAGCAGCCAGCAGAGCTGGTAGCAGAATCGCACAGTGAGAAGGAACATGGGCCAGTCCTGGAGGCTGGGGAAGACTCCAACGAGGGCTCTGCATCGGAGCAGAGATGGGGCCAAGGCCATCTGGCAGTTCTCAGCTGCCTTTGGAGCTAGACAGCAGTGAGGCAGAGGAACAGCTGGAGCCTGTTCCCAGTGTGCGCAGAGCTGCTAGAAGAAAAGAACAGCTCAGAAATCAGGGTCGACTTGGGAGTAAAGCCACAGGTGGATGGTGAATGGCTCCTCCCATAGGAAATAAAAGAGCGAAAGGGGAGTGGGCTTTTGCAGGAAGCAATTTGTTCGTTCACTCATTTGTTTCAGGAGTCTGAAGATCTGTCCGTGAATCTCAGAGACTCTGTGCCAAGTCTTTCCTTGCACAGCACCTCATTTGGAAAATATTTACATGGCAGCTTTCCAAGCTAGATAAGGTCTGTGGTCATAAAAACTCCTTTGAAAGACTGCTTACCAGGCCTTTGCTGAATGTGAATGAGAGGAATTCACATTTGTTTAATAAGAGGGGTTTTGCCGGGACCAGGACTCTGCTTCGTGCTTTTTGGGGAAGCCTAGATTAGAACAGTAAACTTTTAGTAGGAAATGCAATTCCCAGAGTTCCCAATCTGAAAAGTCAACCACAATCCCCATACATCAAAAGGCTCCTGGTTACCCAAAAAAACCACCCTGCTTTGGATTGTTTTTAAAAAGCCAGCATTTCAGGTTTTTGTGTGTGTGCTGAATCATTCATTGCCTGTAGATGTCTCCCCCTGTTTAAATCTCATTATCCCATAATTCAACCTGTTTTAGAGGCTGTAAAACAGGGGTATCCAAACTTGAGAACTTTAAGACTTGTGGACTTCAACTCCCAGAATTCCCCAGCCAGCATGGCTGGCTGGGGAATTCTGGGAGTTGAAGTCCACAAGTCTTAAAGTTCCCAAGTTTGGACACCCCTGTTATAAAATAAACTCTTATTTATGCCTTTAAGACCGGCTCAGATATTGAATTTGAAACTGGATGTTTTACCAGGATAGCTTTCTCGTCCTCTAAAAAATAATTGAATTTTGTAAATCTTCGCTCCTTTTCTGAAAAGGGAATGTGTGTATTATATATAAAATAAATAAATCCGGCATCATTGTTGCTGGCGGCCACTGTTTCTTTGGCATCGTTTCCTGTCTTGGCGACCGTTTCCTTGTTCTAAATTAATCCACTGGGTAAACCCAGGAAAACCCATAACAGGATCTGATGGTTTGCATTGTTAGTTTTCTGGGCTGAGCTGGTCTGGATTTAATCAAAACCTCACTGGGAGCCTTGTAGGCTTTTCCCCCGTGGAAGTAATAAATAGACGCCATTCACAAGAAATTGTCTAAAAATGGTTGACAGAGATGGTCCCATGGTAAGCTGGAGATTTGAAAATCACAATCATGTATGTAACCTCCTTATCACAAGACCCTCACTTGACATACTTACTCCTGAAGCTCCTATAAACAGGAACGCTGACAATCCCCTAAACTCCACTGAAGGTGTTACTGGTACCTACTTAGGTAACGAAACGTTCGAAACCAACCCGCGAGCTTGGAGAACGGACCTTCCCCCTCATCACTAGCTACCTGGTTGCTCTTGAAGAAGATTTCAGTTTGCTTGGATTTCAGGTCTCCTGGCCAATGACCTATCCCCTGTATTTGTCAGGCTGAGCCCAAGACCGACGTGAAACAATTCAGCCAAAGTTCAGTTCCTTATTTGCTAATACACAACAGACTGAATCTTGCCAGACTAAATCAATACTACTCTCACCCTAATGAATCTAACCTGGGGGAGTCTAAGGAGTGGCTATCCCATGTCTCTTCCTCTCGCCTTCTAGCCAAGCCCAGGCAGGGCTGCCTCTTGTATTATCCCTCTTGCCGTAATGTTTTCCCTCCCTCCTGGGAAATTGCCACTTCGTCATCACACCGGCTCTTCCTCCTCACGGTGTGGGTTACACACAATGCTTGCTTCCTCGTTTGCTGGCTTCTAGTCTGTCTTTATCTTCAGCGTCTTTCCCGTCCTTGCTGTACTGATTTACAGATTCAGGGCTGGCTAGATTTTGCAGATTGCACAATTTTGTGAAGAACCTCAGCCCAGGGTGCAACAGCTCTCCTCGTCATCCTCCTAACCCCACAAATCATCAGAGTTGTTCAGTCAGTCCTCACAATAAATCTGTGCTCTCAACCACTCCTTAAGTGACTGGCTAACAACAGAAGCTTCCTACATAGATGCAATGTGTTGCATCACCGAAACAAGGAATGGGGCCTAAGTTGGAGTAGCAAATAGATCCGACTCTGAGAAATTGGGCCTAGAACAGGTTGGACATGCCCTGTGCCCTGATTCAGAAATTGTAGAACACATAGATGAAAATTCCCATTTGGTGTTTCAACTACTAGCCCGTGAGAGTCATTAAAAGCCAAAAGGCAGGGGAGACCAACTTACGTTCTTAGAAAAAAAGAGGTAATAATAAAATAAATGAATTAAATAAGGACATCTTTAAAAAAAAATGAGCTCCAACTTTCAAGAAAGATCCAGGTATCCTGAACGGATCCAAGTAGTCCTTGGCTTATGACCGGTCGCTTAGCAATTATTTGTCAAAGCACTGGGGAAATCAGGAGAGTCAGGCAGTTCAAATGAGTGTAAAGATTTATTGCAAGCTTAAATTGCAAAGTTGGCCAGCTTAAGCTTAAGCTGACCAACTAACAGTCAAGGGAAATGAGCGGGAGGTAAGAAAGGCATTCAAGGTGGGCTGGATTTAGAACTCTCGCGTGTGCGCAGGGACTTCTGGCTTATGATGCATTTGACTCCTCCCTCCGGCTCAGTCTGGTCATCTCCTACAATATTTGAACTTATAACAGATCCTGGAAAGGGGATTTACAACATGAAGTTCTGATGTGTACACACATACACACACCGGTCTGGTGACCACATTTTGGGCACTTGGCAGCTGGCTCATACTTAGAGTGTTTACTTCTGATTTCTAGCATAATAGAGAGCAGCGGGTTGGCTTAATAACCACAGCGTTTGGTTAAGAACCACCATGTCTGCTTAACGACTGCTGCATTCACTTTACAACCGCCACAAAAAAGGTCTTAAAATCAGGCGCAGTCACGCATGCTTAACCATCACAGCATACAATTGTCATTGTGGATTCAAAATGATTGTAAGTTGAGAACTACCTGTACTGGTAGTCTATTAGGGAGCAGACTGTTAGTCCTAAGTAAACCCATTTCAGCAGGCTTAACGACTGCCAGCTATGCTTGGATGAAAGCATCGAAAGAAAGCTATGGAAGCATGGAGACTGCTTGGAAAGATGGTTTCATGGTGGACAGGATCAAATGATTTGCCCAAATGATTTGGGCAAAGAAAAAGGGAAGAGATACTGAGAGTGCCTGGGTTTTATACCCTCTCTGGGCTTTTGGATTTGAGCTTGTATTCTGATTGGTTGTCAGACTCCCATGTGGCCATGCAGGGATAACTGTGTAGGTTGTGTTTTGAGTCCCAAGCTTGGTTGAGCCTTGCTGGGTGATGATGTAATGAAAGGGCTTTGGGCAATTCTTACTATGGCTCTGCTTGAAGGAAGTAGATCTTTGTTATGTAAAATAGATTGTCTCAGGCCTTAATGGCCCATTGACAAAAGGTGGAGGGTTGAGTTTCTGCCTCCCTTTTAGGAGAGATATTCTGCCCTTTTAATAGTTCCTAAAATATTTCATTTTTCTAGGAGAGTGATGGGGTATACAACCATGCTGGTTGGGGAATTCTGGGAGTTGAACTCTGTAAGTCTTAGAATTGCTATGTTGGACACTCCAGAGCAAGGACTTCCAAGATGAAAGTATCTACCTGTTAACACTCAGAAAGTCAAAAAAAGCTTTTATGACTGGGAGATTATGAATTCCTTCCTGCCTTGCCTTCAAGTTGTCTCTGCCTTGGAGATACTAGGTAGAGCCTTTCCTCACTGCCTGTTGGACCACCCAGGAACTTTGTGCATCTTGAATCTTGGTCTGGCGTGCAATTAAGGTGTTGCTAACAGCTCCACTCTACTTATTTTTACCTCGCATGGTCAGAGGGTTGCCTTTTAAGGCTTGAGGGCCAGAACAGACATATTCGCTTTAGTTGCTTTGTAGGGTTGATCCAAAATATTTTTCTGATTGAGGTGATAAACAAGGGCACTTGCAGCTGGCTGAATTATATTTTAACACCTGGAAACAAGGAGAGAGTCTTAAAACACACCGGAGGTGGTAGGACAATTTAGGGATAAGAACATTTGTCCTCCAGTAAGAAAAGTATGGCTCTCAGACCTTGGAGAGGCAGAGCTCCTGCCCATCTTCATCCACCATCTGCTGCCTGAGAAGTTTTTCTTCTGCCTCACCACATACCCAGCCCTTCCGCCTTGCAAAGGTGATATTGTATAAAATAATGCATCACTTCCATGCATGCAGTCAAGAAGCAAGAACATTATATGACCAAACCAATGTTTGCACAAAAGCCATTGGATAAAACTGCCCCAAACTGGGAGGTGTTGTTTGAAAAAAAAAACAGGCACTGCTTTTGTAGTATCTGTGTAAAGTAAAGGTAAAGGTTCCTCTCACACATGTGTGCTAGTCATTCCCGACTCTAGGGGGCAGTGGTCATCTCCATTCCAAAGCCAAAGAGCCAGTGCTGTCCAAAAACGTCTCCGTGGTCATGTGGCTGACATGATTAAACACTGAAGGCGCCCGAAATGCTGTTACCTTCCCACCAAAGGTGGTCTCTGTTTTTCTACTTGCATTTTTTACCTGCTTTCAAGGTTCTAGGTTGGCAGAAGCTGGGACAATGGGAGCTCACTCCATTACGCGGCGCTAGGGATTCGAACTGCCGAACTGCTGACCTTTCTGATTGACAAACTCAGCATTTTAGCCACTGACCCACTAGGTATCCACGTAAATAATAATAATATTTCAATAACAGAGTTGGAAGGGACCTTGTAGGTTTTCTAATCCAACTCCCTGCTCAAGACCCTACACTATTTCAGGCAAATGGTTATCCCAATCTTCTCTTGAAAACTTCTAGTGTTGGAGAATTCACAACTTCTGGAGGCAAGTTGTTCCACTGATTAATTGTTCTAACTGTCAGGAAATTTCTCCTTGGTTCTAGATTGGCTAATTTCCATCTTGGTTGATTGTTCTCACTGTCAGAAAGTTCCTCTTTATTTTTGGTTGGATCTCTTCCTTGCTCAGTTTCCATCCACTATTCCTTGTTGGGCCTTCAGGTGCTTTGGAAAATAGTTTTACCCCCTCCTCTCTGTGGCAGCCCCTCAAATATTGCAACACTGCTATCCTGTCTCCCCTGATCCTTCTCTTCATTAGACTAGACATACCCAGTTCCTGCAACCGTTCTTCATGTGTTTTAGTCTCCAGCCCCCTATTCATCTTTGTTGCTCTTCTCTGCACTCTTTCTAGAGTCTCCACATCTTTTTTATTATGTGATGGCCAAAACTGGATGCAGACTCTAGACTTATTGGGCTTAATATTCTGCACAGATCATGATTTTCACTGTCTTGGAAAATTACTATCCTGCTATCCTGTCTCCCCGGATCCTTCTCTTCACTAGAGTAGCCGTGCCCAGTTCCTGCAACCATTCTTTATATGTCTTGCTCTCCTCTGCACTTTTTCTAAGCCTCAACATCTTTTTTATAGTCTGGCCACCAAAACTGGATGCAGTATTCTAGGTGTGGTCTTACTAAGGCTTTACCAGAGTCTTACTATTCTTTTATTCTGTACTCATTGGTACTTCTGGTGTTTCTTAGCAAGAAAATGGAAGCTGCCCTGTCCATTGTATCGATTGGCCAAGGAACAGCCCCGTTGGGCAGCCGGTTCTCATGCGACCACGCAGGCATTGGTTTTCTGAAATAGCCTCTTCCTTTGCTGAGGCAGCATTTCTAATCGCAGCTGCTCTCCACCCCAAGTGGGCTGCGGTGAGGCGGATGAATCAGCAGCGAGAAGACAGAGGACGCATTGTCTCTTTGGGCCACGGCTTCTCCTCCTTGCTGCTTTGAAGGACGGAGCCAAAGGAAGAGAAGCTCATTGCCCGGGCAAGCTGGGGGAGGTGCCACATTGCCAGGGACAATTATTGTCTTCCTGTGTTTGGGGAGTTAAAAAAACCAAACCAAATCTTCTTCCCCAGTTGCAAAATGTCTCTATTTTTAAAAGGATCCCGTTTACTCCCTATTTCGCATGCTGCAATGAAGCCCCCTGTGGGTTTCCTTCTTTTCTCTCCCCCCACCCCACCCTCTTTCCCCCAAAACAGACCCCTGTAATTTTGGGAAGGGAGTGTGCAATTTGTGTCTTTCTGAGCACCACAGTTGGTAATTCAGATCCTCCTGCCCTTTATCTGGCAGTCCACTCAGCCGGCGTGGACTTTGGCCGGCTGACCTCCCACACACGTGTCCCCATTTGAAATACCTAGTTAGGACCACAGGCGAAATAGAGTCTGGTGGTATTTTCAGGGGAAATTCTATGTGTGTGTGTGTGTGTTTTAAATTAAAAAGCAAAGCACAACTCGTAAGACAGCCTTCCTGTGGCGTTTAGGCTTTTCTGAATTTTTCAGCCCACGTCTGTAATTAAAAAATGAATAAAGGTAAAGGTTCCCCTTGCACATATGTGCTATTCGTTCCCGACTCTAGGGGGCGGTGCTCAACTCTGTTTCAAAGCCATAAAGCCAGCGCTGTCCAAAGATGTCTCCGTGATCATGTGGCTGGCATAACTAAATGCCGAGGGCGCACAGAACGCTGTTACCTTCCCACCAAAAGTGGTTCCTATTTTTCTACTTTTTACATGCTTTCGAACTGCTAGGTTGGCGGAAGCTCACTCCGTTACGCGGCACTAGGGATTCGAACTGCCGACCTTTCTGATCGACAAGCTCAGAATCTTAGCCGCTGAGTCACCGCCTCCCTAAAAAAGGAATATATTGGCGCAAAATCCTCGAAGTTGAGTCAAGGCCTTGTCACTTCACAAACATACCTATGAAGTGTTATCGGCAACTGTTCTCATAGGTGGTTTTTCCAAAAGGCAAGTGGACTATGTTTTTTTTTTCCTTGAGGAAGACGTTTCCCTTCTCATCCGATAAACTTTTTCAGTTCTGAAGAAGCAGAACTGAAGAAGCTTCTCAGATGAGGAGCGAAACGTCTTCAAGGAAAAAAAAAAAAAGAAAGTCCAGTTGCCTTTTGAAAACGCACCTTTGAGACAACTATGACCTGGATGACTGAGAAACTGTGTAGACATTGGCAACAGTCATTGTTATGTTGTTATCCTGCCTTTTAAAAATATCTATTTTAAATATTTATTTGGTATATCTAATACTGCTGTCTCCTGTTTTCCATACAACAACAGCCCTTTAAGGTAGGCTGGGCTGAGAGGGAGTGACTGGCCCAAAGACACCCACCTGCCTTTCATGTAAAACTGGGGAATTCTGGGAGTTGAAGTCCACCCATCTTAAAGTTGCCTGGTTGAGAAACACTGAGCTAAGCTGTGCATAGTCAACAAACATGCACCAAAATGATGATAGATGTTGGTGAAAATCCATGAGACAGGTATTTGTTTACTGATAAATTTAATTATAAATGCATTTATAATTGATATAATGCAATTAATTATAATATAATAACATATATGTTGACACAGTTAGAATGTAGTATTGCAGGCTAATTCTGCTGACTCTGGCTGCCAGCAGTTCAAATCTCACCAGGCTCAAGGTTGACTCAGCCTTCCATCCTTCCGAGGTGGGTAAAACGAGGACCCAGATTGTTGGGGCCAATAGGCTGACTCTGTAAACCGCTTAGAGAGGGCTCTAAAGCACCGTGAAGCGGTATATAAGTCTAAGTGCTATTGCTATTGCTATGGCACCAAGCTAACCTATAGGAAATTCTAGGCATCTTACAATCAGTAAAACACCAATTTGACAGATTAAAACAACATGAAATAGTAACACTAGTAGAATAATTCTTGAAATACACTTAACAGTATTCAGCCAGGGGGAACAATCTATGTGTATATTTTCTTTTTATGCACATCTATTTTTTCTCTCTCTAGTTTTGCTTTGTTTTTGTATTTTTTCTCTCCTTTTTTGGGAATTTGTGGAGTTTAATGTTCTGAAAATAATAATAATAATAATAATAATAATAATAATAATAATAATAATAATAATAACAACGCATAATACACCAGACATCACACTGGTTGAAAAAAAAATAAGGTTACAATCATAGACATCGCAATACCAGGTGATAGCAGGGTTGCCGAGAAGGAATATGAAAAAGTCGCGAAATACCAGGACTTAAAAATCAAAATCCAACGATTATGGCACAAACCAGCAGTGGTAATTCCAGTGGTAATCGGCACACTGGGTGCTATTCCAAAAGCACTGGAATTACATTTAAAACAGTTAAAAATTGACAAAATCACCATCAGTCAAATGCAAAAAGCTGCACTGCTTGGATCCGCACACATATTACGAAAATACATTACGACGTCCTAGGCCCCTGGGTGGGGCCCGACTAGTAATTAATGCCAAATCCGGCGAAACAACTGGCCGCTGTGATACAATTCTGTTGATGCAATAATAATAATAATAATAATAATAATAATAATAATAATAATAATAATAATAATAATAATCACCAGTCAATGGTATTTGTGATGCATTTTTGAATGTTCAGTTGATTGGATTTCATGTTTAATGAATAAAGTATATAATAATTAAAAAATAGAAACACTGATATCCTGGGGATGAATATGTCATGACATGATGTGCTGTAAAAAGATAAGCATCTTTCAAAAGCTTTGATTATTGGCAGACATGGCACGAAACACATAAAGAGGTTGTGTTTCCCTTTCTCACGTCATCTTTCTTAAAATAGCGATTGGATCAAGGAAGCCCTTGATTAAATACATTAATAGATGAGGCAATTTCGAATTTCTGCAGCCTCTGAGAAGAACAAATAAACCATTTCTGTATTTGTCAGCTTTTTCATCTAGAAACAGGGATGGGGAACTATAGCAATAGCACGTAGACTTGTATAACACTTCACAGTGTTTTTACAGCCCTTTCTAAGCGGTTTACAGAGTCAGCCTCTTGCCCCCAACAATCCGGGTCCTCATTTTACCCACCTCGGAAGGATGGAAGGATGAGTCAACCTTGAGCCTGGTGAGAATCGAACTGCTGAACTGCAGCTAGCATTCAGCTGAAGTAGCCTCAACACTGCAATCTAACCGCTGCACCACTTTGGCTCTTGGCTATGGTCCTTTTATGACTTGTGGACTTCAACTCCCAGAATTCCTGAGCCAGCAATGGGAGTTTGGGGAGTTGAAGTTCACAAGTCATAAAAGGACCATGGTTCCCCATGCCCTGGTCTAGAAGCTTAGCAGAGAAGGAAATTAAACGTCAATGCAGGGAGTGCTCGACTTACGACCGCATTTGGGATCAGAATTTTCATTGATAAGCATTGTTTAGTGAGTCGTGCCTGGTTTTATAACCACTTTTGCCATGGTTGTTAAGTGAACCCCCATAGTCATTAAATGAATCTGGCTCCGCCCATTTCCTTTGCTAGCTGGAAGCTGGCTGGGAAGGTTGCAAAGAGAAACCAAGATGTTTAAAGGCCTGGAGACCAAAACATATGAAGAACGGTTGCAGGAATTGGTCTAGTTAGTAAAAAGAAGGATTAGGGGGCTGACATGATGGCAGTATTCCAGTAGTTGGGAGATTGCAACAGTAGGGGGGGGGGGTGTCAACTTATTTTCCAAAGTACCAGAAGGCAAGACAAGAAACAATGGATGGAAACTAATCAAGAAGAGAAGCAACTTAGAACTAAGGAGAAACTTCCTTACGACGAGGACAATTAACTAGCGAAACAACTTGCCTCCAGAAGTTGTGGGTGGTCAGTCACTGGTGTTTTTTAAGAAGAGACTGGACAGTCATTTGTCTGAAATCGTACAGGGTCTCCTGCTTGAGCAGGGGGCTGGATTAGAGCACCTCCAAGATCCCTTCCAAATCTATTCTGATTGATTGATTGTTCGTTTGACTCCGGATGCTGCAACCATCATTAAATGCAAGCTGGTTGTGAAGCACCCACATTTTGATCCTGTGGCTATGGAGTGCTGTGATGGTCTTTAGTGTGAGACCAGCTATAACCGTGGTTGCGAACCTATGGCATGCAAGCCAGAGGTGGAACACAGGGCTCTCTCTGTGGGCATGCGCACCATCGCCAGCTGGTCTTTGGGAGCCCGGAGCACCGGAAAACAGCCTGACAATGGCCTGAAAAACGCCCAAAAGACAGCCGTTTTTCAGGCCGTTTTCACAGTGTTTTTCAGGCCATTTTCAGGTCATTTTTCATGCTGTTTTCAGGCCATTTTTCGAGCTTTCTTCAGGCCGTTATTCACTGTTTTCAGGCCGTTTTCCAGGCTGTTTTCAATCTGTTTTTCACTCTGTTTTCAGGGCATTTTTTGGGCTGTTTTGAGGCCGTTTTTGGGGCTATCTTCAAGCAGTTTTTCGGGCTACTTTCAGGCTGTTGTTAGGCCATTTTTGGCCTGTTCTCACGCTATTTTTGGACTGTTTTCAGGCCATTTATGGGCTGTTTTCCTGCCATTTTTCAGGCTGTTTTCAGGGCGTTTTTTGGACTATTTTCAAGCCGTTTTTCAGGCTGTTTTCAGGTCATTTTGGGGCTGTTTTGAAGCTATTTTGAGACCGTTTTGGGGGCTGTTTTGAGGCTGTTTTGGGGAATATTTTCAAGCCATTTTGGGGCCGTTTTCAGGCCATTTTTGGGGCTATTTTCAGGCTGGGTTTTTTGGGCATGCACACCAGCCAGCTGGTCTTCGGGTTTCCGGCACTCCAGTGCGCACCGCACAAGCATGTGCCTGCCGCTGTCTTGCGGTGTCTCTCTTGCTGGCTTCACTCTTAGGAAAGTCATCTCCGCATTTAATCCTGTCCCTTTTCCCAAAGGAAAACCAACAGGACCTGCACAGCTGTCCGTACCCACCCACTCAAGGGGAGTGTTAAAAGTATGGGCAAAGAGGAGGCCAGGATGGGGCCGAAGTTTTAGCAAATGGAACCTGCTTGTTATGATCCTGGAAGCATGCAATTAAGTCCAAAAATTGCATGTTTCTGCTGGAGGGTCAGGCGGATCCTGTTTTATTCATTTCCTGCATCAGGGAACAAACTGGAGCACAGCCCCTCCCTCCCTTTTCCCTTCTCCCTTTTGTTTGGCTCCTTGTCTGGTCATCTGAGATTCTGTTCTGAAGAGGGGAGAAAAATCTCTGATTTTTCCTACTTGTTTCCTTGCAGCGACCCTTCGACGTTTCAATGGAGGTGGGAAAAAAAGTGACTTATGAGCGTTTTTCGCACTCGTGACCATTGCAGCAGCATCCCTGTGGTCACGTGATCAAAAGATTCAGGCCCTCGGCTGCTGACTCACGTTTATGACGGTTGCAGGGTCCTGGGTGGTGGTGGTCATGTGTTCCGCTTTCATGACCTTCTGACAAGCAGAGTCAGTGGGGAAGCTGATTCACTTAACAACCGTGCGACTAATTTAACAACTGCAGTGATTCGCTTAAGAACCGCGGCAAGGAATGGCGTAAAATGGCGCAAAACTCACTTTACCGTCTTGTGTACAAATGGAAATTTGGGGCTCAATTGTGGTCATAAATCAAGGGTACGAAGAATCCCAGAATGGCATACAGCTGACAGGCCAACCCTTGAAACGGGGTGCTGTGCCCCACAGCGTTTCAATTCCCCTGCTTATCTTTCATTTCCCCCCCTCTCTAAAGGGAGATTGAAATCCCTCTAGCCTAGCATGATAAACAGCCATTCTAACATTTCTCTAGTTTAATTCTGAGAAGGCCTGGAGAGAGGAATGGTCCAAGGTCCTTGGATAACAATTGGTCTGAAATGATAAGAGGGTTTCCTGCCTAAGCAAGGGGTTGGACTAGAAGACCTCCCAGGTCCCTTCCAACTCTGTTATTCTAGTCTACTCTACTCCTATTTTATTTTATTATTCTACTCTATTCTAGTCTAATTCTACTGTACTCTAATTCTATTCTATTCTATTTATTCTATTCTACTCTACTCTACCCTACCCTACCCTATTCTACTCTACTCCTACTCTTATCTACTATTCTATTTTATTTTATTTTTCTACTCTACTCTATTCCTATTCTACTCTACTGTACTTACTTCTGTTCTGTTCTGTTCTACTCTACTGTACTCTACTCCTACTCTATTCTACTTCTGTTCTACTCTACTCTACTCCTATTCTACTGTACTTCTACTCTACTCCTATTCTATTCTAATTCTACTCTATTCTACTATTCTGTTCTGTTCTACTCTTATTCTGTTCTACTTTATTCTTCTACTCTACCCTACCCTACCCTACCTACTCTAGTCTAGTCTAGTCTAGTCTAATCTAGTCTAGTCTTTTCTTATAGCCTGACCATTAGGGATCCTTTTCTAACAAACCACCTGGCATTGACCTGCCTTGTTCTGTCTGGGCCAAACGGAACAGAATTCTGTGTGATGTCAGAAGAAGTCCCTTTCCCTGTTTCAGTGGGAATGGAAAGATTCCCCTCGTTGCGATTGTGGCACTGATACACAAACTGTCAAACATATTGTGCAAGTTTGCCCACGACGTGTGTTCTCCAATTCCCTAGAACAGCAATTCCCCAACCTTTATGGCTTAGCAGCCTGGTTGGGAGGGGAGGGAGAGGAACCTGCTTGTGCAAGCAGCAGGCTACCGCTTGCATAAGTTGAGCTGCACACCTGCGTGTGTGCACATGGCCTGCTGCTCGTGCTAATAGAGCTGTATACCTGTGGCTAGCCTACCGCTCGTGTACCCCGGTTCCAAATTGGCCGCAGCCCGATATTGGGCTGCAGCCCAGGGATTGGGGACTCCTGCCGTTGGTGATCTCTGTTCTGAAGAGAGATCTCTTCTCTCTTCATGAGAGCATGAAACAAATTACTTGTCCCCTTTTAATAATTTGCTGTGAATTCTGCTCATTCACATCCAGCAAAGTCTTTCAAGGGAGGATTTACAGTCACAGACCTTATTTGGCTTGGAGAGCTGCCAGGCCGATATCTGCAAAACCTGGCAAGGAGTCTCGGAGAGTCACGAACCAATTAAGAGAACTAATTGTCTCCTGCAAACTCCACTCCCCTTTTGCTCCTCTTTTATTTAATCTGGGAGGGGCCATTCATTGTCCACCTGTGGCTTTACTCCCAAGTCGACCCCTGTTCTTTAGCTGTTCCCTTCCTCTGGCAACTCTGCCCATACGCACACTGGGAACAGGTTTCAGCTGTTCATCTGCCTCACTGATGTCTGACTCTGAAGGCAGCTGATAACTGGCATACGGCTCTGGCCCCCTCTCTGCCTCTAACACAGAGCCCTCATCAGAGCCTGCCCCAGACTCCAGGACTGGCCCATGTTCCTCCCCAACCTCCTCACTGTCCGAATCTGCTGCCAGCCAGGGTACCTGAATGGGACATCTAGTTATGAGGCCACTGCCATGTCCCCCGTACATGTTTTGTATATAATTTGCTGGATTCGTGTGCATACATTTACTTCTGCCATGCTCTCATCGCACACTAAATAATGATTTCAAGGGAGAAGCCCAGTTTCCACACAGATGGAGAAATCGAAGCCGGAAGGGGAGAGTGGGTGGGATCTTGACAATTCTCCCCCCCCCCCCCCCCCCCCGAGATAAATCTTGGAAAAGAACGGGTGGATTGCAAAGCTTGAGCTGTTGCAGCAGAGGCTGGATGGGTTTGGTTGTGGTTTCACAAATATAGTCTCTGGGGTGTGTCCAAGCCAGGGTTTGCAATAACACACCAAGCCTGAATGCCACATGTCGAAAAGGAAGACAATAGCAAGAGTTTCCCCTCCGGCTCTAATCTTGTGGTGTGGTTGGGTGTGGTTGGGGTGGGGGGTGAGAGGGAGGGGGGTTGAAGGAAGGAGAAAAGAGAAAGCGAAGGGAGGGGACCTGGGTTCGTTAGTGCTCCTAGGGACGTGCAGAGATTTACGAGCTGCAGCCCGCCTGGCTTGGAATGCATTGTGACCGAGGGAGTGGGCGTCTGGATGGATTAATAGGTTCTCGGTTTGCTGTGCTTGTGTTGTTGTTTTTCTTTTCCACTGTTGTAGGCTTGCATTTTAAACCCCCAACCCGCCCAGGCTGGCTGCGGGTTTATTGCCAGCCTGTGAGGGCTATGGTTGTACAGGTAGTCCTCGACTTATTACCGTATTTTTCGGAGTATAAGACGCACCGGAGTATAAGATGCACTAAGGTTTTGAAGAGGCAAATTTAAAGAAAAACTTTTTGCACCCTGCAGATCTCCCCAAAACGGCACGTTTTTCGTGAAAACGGGTCCGGGTTTCCCCCCCTCAAAAAAGGACATGGATAGCCTTTAGGAGGCTTATGGAGTGCTCCTGGGGGCTGGGGGGGGGTGCAAAATTGAGCAAAAAAACAGCCAGTTTTTGCTCATTTCTACCCTCCACAGGCCCAGGAGCACTCCGGAAGCCTCCTACAGGCTCTGCATGGCCATTTGGGTGAAGGTTTGGGGTTTCAGGAGGCCAAAAATGCTGTATTCAGTGTATAAGACGCATCCAGATTTTCAGCCTCTTTTTTGAGGGAAAAAGGTGTGTCTTATACTCCCAAAAATACGGTAGTAGTTAGACTTGTTAGTAACCAATCAGTAATTGATTGCTTACTAGTAACCTATGACTGTCACTAAGTGTTGTATCTTCTGATTCTTGATGAATGCATTCAATTTTATTTTTCTTTATGTACACTGAGAGCATCTGCACCAAAGACAAATTCCCCGTGTGTCCAATCGCACTTGGCCAATAAAGAATTCTATTCTATTCTATTCCATTCTATTCTATTCTATTCTGTGCAACATCTGTGAAGTTCGGTTCACCAAGTCTGCATATTTTTGAAATTATGGTAAACATTCTTGGATGGATGGATGGAGATACAGATAGTCTTCAACTTACAACCACAATTGAGCCCAGAATTTAGGTTGCTAAAGTGAGACATTTATTAAGTGAGTTTTGCTAAGTGAATCACCCCAGTTATTAACTTAACAGTTATTAAGTGATTCTGGCTTCCCCATTGACTTTGTGTCAGGCCTGGAAGCCATCTTTTGCATTGGGCCTTCAGGCCTGCCACATTTATTGCTGTGAGAAACTGGGAAGGGGGGTTATATGGAGTGAGGTAGATATAGTCAAAACAACATTCCTTTCTCAGAGCGTCAAGGACATCTTGCCTTGCACCTGGAGTGGCGTGACAGGGAGGCCTCTCCAGTTGGGACGGTGCCTGATTGGACCATGGGATGGACATGTGGGTGCTGGGCAGGGACTTGGACTTTCATTTGGGTGGGGAAAACCTGGAAGCTTTCAGATTCGGGTTTTCCCAGAAGTGCCAATATGACATCTCTAATAAAATGCAACTTTGAGGAGCTTCAAGCTTTGGAGTCTTCTTTCGTTGGGGGTCTTGTTTGGAACCCTGACACTTTGCTTGTCAGAAGGTCGCAAAAGGTGAATCACATGACCCCCGGGAGGCTGCGACCATCATAAATATGAACCAGATGCCAAGCATCCGAATGTAAATCATGTAACCGTGGGGATTCTGCAATGGTCATAAGTGCAAAAAATGGTCATAAGTCCCTTTTTTCAGTGCTGTTGTTGTAACTTCGAACAGTGACTAAATGAACTGTTGTAAGTCAAGGAGTAACTGTATAAGCAATTCAGTGGTGGGTTTCGGATCCCATTGCAACCAGTCCAGTTGCAACAGGACCCCGAGTCCTCCACATGAAAGCGTGCAGTGGGAGCGCGCATGCATCTTACCATCCAGCGATGCCTCTGCGACGCTCCAGCTGCTCGTCGGAGTGTCACGCAGGCGCTGTACACGCCGTACGCCTGCGTGGAAGCGCTGAAGAGTTTAAAGACAGGTAAGGAGCGCAGTCCGGTAGGTGGGCCCTCCGGAGCACCGTATTGGAATGGTACCCGGTGCTCTGCGCAGGCACCAGTACACCCGTACCGGGGCGTACCTCCTGCAACCCACCACTGAAGCAATTGGGACTTCTCAGCAGGCAAAATTTCTTTTGGAACACATCCTCGTCTTCTCCTTCTTCATGAAAGGTTCTTTTTGGGAGCAGAACAATATATGCGGCTCCTTTCCCACGGTCTCAACAAACTGACAAACCGGAACGGGACCTGCGTGCAGTGTTTCCAAGGTCAACCTCCCTGATCTTACCCAAATGACTGAGCTATAGGTAGTCCTCAACTTACAACCACAGTAACAAGTAGTCCTTGACTTACGACCGCGGCTGAGCCTAACGTTTCTGCTGCTAAGCAAGACCAATTGTTAAGGGGGTTTTGGCCCATTTTACAACTTTTCTTGCCACTTTTGCTAAAGAGAATCACCGCAGTTGTTAAATGAATTGGGCGGTCATTAAGCAAATCCAGCTTCCCCCATTGACTTTTTGTCGGACACCTGCTTTTAATGACCAGGAGAGGGTAAGTTCTAGTCCCTCTAGTCTTGGATTGTAACTTGACCACCTATTACTTAAATAGGAGACAGTTAGGTGTAGGGTTTATACAGCTATCCTACAAACCAGGAGTCTGGGAGTTCTAGTCCCGCTTTAGAAATGAAAGCCATTTGGATGACTTTGGGCCAATCACCAGGAGAGGATAAGTTCTAGTCCCACATTATATTTGAGGGTGGCTGGATAACTTTGGACCAATTACTAGGAGACACTGAATTCTAGTCCAGCCTTAGGCATGAAAGCCAGCTGGATGACTTTTGGCCAATGACCAGGAGACTGTGAATTCTAGTCCAACCTTAGGCATGAAAGCCAGCTGGATGACTTTGGACCAATGACCAGGAGACTGTGAATTCTAGTCCAGTCTTGCGCATGAAAGTCAGTTGGATGACTTTGGGCCAATCACCAGGAGACTGTGAATTCTAATCCAGCCTTAGGCTGGGTGATTTTGGGACACTCCTTGTCTATCAATCCAACCCATCTCACAGGGTTGTTGTGGGGAAATGAGGAGGAGGAAGGAGTATTGGGTATGTTCACCATCTCGAGTTACTTATGAAGTAATAATGGCGACAGTAAATCAAATGAATAAATAAATAAAATAATGATGACCTTTATACTGCCTGTTCTGATATCAACTCAGAATGATCCAAACACATGAATTATGAACTTTTGAATTCTGTTTACCTTCTCAACTCAAGCTATATGTTACACACCGTAGGGTGTATCAGTTAATGAAAATGGAGAGGAGATATACTGTGAGTAAGAGCAGGTGTGTGTGTGTGTGTGTGTGTGTGCGCGTGTGTGTGTGTGTGTGTGTGTGTGTAACCACACTTATTTCCAAGGTGTCTGCCAGGGTGTGGTTAAAAAAGTCAAAATGCCACCCACAAATATTGTGATCAAAGCTTTCTGATCTGGCACACATTTAAAAACAGGCAGAACTAAAAATCACACATCACGGCTACCCTCTTAACTTGTTTTTAATTTAAAAATATTTCAATTAAGTTTTGAAAACAAGCATTAAAACACAAACCTGACATAAAAGGGAAAAAAGTGGGATGGGGATATCAGGAAAAAGTGACACCCCCCCCAAAAAATACATCTAATAAATATATAGCAAAAGTGATCTCAAACTTTTTTTCAGTCCAGAGATAATAATGCAATACAACAAGGTCTCTCTAATTTAAATGAATAATAGATACTTAAACTACCCTAAAATACTCATGAAGTGGCTAAGATGCTGAGCTTGTTGATCAGAAAGGTCGGCAGTTCGGCACTTCGAATCCCTAGTGCTGCATAGCGGAGTGAGCTCCCGTTTCTTGTCCCAGCTTCTGCCAACCTAGCAGTTCGAAAGCACGTGAAAATGCAAGTAGAAAAAATAGGAGCCACCTTTGGTGGGAAGGTAACAGCGTTCCATGCTCCTTCCATGTTTAGTCATGCCGGCCACATGACCGCAGAGACGTCTTTGGACGGTGCTGACTCTTCGGCTTTGAAACAGAGATGAGCACTGCCCCCTAGAGTCGAGAACGACTAGCAAATATGTGTGAAGGGAATCTTTACCTTACCTTTTAAAATACTAATCATAAATATTCTTTAAAATATCAATATCATCTTATATTTTTCTTTTATCTTTATCTTCTTTATCTTTATTTAAATTTATAAACCGCTCCCTCTCCCCAAAGGGACTCGGGGCGGTGTACAGTCAGAGTAATTTAATTTAATTTCAATCTTAGCATATAAATACATTGTCAAATATGAATAACCCTATTTTTTTTTTAAAAAGACCACAATATTTCTGTAGTTGGATCAGATCTGATTCTTAAATCCCAACATTGGTTTTCAGCATGGCTAGCTGGGGAATTCTGGGAGCTGAAGTCCACAAGTCTTTTAAGTTGTCAAGATGGGACGCACATCTGTTTTAGAGCAAGAGTAATGATAAATGAAGACGTCGCCACGCATTCCTGATTTTTTTTAAAAAAAAATGGATTAACTTTTATATCTTTTTGTGTGTGTGTTCAATTTCTGTTCTTTAAAAATAGTTTTCACTTGTTTCATATTTGGCTGGAGATCAGGAATTAGTGGTGCACCTAAAGCAAGAAACCACATTAAAAAGCTTCTGGATTACAGAGCCCATTTCTATTAAAGACTTTCTCTGGCTTTTTTCCAATTTCCCCCTTTCTGTTGATGTTGAGAATTCCTAATAGCTGAGGTCTAAAAGGTAGAAAACAGATTATTGTTTTAAGAGGAATAAATACTGCTACGGCTGGAGCTGTCTTTTTTTTTTTTCTTCCAATAAGATAATGCTTTTAAAATTCTAATTCTCATACAAACAACTCATCTTTTGCTGGCTTAACTATTTATTTTATTGCATACCTGCTCTTCAGTTTCAGGAGACAGATGGATACTGTCATTGCTGACTTGTATCCTTAGGTGGCAGCAGACTTTGTAGTGTCTGTTTGGAGTTAGGAACATCCAACTTAAAGTATGAATTCTGAAAGGGAAACAATTTGATTGGTAAAAACTCTTGTAACCTCCTGTCTTCCTTCTCAAAAAATCTTGCTTAAATGGACACTGATGGAGTGCAGGGGGCAAAGAAATTTTGCAAACGGTACCCCAAAAGCCCAACTCTTATTCAAATATTATGAGCAGCCAAGTGGGATCCATTAAGAAGTTAGGAAATAATATTCCCCCCCACAGGAACTAACCAGAGAGAGGATATTCCTAACTCCAAACAGACACTATAAAGTCTGCTGCCACCTAAGGATACAAGTCAGCAATGACAGTATCCACCTGTCTCCTGAAACTGAAGAGCAGGTATGCAATAAAATAAATAGTTAAGCCAGCAAAAGATGAGTTGTTTGTATGAGGTTTTACATTTAGGCAAGAAAAATGAAATGCACAGGTACAGTATAGGTGGTACCTTGCTCAATAGTAGTAACTGTGAGAGGGATCTTGGAGTCCTAGTGGACAATCACTTAAATGATACTGACCAACCGCACTCAACGTGCAGTCCTCAATGGAACTGCATCTACATGGAGGGAAGTATGCAGTGGAGTACCCCAAGGCTCTGTTTTAGGCCCAGTACTCTTCAACATCTTCATCAATGATTTGGATGAGGGAATAAATGGGGAACTCATCAAATTTGCAGATGACACCAAGCTGGCAGGAATAGCCAACACTCCAGAAGATAGGCTTAAGATACAGAAGGATCTTGACAAACTTGAGCATTGGGCACTATCTAATAAAATGAAATTCAATGGTGAAAAGAGTAAGGTTCTACATTTAGGCAACAAAAATGGAATGCACAGGTACAGTATAGGTGGTACCGTGCTCAATAGTAGTAACTGTGAGAGGGATCTTGGAGTTCTAGTGGACAATCATTTAAATATGAGCCAGCAGTGTGCAGCAGCTGCCAAAAAAGCCAACACAGTTCTAGGCTGCATCAACAGAGGGATAGAATCAAGATCACGTGAAGTGTTAATACCACTTTATAATGCCTTGGTAAGGCCACACTTGGAATACTGCATTCAGTTCTGGTCGCCACGATGTAAAAAAGATGTGGAGACTCTAGAAAGAGTGCAGAGAAGAGCAACAAAGATGATTAGGGGACTGGAGGCTAAAAGATATGAAGAACGGTTGCAGGAACTGGGTATGTTTAGCTTAAGAGAAAGAAGGACTAGGGGAGACATGATAGCAGTGTTCCAATATCTCAGGGGTTGCCACAAAGAAGAGGGAGTCAAACTATTCTCCAAGGCACCTGAGGACAGAACAAGAAGCAATGGGTGGAAACTAATCAAGGAGAGAAGCAACTTAGAACTGAGGAGAAATTTCCTGACAGTTAGAACAATTAATCAGTGGAACAGCTTGCCTCCAGAAGTTGTGAATGCTCCAACACTGGAAATCTTTAAGAAGATGTTGGATAGCCATTTGTCTGGAACGGTATAGGGTTTCCTGCCTAGGCAGGGGGTTGGACTAGAAGACCTCCAAGGTCCCTTCCAACTCTACTATTGTATTGTAAATATGAGCCAGCAGTGTGCAGCAGCTGCCAAAAAAGCCAACACGGTTCTAGGCTCCATAAACAGAGAATCAAGATCACGTGAAGTGTTAATACCACTTTATAATGCTTTGGTAAGGCCACACTTGGAATACTGCATTCAGTTTTGGTCGCCACAATGTAGAAAAGATGTGGAGACTCTAGAAAGAGTGCAGAGAAGAGCAACAAAGAGGATTAGGGGACTGGAGACTAAAATATATGAAGAACGGTTGCAGGAACTGGGTATGTTTAGCTTAAGAGAAAGAAGGACTAGGGGAGACATGATAGGAGTGTTCCAATATCTCAGGGGTTGCCCCAAAGAAGAGGGAGTCAAACTATTCTCCAAGGCACCTGAGGGTAGAACAAGAAGCAATGGGTGGAAACTAATCAAGGAGAGAAGCAACTTAGAACTGAGGAGAAACTTCCTGACAGTTAGAACAATTAATCAGTGGAACAGCTTGCCTCCAGAAGTTGTGAATGCCGCACACTGGAAGTCTTTAAGAAGATGTTGGATCTGTCTGGAACAGTATAGGGTTTCCTGCCTAGGCAGGGGGTTGGACTAGAAGACCTCCAAGGTCCCTTCCAATTCTGCTATTGTATTGTATTGTATTGTATTGTTCCAGGTGTGGCCTTACGAAGACTTTACAAAGCAGAACTAATACTTCACGTGATTTTAATTCTGTGCCTCTGTTTATACAACCAATTATTATATAACCAATTATTATTCGATCAATTATCCTGCCAATTCCCCGACTTCCGTTCTTCTATCAGATGTTGGAAAGCAGAGATGTCCTTATGACAGCTGCAGGATGACATCACCAGCGTGTGTGGAGGTGGTGTAGGCCTTGTCATGGTTTTTTGTGAACAAAGGTGTCAACAGGTCCATCCAGCTGGGTGCGCGCACGTATGGAAAATGCGAACCTAACCATCATTTATCTAGATGACTTAGTCGAGTGGCTTCCCTATGATTCCTGCGTGATTCCTGTTTATCCTAAGATTGAAACCACAGGATATTCATCCTGGGATGGAAAGATAGATTGATCTAAACATCTGGACTAGGCTAGACATGTCTTATGCTTGGAGTAGTGTTTCTCAGCTTAGGCCACGTTCAGATGTGTGGACCGAGTCCCCAAATTCTCCAGTCAGCAAGATACATAGACTTCAACTCCCAGAATTCCCCAGCTATCAAGATTTATGGACTTTAGTTCCCAAAATTCCTCAGCCAGCAAGATTCATGGACTTCAACTCCCAGGATTCTCCAGACAGCAAATCTGGCTGGGGAATTTTGGGAGTTGAAGTCCACATATCTGAAAGTGGCCAAGACTGAGAAACATTGGCTTAGAAGGATGTATCAAGTAGTTTTTAGATCAGGGTGTCCAAACTTGGGAACTTTAAGACTTGTGGACTTCAACTCACAAGTTGAAGTCCACTCGCAGGGAAAGTAAGTGAACACCACCCCTGCTGCCAACATAGGCCAGAGCTAATAAACAAGGCAAGCTTGTAAAAACAGCATTTTCTCAGTGCATTTTGAGGCCGTTTCCCCGAGGCTGCCTTGCTCCCACGTGGAGAAGAGAGATAATCTCAAGGTTTTGTCTGTTTTTGATCTTGGTGGGGAGGTGGGTGGGAGGGACCCCAGGAGAGAAGGGAAATGACACACAGGGGAAGAAAAGCCCCCTCCCACACAAGCAAGCTTTGATTGCTTGGGAAAGAAGGAAAACACATTCCTCATTCCCTCCAAACCTCCTCCCTCTGCCCCCTTGCAAGCTTTCTTTTTAACCCTTACGTCCTCGTCCCCCAATATGCTCTCCGTGCCAGCAAGTCCCCTCCTCCTGCCTGTTGAACAGCCAGATGTCCCCACATTTATCTATTCAGGAGTCAGTCCAGATTGGTTTCAAGGGGAGAGACCAGTGGGTGGGTTGCTGCTAGTTTGGACCAGTACGGCCATACCGGTAGTAGCCTGGAGCAGCTGAGAGCGTACCGGTACGGTGGCTCATTTGGCCTGCCCACCCGCGCTCTATAGCTGTATTTATGCCCCGCACACTTGCGCACAGTTCGCGGGGCCTGCGATTGAGCATACATACACAGCGCAAGTCAGGCGCGTGCACAAGCAGACTGCGATCAGTGTACTGGTAGTGACGGTAAGAGCAACCCACCACTGGGCTAGACCCCCACAGGAAGAATGCGTTATTTGAAATGCAACCTTCATAGTTTTCACAATTCCAGATCAAGATTGTGCCAGAGAGAGAGAGAGAGAGAGAGAGAGAGGGAGGGAGGGAGGGAGAGAGAGAGAGAGAGAGAGAGAGAGAGAGATGGGTGTGGGGTGTGGGGTATTATTTTTTATTTTTTATAATTATAATGCTTTTTTTCCCTGTATTGTGTTTTTCTTGTTTGTAAGCCGCCTAGAGTCATTTAGCAAGTAGGCAAGTATCTAAATTTTCTGGAGGGGTGGAGGAAAGTAAGTAAATAAGTAAGAAAGTAAGAAAGTAAGAAAGAAAGAAAGAAAGAAAGAAAGAAAGAAAGAAAGAAAGAAAGAAAGAGAAAAGGCTGAGTCCTCCAAATTTATTGTCCATTTCATTTACTTACTTAATTAAAAATAAGTAAGTAAATAAATAAATAAATAATCCACTTTACATTGTCCAAACAAGTCAATGCATTTAAACAACAACAAAAAAGACAACTGTTTCACAAAAAAACCAAAAGCTTAAGTGGTGTGAAGTGTTAATATCACTTTATAAGGCTTTGGTAAGGCCACACTTGGAATACTGCATTCAGTTTTGGTCGCCACGATGTAGAAAAGATGTGGAGACTCTAGAAAGAGTGCAGAGAAGAGCAACAAAGAGGATTAGGGGACTGGAGACTAAAACATATGAAGAACGGTTGCAGGAACTGGGTTTGTCTAGTTTAATGAAAAGAAGGACTAGGGGAGACATGATAGCAGTGTTCCAATATCTCAGGGGTTGCCACAAAGAAAAGGGAGTCAAACTATTTTCCAAGGCACCTGAGGGATAGAACAAGAAGCAATGGGTGGAAACTAATCAAGGAGAGAAGCAACCTGGAACTGAGGAGAAACTTCCTGACAGTTAGAACAATTAATCAGTGGAACAATTTGCCTCCAGAAGTTGTGAATGCTCCAACACTGGAAGTTTTTAAGAAGAGGTTGGATATCCATCTGTCTGAACTGGTGTAGGGTTCCTGCCTAAACAGGGGGTTGGTCTAGAAGACCTCCAAGGTCCCTTCCAACTCTGATATTCTATTCTATTCTAAATCAATAAGGAATCAAAAGGCAAGACCAAAAGCAGAAAGTTCAAGGCAAAGTTCGGGCGGAGGATGGAAAATGCTCCCTTTCATGTGTAGCCAGAAAACACAGGTGGCAATTGTGATAGCTGCTGGCAGGGTAGGTGGAGGATAATATTAGGTCTCCGTGCCCACCAGATACGGTGGGCGGCTTGTCCTGCTGGCATGTTTTAAATTCAATCCCTAACCACAGCAATAGCCAAATGTTTTTTTTTCTTTTTTTAATTATATATTTATATATATTTTAAATACAAACATAGTACATATACATCTAAATACAAAAAAAGAAACTAAAAGGGAAAAAAATATTACAGTGCACCCCCACCCCCCGGAGACCCCTTTTTTCCCTTATATTTTTTTGTCTACATAACAACTAAAAGGTGTACAATATATTCCAATTGTGCCCTTATCCCCTCCAAAACAGCATATATTCTTGAGTAGGCTTATTTCTTTTTCCTTCCACCAACCCTGATTTTATAAAATCCCCCCATAGTTCATTATAGTTGTTTGCTTTGATCATCCCTTTTTTAAATTTAATTTCCGTTGTTCATTTAACATTTGTTGCCATGCTCCAAATTTCATTATACCACTCATTTCTTTGAATATCCCAATTTTGTCCCCGATATTCAGCCATCGCTAATCTAGCTGCCATTATCAAATTTACAATCAATTCCTTTTTTGCTTCATTTATATCCGGGTTTCCCACCAGCAACAGTAATGCAATTCTAGGTGGGGTTTTTCCCCCCCTCCTTAGCTCTCAAAAGGATATGTTGTTCTTGCCCAACCTTCACAAAAGGGAGTTTTCTTTGGAGGGAGGCAAAATTGCTGACACGGAAGACATCGTTTTAGGAACGGAGAGGGCAATGCAGGTCGTCCTCAACTTACGACCACAATTGAGCCGCACGTTTTAGGTTGCTGAGTGTGACAGTCGTTCAGTAAGTTTTGCCCTGTTTTACGACCTTCCTTGCCGCAGCTGTTAAGTGAATCACTGCAAGTTAAATTAAGTAAGTAATTGTTAAGTAAGTAATTAATTGTTAAGTAATTAGGCTCCCCGTTAGGAGAGCGAGTATGCAGAGAAGCGTAATGAGAGTGATATGGAAGAACACACACAAACCAGCATACAGAGACACTGAATAGTATAAAAATATAGTAGTTTACTATGTAGAAATATAGAGGTATTCAGAGTCTGGTTAACAGTCCAAGTCATACACAGTTCAGTAATTCAGTTATCAAAATAGTCAGTCTAACACACAAAATATAGCTAACAGTAGCAAACCACAATACCTCGCAATACACCAACCAGCTTCTAACAAAACAGAGATCTAACAGCCATTCTGGCTCCCTCTTATGGCTGTTTGAGGTAACAAACCAATTACATCTCTTAAGCATTTTAAAGTAACAGTAAAGTAATCATAGCTTATATACATTGACAAGCCAAGCCTAGGGTTACATCCCTAACAAGTAGCACTGTGTTAAGTGAATTCTGGCTTCCCCGTTTCCTTTGTTGGTCAGAAGACCGCAAAAGGGGAACCACATAAAACCCCAGGACGTCGTAAAAGTCATAAATATGAACCCAGTTGCCCAGCGGCTGAATTTTAATCGCATGATCCTGAGGATGCTGCAAAGGTTATATGAAAAATGGTCATGTCACTTTTTAGGATAGGATAGGATAGAATAGGATAGAATGGAATAGAGTAGGAGAAAATGGAACAGAACGGAATAGCATCAAGAAAATATGGATTGGATTGGATTGGAATGGAATGGAGTAGAATGGGATAGAACAGAACAGAGAAAAATGGAATGGAACGGAACAGAATAGAATAAAGAAAATATGGAATGGAATGGAATACAATACAATACAATAGAACAGAAAAATGGAACGGAACGGAATAGAATGGAATAAAGAAAATATGGAATGGAATAGAATAGAACAGAACAGAGAAAAATGAAACGGAACAGAACAGAATGGAATAAAGAAAATATGGAATGGAATGGAATAACAGAGTTGGAAGGGACCTTGGAGGTCTTCTAGTCCAACCCCCTGCTCAGGCAGGAATCCCTATATCCGTGGTGGCAAACCTATGGCACGCGTGCCAGAGGTGGCACACAGAGCCCTCTTAGTGGGCACGGCCACCGTTACAGCTGCTCTTCTGGGTTCTGGCGTGCGCAAGCACACCGGCCAGCTGCTCTCTTCCAGGTTCCGGCGCTCCAGCACTTGTTTCAGCACTCGTTGCCGAAAAGTTTGGCCCTCACTGCCCTCTACCATTTCAGACAAATGGTTGTCCAATCTCTTCTTAAGAACTCCCAGTGTTGGAGTACCCACAACGTCTGGAGGCGAGACTGAATGACGGGGATTCGCTTTCTTTTTGGGAAGCCCCTTTTGGGTCCACCACGACCCGAGAATCTCAGTTGACCTCCACCTCCAAAGTAGCATCTGGGATTGTCTGAAAGGGAAGCCACGCAGGTCCCTCACTCTCCGTCGTGAGCTTCCAAGCCACCTCATTCAAAACGGGTTGAATGTCAGAAGGACGGAATGTTTGAACATCCCAGTGGGAGGATTGATGAAATGAAGGTGGGGACCAAAGTCACGGGAGAATAATGGGAGGCCTTCGTGTTTGCTGGAAGCCCCCCTAAATAAAGGCCTGTAGCAGATGGAGGAGACCACAAAGGGGGAGGGAAAATGCCTGTGTGTGTGTGTGTGTGTGTGAGAGATGAGATTGTGGAGGGCTTTGAAGGACACAGCAAGGCAGGGGGCGTTCTGCAGTGAGTAGCAAGCTCCCACCAAGCCTCCTCCTTAACCAACATTGGAAAGTCCCTGAAGAGCAGACTAAAGCAATAGTCGGATAGGTTAATAAAATAAGAGTGACAGAACGCAACTTTTTGAGTGTTGCCTTCTGCTTCTCTCCCTGCAATTCCAGTCTTTTGAGAAGAGCAGAACAGCTGGAGAACATCGCACGTCAAGAGAACAAATGAATATTCGTTTCCCTCCGCCGTTCTTTTGGCATCAGGAGCATTCCGGGTTCCAAAAACGCCGAAGGCCTCCTTCCCAAGAATAGGTGAAACTAAAATTTCAACTCCGGGTGGATTTGATTTCAATTGCATGGCTCGCAGCTACCTTGATTATTCGTGCACTTCTTAATGTTCCCCTTCCCTCGTCTCAAATGCAACGATTTCATATCAACGGCTGGAGGGAATCCGGGAATCACAGCCATGAATGTGCTAAATGCGCTGATTGATGTGGGGAATGAGTTTATTTTATTGTACTTAGTTAGTTAGTTTGTCAAACATGTACGAGCGAACAGGTATAAGTATGAACATGGACATGAACGCATGAAATGGATATGAATAAATGGGGACAGTAGGACAGGGACGGTAGGCACGCTGGTGCGCTTATGCATGCTCCCTTACGGATCTCTTAGGAATGGGGTGAGGTCAACGGTAGACAATTTAGGTTAAAGTTATGGGGGTTTGAGAATATAACAACGGAGTCAGGTAGGACATTCCAGGAATTGACCACTCTGTTGGTGAAGTCGTATTTTCTGCAATCGAGTTTGGAGCGGTTTACCTTGAGTTTGTATCGATTGTTTGCCCGTGTATTATTGAGGTTGAAGCTAAAGTAGTTGTTGACAGGTAGGACGTTGTAGGAGACAATTTTGTGTACTACGCTTAGGTCAGACCGTAGGCAGCCTAGTTCCAGGTTGTCCAAGCCCAAAATTTCAAGCCTGGTGGCATAAGGGATTCTGTTGTGAGCAGAGGAGTGGAGGACTCTTCTCGTGAAATACCTCTCGACCCGCTCAATCGTATTAAAGTCTGATATACAGTGTGGATTCCAGGCAGACGAGCTGTATTCGAGGATTGGTTTGGCAAAGGTTTTGCATGCCCTAGTTTGCAGTACGGTGTTGCTGGAGAAGAAGCTTCGCAAAATTAGGTTAACAGCTCTTAATGTTTTTTTTGGCAAGCTGTTACAGTGAGCCTGGGGCTTAGATCAATACAATACAATACAATAGTAGAGTTGGAAGGGACCTTGGAGGTCTTCTAGTCCAACCCCCTGCCTAGGCATGAAACCCCATACCGTTTCAGACAAATGGCTATCCAACCTCTTCTTAAAGACTTCCAGTGTTGGGGCATTCACAACTTCTGGAGGCAAGTTGTTCCACTGATTAATTGTTCTCACTGTCAGGAAATTTCTCCTCAGTTCTAAGTTGCTTCTCTCCTTGATTAGTTTCCACCCATTGCTTCTTGTTCTACCCTCAGGTGCTTTGGAAAATTGTTTGACTCCCTCTTCTTTGTGGCAGCCCCTGAGATATTGGAACACTGCTATCATGTCTCCCCTAGTCCTTCTTTCTGTTAAGCTAAACATACCCAGTTCCTGCAACCGTTCTTCATATGTTTTAGTCTCCAGTCCCCTAATCATCTTTGTTGCTCTTCTCTGCACTCTTTCCAGAGTCTCTGTATCTTTTCTACATCATGGTGACCAAAATTGAATGCAGATCGTTTGAGTTGGATAAAGTCTTCTGTATTTAGGTAGTTGGAGAGGTTCCTCCATTAGCCAAGCAGTAGCTTTTCTGGCTAAAAATAACAGCAATATGCCACTTCACAGTCCTTTAATTTATTTAGTTAGTTTAGTTAGTTTACTTTACTGTCATTGCACATAGTATAACGAAATTAAATGCTGTCTTCAGTGTACAAGCTTTTGTTTACAGCCCTCTCTAAGCGGTTTACAGAGTCAGTATATTGTCCCCCAACAGTCTGGGTCCTCCTTTTACCAACCTCAGAAGGATGGAAAGCTGAGTGAACCTTGAGCTGCTGACAGTATCGAACTGCTGACAGTCGGCAGAATTAGCCTGCAATACTGCATTTTAACCACTGTGCCACCACAGTAAAGTAAGTGAACTTGACTTCAGTCTCTGTTTGTGTACCTCTTTCTAGGGTCCCTCAGGAGAATATGGCCAATGGCATTGAGGACCTCATCGGGATCCCCTTCCCAAACCACAGCAGCGAAGTCCTCTGTGGGCTCAACGAGCAGCGGAACGATGGCCTTCTCTGCGACGTGATTCTCCTGGTCCAAGATCAGGAATACCGAACCCACAAATCTGTGCTGGCTGCTTGTAGCCAGTATTTTAAGAAACTCTTCACGACCGGCACTTTAGCGGACCAACCCTACATATACGAGATTGACTTTGTCAAGCCCGAAGCGCTTTCGGCCATCCTTGAGTTTGCCTACACCTCAACGCTGACCATTACCGCGGCGAACATCAAGCACATCCTCAACGCGGCCAAGATGCTGGAGATCCAGTGTGTGATCAATGTCTGCCTCGAAATAATAGAGCCTGGGGAAGCGGTGGGAGGCGAGAAGGAGGAGGAGGAGGAAGAGGAAGAGGAGGAGGAAGAAGAGGAGGAGGAGGAAGAAGAAGAAGCAGGTGATTTCACCAATCGGAATCTACCAGATACTCAAGATCTCAGTTGTCATCAAAGTCCTTCTAAGCCAGACCTTCCTGAGGAGCCCTTCCAAGAGACCACGGATGTCTTCTCCACTCGTTTTCCATCTGGCAGCTCCAATGGCTCACTTGGTGTCATCCGAGACTTCTCCATTGAATCCCTCTTAAGGGAGAACCTGTATCCTAAAGTCACCCTTCCAGAACGCAGGCCGGTCCTGTCTCCCTTTATGCCCGAGCTCTTCCCCCATTTATGGAACAGAGACTTCGGCCCCTTTGCCCCAGTAGAAGAGCAGCAGATGGACAACACCCCTTTGGACCTTGTGATCAAGAAGCAAAAGATCAAGGAAGAGGAGAAAGAGGAGCCACTGCCCACCCCCTTCCCCAACAGCCTCTTCAAGGACGTGTTTGCCAACACTGCCGCAGCCCCCTTCGGGCACATCAAGGCCGAAAACGATTATAGCGCTTACCTGAACTTCCTGAGCAACGCCCACTTTGGCCGAGTCTTTCCTCACTGGCCAGAAGAAAGGAAGATGAAACCCAAAGCTTCCCAGCAGTGCCCCATTTGCAACAAAATCATCATGGGGGCTGGGAAGCTCCCGCGGCACATGAGGACCCACACGGGGGAGAAGCCGTATATGTGCAACATCTGTGAAGTCCGGTTCACCAGGTCTGCATCCTTTGGAAACTATGGTGAACATGCTTGGATGGATGGGTGGATGGATAGATGATGGATGGATGATTGGATAGATGAATTGATGGATAAACGGACAGATGGATGGATGGATGGATGGATGGATGGATGGATGGATTGATTGATGGATGATGGATGGATGGATGGACGATAGATACAGATAGTCCTCAACTTATGATGGATGGATGGATGGATGATGGATGGATGGATGATGGACAGATGATTGGATGATGGATAAATGGATGGATGGATGATAAAGATACAGATAATTCTCAACTTATGACCACAGTTGAGCCCAAAAATTATGTTGTTGAGTGAGAAATTTGTTGTGAGTTTTGCCTGATTTTATGACTTTTCTTCCCACATTTGTTAAGTGAATCACTGCAGTTATTAAATTAGTAACACGGTTGTTAAATGAACCTGGTTTCCCCATTGACTTTGCTTGTCAGAAGGTTGCAAAGGAATCACATGACCCCATCACACTGCAACCGTCATAAACAGGAACCCGTTGTCAAGCATCCAAATATAAATCACTTGATCATGGGGATGCTGCAAGTGTCATAAGGGTAAACAAATGGTCAAAAGACCCTTTTTCAGTGCCATTGCAACTTTAAATGGTCACTAAGTGAACTGTTGTAAATCGAGGATTGCAGGCATAATAGACAGACAGACACACACACACACACAAATGGATGATAGATAGATGATAGATAGATAGATAGATAGATAGATAGATAGATAGATAGATAGATAGATAGATAGATAATGATAGATAGATGAGAGAGAGAGAGAGAGAGATGATAGGTAGAGGTAGGTAGATGAGAGATGGATGGATAGATAGATGATAGATAGATAGACAGACAGACAGACAAATCAGAGAGAAGGAGATGGTAGATAGGTAGGTAGATGAGAGATGGATGGATGGATGGATGGATGGATGGATAGACAGATAGACCAGAGAGAAAGAGATGATAGATAGGTAGGTAGATGATAGATAGATAGATGAGAGATAGATAGATAGACAGACAGACAGATCAGAGAGAAAGAGATGATAGATAGGTAGATAGATGAGAGATAGATAGATAGATAGATAGATAGATAGATAGATAGATAGATAGACAGACAGACAGACAGACAGACAGACAGACAGACAGACAGACAAATCAGAGAGAAGGAGATGGTAGATAGGTAGGTAGATGAGAGATGGATGGATGGATGGATGGATGGATGGATAGACAGACCAGAGAGAAAGAGATGATAGATAGGTAGGTAGATGAGAGATAGATAGATGAGAGATAGATAGATAGATAGACAGACAGACAGATCAGAGAGAAAGAGATGATAGATAGGTAGATAGATGAGAGATAGATAGATAGATAGATAGACAGACAGACAGACAGACAGACAGACAGACAGACAGACAGACAGACAGACAGATCAGAGAGAAGGAGATGGTAGATAGGTAGGTAGATGAGAGATGGATGGATGGATGGATGGATGGATGGATGGATAGGTAGGTAGGTAGGTAGGTAGGTAGGTAGGTAGACTGACAGGTGGACAGATAGACAGATAGACAGATAGATCAGAGAGAAAGAGATGATAGATAGGTAGATAGGTAGATAGATGAGAGATAGATAGATGAGAGAGAGAGAGAGAGAGAGATACTGTGTATCCCCGAAAATAAGACAGGGTATTATTTTCTTTTGACCCCTGAAATAAGCGCTTGGCCTTATTTTCGGGAAGGTCTTATTATTTATGAGGTGCAGGAGGTGGCAAGCATGGTCACCTCATGGCTGCTGCTGTGTTGCAATATTTTCGGGGAGGACTTACTTTTGAGGGAGGGCTTATTTTAGCGCATACGCTCAAAAGCCCGATTGGGCTTATTACCCGGGGAGGTCTTATTTTCAGGGAAACAGGATAGATAGATGATAGATAGATAGATAGATAGATAGATAGATAGATAGATAGATAGATAGATAGATAGATAGATAGATAGATAGATAGATAGATAGATAGATAGATAGATAGATAGATAGATAGATAGATAGATAGATAGATGATAATGAGAGAGAGAGGATAGATAGATGAGAGAGAGAGGATAGATAGATGAGAGAGAGAATGATAGATAGATAGATAGATAGATAGATAGATAGATAGATAGATAGATAGATAGATGATAGATAGACAGACAGACAGACAGACAGACAGACAGACAGATAGATATAGACAGAGACAGACAGACACAAATGGTTGATAAATAGATAAAGAAAGAGAGAGACAGAAAGACAGACAGAAATGAATGATTCGTAGATAGATGATAGACAGATAGACAGACAGACAGTGTCATGGACATCCATAGCAGGAGTGTGTTAGTTGATGGGATGAATATTGTAAAATTGTCCTCAACTTATAACCATTCGTTTATTGACCGCTTCAAAGTTACAGTGGCACTGAAAAAAGTGACTTGCGGCCGATTTTCAAGCTTACGGCCTTGCGGCCTCCCCCATTCTCCTTTTTCAGAGACTCCTTGCCTGGAAGAGGAGACAATTTGTCCATCTCCGTCCTTCAGTCCGGCCATCCGGTTCTTTCAGGAGATGCCCATTACATGGCAGGACCCGGGCTACGTCTTAGGCTGAACTTTTGAGTGTGTGACACGTCCCTGACTTAAAGCGACATCCAAACCGTTGGTGTTTCAGCAAAGAAAAAATTAAGTTCCTTTTGAGCTGAGCTCCTGGTGACATCATGGAATCTCCATGAAGGTTCTGGGCCAACCATGCGGATGTGGCTTTCCATTTGCCTCCTCCTGGATCAGTGTTTCTCAAACTTGGCGACTTTAAGTCCTGTGGACTTCAACTCCCAGAATCCCCCAGCCAGCATAGCTGGCTGGGGAATTCTGGGAGTTGAAGTCCACAGGACTTAAATTCGCCAAGTTTGAGAAACACTGTCCTGGATGTTTGTTTTACCTTCCCAGCTGCCTTTGCAGCCTGCGCGGTACTGAGAAGGAGCCATCTCGGACTGTAGGGCTTCCACATCAGTCAATCTTTGGGGTTGTCCTCCTTGGCTCATCTCCAACGTTGTAAAACAGAGTCACCTCCGGTTGGGATTTGGATGAAAGATGAACTGGAAATCCCTGAGCTATTGACTAGACCAGGAGGACTAATCAAGGAGAATATTTGTATCTCAGGGTTGACACGAGGGGTCCTTGGTGCTCTCTGAGTTTGCTTCTTTTCTTGCAGATGTTTCCTTACCGAACTAGGTAACATCATCAGTGCTAGTAAGGGTGCTGTTTGCTGTTAATAGAATAGCGTGGCATAGCATAATATGGAATGGAACATAATAGAATAACAGAGTTGGAAGGGACCTTGTAGGTCATTTAGCCCAATCCCTTGCTCAAGCAGGAGGCCCTAAAGCTGTTTGCTGTTAATAGGATAGGATAGAATAACAGAGTTAGAAGAGACCTTGTAGGTCAGCGATGGTGAACCTTTTTAGGCTTGCATGGCAAAAGCGGGGGGAGCGCGGGGGGAGAGACGTGCGCAGGCGTGCCGCACCCATAATGCAATGGGCGACCTCCCCCAGCGTGCATGCATGCATGACAGGCGCGACCCCCCCATTTTTTGCATGCTTTTTTTGCCCGCCCCAGGCTCCAGGGGCTTTATAGGAGCCTGGGGAGGGCGAAAACAGCCTCCCCCACCTCCTCCGGAGGGCAAAAAACAACCCTACGAGCAAACCGGAAGTCCCTGAAGGCTCCGGAGGGCTAAAAACAGCTCGTAGGGTCCTTTTCCATCCTCCGGAGCCTTCAGGGAAGCCTCCAGAAGGTCCCTGAAGACTCCTGAGGGCTTAAACCGGCCCAACGAGCAAATCGGAAGTTCATTCCTGAACTTCTGGTTTGCCTGTAGGGCCGGTTTTTAGCACTCCGGGGGGTTCAGGGCAGCTCCTGAAGCCTCTGGAGGGCCTCCAGGGAGGGCCGGGGGAGGCTGTTTTCACCCTCCCCAGGCTCCCATAAAGCCTCTGGAGCCTGGGGAGGGCGAAAAATGGCTTTAAAAAAGGCTGAACTCAACTTGCTTGCCCTGACAAAGGGCTCCGGTGGCGCGCGTGCCATAGTTTCGCCATCCCGGTTCTAGTGGCTTGCCTATCAGTGTTGGCGGGAGTGGCCTTAGAGATTCTTTGATTGGGCTGTTTGCTGTTGGCTTCTTTGGCCGTTTCTCGATTGGGGTATTCTTTACTTGATTGTTGGTCTGATGTTAACTTTAACCATGCCAGGCTGGGGAATTCTGGGAGTTGAAGTCCACAAGTCTTAAAGCTGCCAAGGTTGGACACCCCTGGAGTAGGCTGTCAAAGTTGGCGCATTGATTTGCTATGGGAGCCAACAGCTTTCCGCTTAGCTATGTAGATTCTCTACTATTGGGTGGGAGTACAAGTCTCCACAAATTTAGTGCAACAAGAGAAAAGGCATCTAAGGCCAACGGGGCAGCGACTGGGTGAAAATCAGTCCATTTACAAGGTTAGGGTTGGGGTTAGGTTTGACTCTTAATTATGATGGTCACAGTGTCCTGGTATCCTGCGATCCCCTTTTACAACCTTCTGACAAGCAAAGTCAATGGGGAAGTCAGATTCACTTAACAACCGTGTTACTAACGTAACAGCGTCAATGATTTATTTAACAAGTGCGGCAAGAAAAGTCAATAAATTAAACAGCTGTGTCGCAATGTTGAACAACTGTGGTGAGAAAGTTCTTAACATGGGGCAAAACTCACTGAACAGCTGTCTCACTGAGCAACAGAAATGTTGGGCTCCATTGTGGTCATAAGGCGAGGACTACCTGTAGTACGTTGGGTGAATGCAACTCTTGACACACAAACTGCCCGATAGGTCGGGGTTTATATTATGGGCAAAGCCATCATGCCGCGAATTTGCCAGTTCACCCTACTCTGTCCTTGGGATTTAGGGGGAGTGATTCGAGATGCCCTGTGAAACCCCCGACATAAAACTGGCTAAAACTTTGACCAATCCTTAAAGCAGCTCCTGGATCCAGATTGGAGGAGAATTGAGCTTTAGTGAGTTACCCAAATCCACATGATTATTTGCGTAGACAGTCAAGATCTATGCAAATGGATCTTGGTTTGGGGATGCTATTTCTGATGACTTCCTGGGATGTTGTGATAGCATCCAAGGTAGCCAATAGCTTCTTCAATAGACTGTTCTGCTTTGGGACTAACTCCTTTGACAATGTGGGCTTGTGCTGCCATCTGCTGGCCAAGGCACTCCCTGCTTCTTTCGTTCTCTGCCTGTTTAGTAGATACAGATTAAAAGAGTTGGAAGGGACCTTGTAGGTCATCTAGTCCAACCCCCCCTGCCCAAGCAGGAGACCTTACACCATTTCTGACAGATGGCAGCCCGGCCTCTTCTTGAAAGCCTCCAGTGATGAAGCTCCCACAACTTCTGAAGGCAACTTCTGTTCCATGGGTTGATTGTTCTCCCTGTCAGAAAGTTCCTCCTTATTTCCAGGTTGAATCTCTCCTTGGTCAGTTTCCATCCATGATTCCTCGCCTGGCCTTCAGGTGCTTTGGAGAATAGCTTGACCCTTTCCTCTCTGTGGCAGCCCCTCAAATATTGAAACACTGCTATCATGTCTCCCCTGGTCCTTCTCTTCACTCGACTAGCCATGGGACGATGGGAGTTGAAGTCCAGCCTCTCTGGAAAGCAGCATTTCCAGGAGAGCTGGAGGTTTGCATTGGAGGGAGACTTCCTTCTGTGCATCCTGTTCATGTGAATGCCCGAGAAACAGCTTCAACAGGATTTAGACGTGAGAACTAGCTTGGTTCATGTGGTGGAGAAACCCTCCAACCAGCTAAAAGTCCGTAGAGATTCTCAGTCATCCAGGTCACGGTTGTCCCCAAAGTGCTTTTTCAGGAGGCAACTGGACTTTCAAGAAACAAAGAAGTCCAGCTGCCTGCTGAAAAAACACCTTTAGGACGTCCAGCCAGCTGCGGATGCCAACTTAGAGAAAAGCAGTGAAGACTTCCTTATCTGTTATCCAAGGAGAATACCGTATTTTTCAGAGTATAAGACGCACCAAGATTTTGAAGAGGCAAATTTTGAAACAAAAGTTTTCGCACTCTGCAGATCTCCCCAAAACGGCCTGTTTTTCACGTTTTTTTTAAAGTGCATTAATAGCCTTTAGGAGGCTTGTAGAATGCTCCTGGGGGATGGGGGGGAGCCCAAAAACAAGCAAATAATGGCCCGTTTTTCACTAAAATGGGCCCGTTGATTTAAAAAAAAGAGCATGAATAGCCTTTTGGAGGCTTATAGAGTGCTCCTGGGAGGGTGGGAGGAATAATTGAGCAAAAAACAGCCCATTTTTTTGCTCTTTTCTGCCCTCCCCAGCCCCCAGGAGCACTCTGAAAGCCTCCTAAAGGCTATGCATAGCCATTTTGGTGAAGGGGGCGGGGTTTCGGGAGGCAAAAATGCTGTATTCAGTGTATAAGACGCACCCAGATTTTCACCCTCTTTTTTGAGGGAAAAAGATGCGTCTTATACTCTGAAAAATACGGTATTTGTAGCTCAGGGTTGAAATCAGGGGTCCTTGGTACTAGAACAGCACTGATGATGTTACCTAGTTTGGTAATGAAATGTCTGCACGAAAACAAGCAAGGTCGGGGAACACCAAGGACCCCTCGTGGCCTGTTAATCCTTCAACTCATTAAGAAAAGTGGAATATACAGGTAATCCTCAACTTACAACCATCCGTTTAGTGTCCGTTTGAAGTTATAATAGTGCTGGAAAAAATGACCTACGACTGGTCCTCATACTTTTGGTTACTGAAACATCCGCACAGTTACATGATCAAAATTTGGGCATTTGGCAACCTCCATATTCAGGGGCTGCCATAAAGAGAGGGTATCAACCTAATTCTCCAAAGCACTGGAAGGCAGGACAAGAAGCAATGGGTGGAAACTAATCAAGGAGAGAAGCAACTTAGAACTGAGGAGAAATTTCCTGACAGTTAGAACAATTAATCAGTGGAACAGAAATTGCCTCCAGAAGTTGTGAATGCCCCAACACTGGATGTTTTTAAGAAGATGTTGGATAACCATTTGTCTGAAATGGTATAGGACTTCCTGCTTGAACAGTGGGTTGGACTAGAAGACCTCCAGAGTCCCTTCAAACTCAGAAATATTGGACTCAGTTGCAGTCGGGGACTACCTGTACTTTGTTCACCTTGGCTGCTCTTGAGAAACAGAATTGGGCTGGGCTGTTACCTGCATGAGAGGCCACCCGTGGAACAACACTGTAGCACAAGGGTGTCAAACTCAATGCCAAGGGGCGGGATCCAGCCCATGGGGTGCTAAGATCTGCCCCACGGGCAGGGGATGGGGATTTTGCTGTATCCTTCCCCCGGAGTGGGGAGGGAATGGGGATTTTGCAGTATCCTTCCCCTGGAGTGGGGAGGGAATGGGGATTTTGCAGTATCCTTCCCCTGGAGTGGGGAGGGAATGGGGATTTTGCAGTATCCTTCCCCTGGAGTGGGGAGGGAATGGAGATTTTGCAGTATCCTTCCCCTGGAGTGGGGAGGGAATGGGGATTTTGCAGTATCCTTCCCCTGGAGTGGGAAGGCAATGGGGATTTTGCAGTATCCTTCCCCCGGAGTGGGGAGGGAATGGGGATTTTGCAGTATCCTTCCCCTGGAGTGGGGAGGGAATGGAGATTTTGCAGTATCCTTCCCCTGGAGAGGGGAGGGAATGGAGATTTTGCAGTATCCTTCCCCTGGAGTGGGGAGGGAATGGGGATTTTGCAGTATCCTTCCCCTGGAGTGGGGAGGGAATGGAGATTTTGCAGTATCCTTCCCCTGGAGTGGGGAGGGAATGGGGATTTTGCAGTATCCTTCCCCTGGAGTGGGGAGGGAATGGATATTTTGCAGTATCCTTCCCCTGGAGTGGGGAGGGAATGGAGATTTTGCAGTATCCTTCCCCTGGAGTGCAGAGGGAATGGGGTTTTTGCAGTATCCTTCCCCAGGAGTGGGGAGGGAATGGGGATTTTGCAGTATCCTTCCCTTGGAGTGGGGAGGGAATGGGGTTTTTGAAGTATCCTTCCCCAGGAGTGGGGAGAGAATGGGGACTTTTCATTATCCTTCCCCTGGAGTGGGGAGGGAATGGGGTTTTTGCAGTATCCTTCCCCTGGAGTGGGGAGGGAATGGGGATTTTGCAGTATCCTTCCCCTGGAGTGGGGAGGGAATGGGGATTTTGCAGTATCCTTCCCCTGGAGTGGGGGGGAGGGAATGGGGTTTTTGCAGTATCCTTCCCCTGGAGTGGGGAGGGAATGGGGATTTTGCAGTATCCTTCCCCTGGAGTGGGGAGGGAATGGGGATTTTGCAGTATCCTTCCCCTGGAGTGGGGAGGGAATGGGGTTTTTGCAGTATCCTTCCCCTGGAGTGGAGAGGGAATGGGGATTTTGCAGTATCCTTCCCCTGGAGTGGGGAGGGAATGGGGATTTTGCAGTATCCTTCCCCTGGAGTGGGGAGGGAATGGGGTTTTTGCAGTATCCTTCCCCTGGAGTGGGAGGGAATGGGGATTTTGCAGTATCCTTCCCCTGGAGTGGGGAGGGAATGGGGTTTTTGCAGTATCCTTCCCCTGGAGTGGAGAGGGAATGGGGATTTTGCAGTATCCTTACCCTGCCACACCCACAGAACCAGTAGGGGGGAAAAAATTGAATTTCGCCACTGTGGCAGAGCACTCGGGCCACCACAGTTGCCCCAACATGAGTGATGAGCTTAACACGCCCATCCTGGCCACGTCCACCCCGGGTCCCCTGAGGTCAAACACAACCCTGATGCGGCCCTCAATGAAATTGAGTCACCCCTGCTGTAGCAGAAGGCAAGGCCCCTCCCTTGTCTAATCTCAGGGCTCTTTCAACTGTGTGCTTTGGTGATCCCCTCCTGAGTTAACCCTTTCTTCTCCTTTGGCCAGGCAAGACAAGCTGAAGATCCACATGCGGAAGCACACGGGGGAAAGGCCGTACCTCTGCATCCACTGCAGCGCCCGCTTCGTCCACAACTACGACCTGAAGAACCACATGAGGATCCACACCGGCATCCGTCCCTACCAGTGCAAGTTCTGCTACAAGAGCTTCACCCGCTCGGATCACCTGCACCGCCACATCAAGCGCCAGAGCTGCCGGATCTCCCGACCCAGGAGAGGGCGCAAGTCGGCTCCCTGGAGAACGGCCAGCCTGCTTTTTCGCCCCCACCGGACAACCAGATGACAAGAGCTTCCTGGTGCCTCCGGCTTTGGAAGGCATGAGCGGCCACTTGGGCGGCCCCGGGCTGTGCCTTCCGGGCCCCAGCCCCTTCATGGAAGCGGCCAAGAATGGCTTGAACCTGCAGGAGCTGGAGAACCAGTTGGAAGAAACTCAGATGAAGCTGTTTGGGAGGACACACCTGGACCTGGAACGGAACGGAGGCCTCTTTGCCTTCGCCTTAGGCCACGGCGAAGGCCTTTCGGCACGGCCGTATTTCTCTCTCCCGGATCCTTGGGGCTCGGGGTTCAATGGACTGGCCGCCCTCAACCCTCTGGCCTCGCTCTCTGAAGCTAGCAACTGAGTTGCCTTCTCTTCGAGGGATGGGTTGGGTAGGTACAATTGTTGTTGTTAGTTGCGAAGTTGTGTCCGACCCATCGCTACCCCATGGATAACGTTCCTCCAGGCCTTCCTGTCCTCTGGAGTCCATTTAAGCTCATGCCGACTGCTTCGGTGACTCCATCCAGCCATCTCATTCTCTGTCGTCCCCTTCTTCTTCTTTTGCCCTCAATCGTTCCCACCATGAGGCTCTTCTCCAGGGAGTCCTTCCTTCTCATTAGGTGGCTGAAGTACTTGAGTTTCCTCTTTAGGATCTGGCCTTTTAAGGAGCAGTCAGGGTTGATCTCCTCTAGGACTGACCGGTTTGATCGCCTTGCAGTCTAAGGGACTCACAGGAGTCTTCTCCAGCACCAGAGTTCAAGGGCCTCAAATTTTTGGGCCTCAGTCTTTCTTATGGTCCAACTTTCACAGCCATCCATTGCAACTGGGAAAACCATAGCCTTGACTATAGGCACTTCTGTTGGCAGGGTGAGGTCTCTGCTTTTTAGTATGCTGTCTAGATTTGCTATAGTTTCCCTCCCAAAGAGCAAACATCTTTTAATTTCTTGGCTGCAGTCCCCATCTGCGGTGATCTTGGAGCCCAGGAAAGTAAAATCAAGGCTCAAGTTTTCCATCTAGACCAAGTCACAGGCAGACTCCGAAAGTTGGGATAGACCAGGGTGTTAAACTCAAGGCACGGGGGCCTTAGTTCTCTGGGGCTGCCTTGGACGCAGCAAAGATGTGGCCCACAGTGCCTCTGCCAGCGAAAATGGTGCTAGAGAAAGCCACGTGTGGCCCTCCCGAGTGCCATTTTCACTGGCAGAGGATTGCAGTAGGCCGTTGCACCCAAAAGCAGCAGAACTCAGGAGCCCGTTCTCACTGGCAGAGAGCTTTGGCCGCCACAAGCACCCCCGGCGCGAGTGACGTTAAAGTGGCCACGCTCACACTGGCCACACCCCCACCCCCCCCCTCCCCGATCTAACACAACCCTGATGTGGCCCTCTAGGAAACCAAGTTTGACACCCGTGCCTTAGGTGCCCAATTTTGACTTCTTAATCCCTTGAGATTCTAATTAAGTTTTAGGGTGGATTTATTTTGATTGATGGGTTCTTCATGATCTTTTTGAACGTTAGCTGCTCAGAGCCTTGGGACGCGAGCAGCGTAGAAAACTAGCTAACAAATACAAACAGGAGGAAATACTGATTATTAAAGAGTATCGTATTTTTCAGAGTATAAGATGCACCTTCGTCCCTCAAAAAAGAGGGTGAAAATCTGGGTGCGTCTTATACACTGAATACAGCATTTTTGGCCTTCCGAAATCCCCCCCCCCCCCCCCCCCCCCCCCCCCCCCCCCCCCGCGCATCCCATTTTTAGCCTGCAAAGTGCTCCTAGGAGCTGGAGAGGGCACAAATGAGCCTGTTTTTCCCCCAAAAATGGGACGTTTTTGCCCTCCTAAGCCCCCAGGAGCTCTCTACAGGACTCCCAAACCCTCTGTGCGCCCCGTTTTGCAAAAAATGGGATGCGCGGGGTGGGATTTTGGGGAAAACGGGCCATTTTCTGCTCATGTTTGCCTTCCCCAGGAGCACTTTGCAGGCCTTTCAAACTCTCTCTGCATGCCCGTTTTCCACAAAAAACGGGGCCTGCAAAGGGTTTGGGAGGCCTGCAAAATTCTCCTGGGGGCTGGGGAAGGCAACTCCCCCCCTTTTTTTAAAATTTACCTCTTCAAAATCTTGCTGCATTCTTAGACTCCGGTGCCTCTTATAGTCCCAAAAATACGGTATTTGTTTTTTCTTTTCTCTACCTACAGAGCCTTCTCCAGTACTACATCGATTCCCAGTACAGAAGGAAGGACGTGTCTTTTTCCTTTATAAAAGGGCCGTCTTGAAAATCAAGCTCCCTTCGGAACTTTCCCCAAAAGACATCTCTTCTTTGCTTCGACAAACGCAGGGAAGAAAAACAGATTTTTCAGCAGCAGCTTCAGACTTTGTTTTTCTTGGTTTATTATCTTTCCGAGTGACTGTTTTACATCTTATTTTGCGGGGAAGGGGGGTTATTTTGGATTTTGACTTTTCTTTTTTCCTTTTTTCGGGCTGCTTCTCCGACCCGGAGTCCTTGTAAAATATCCAAAGATCCTAAAGACTGTAAAATCCACGAGAACTGGATGCAAAAAGAGAGAGAGAGAGAAAGAAAAAATAATAATAATAGACCCCTCTTCCTTTTCCCCTTTTTGGTTACATTTCCTGAATGACGGAATGGGGGAATGTGATAGCAAGGGCGGGCGATCCTTTGAAATTTTTCTATTTAAAACTATTTTTATGTGATTGCTTTATGTAAAGAAAAAAAAAAAAAAAACAAGACACCCCCCCCCCCCCAGACAGACCTGCCTTAGGTAATCAAGGGACAATCATCCTTAACTTGGCCTGAAGTTCTAGTTTGTATGTTTCTACAAGGCAAGTAAATACGCTTTATGTATTTATGGAGCAGTATTAACTGATTTTATTAAATTATTGGCCGTCTGCAGGACGTTTGGTATGCTTGTTAGTCAAAGCTGGGGAAGATTAAACTTTGTTGGGCAGTCCAAGTTGTGAAGTACACTTCCTTGTCACATTCCTGCTTTCTAAGGTGATGCATGCATTTAGGACCTTCTTAACTGGACACCTACACAAAGTGTTGTGTGAAAGGATGTGCCATCCATGTTCCAAATTTTACCCCATGCACTTAACCAGATCTGGGCGGTTCTGTTGACCGTTCTGAGGGGCCTATAAAATGGCTTTGGACTTCCTTACCTGTTCTTTTCCACGGTCAGAGGAACCATTGGGGTTGATTATGGTCCTTGTAGTTAAAAAGTTAAGGTTGATTGCCCCTGGATCATCTTCTCTTGGTTTATCGGTTAACTGGTTCCTGGATGGATTCATGTTTTGTTTTGTTTTGTTTTTCCTGGTGGAAAGGACCATTACAGACTTTTCTTAATGCTCTAGTAATTTATTGATATTTACTATATGGCAACCAGGCCAGTCCTCTGGAGTCAGGTTGTTAACAGCTGTTTGATGGTGAGCAAGAAGGGTTCAACATTCTTTGTTGAAATTTGCCACAGCCAACTCGCTGCGGCCAGTTTGCACACGGGGATGTGCCATCCATGTTCCAAATTTTACCCCATGCACTTAACCAGATCTGGGCGGTTCTGTTGACCGTTCTGAGGGGCCTATAAAAACTTCCTTACCTGTTCTTTTCCACGGTCAGAGGAACCATTGGGGTTTTTGTCCTTGTAGTTAAAAAGTTAAGGTTGATTGCCCCTGGATCATCTTCTCTTGGTTTATCGGTTAACTGGTTCCTGGATGGATTCATGTTTTGTTTTGTTTTGTTTTTCCTGGTGGAAAGGACCATTACAGACTTTTCTTAATGCTCTAGTAATTTATTGATATTTACTATATGGCAACCAGGCCAGTCCTCTGGAGTCAGGTTGTTAACAGCTGTTTGATGGTGAGCAAGAAGGGTTCAACATTCTGGGTTGGAATTTGCCACAGCCAACTCGCTGCGGCCAGTTTGCCACGGGGCTACTCACCATGGCCAACTTGCCGCGAGAAAACTTTCCATGGCCAGTTTGCCACGAGAAAACTTTCCGTGGCCAGTTTGCCGCGAGAAAACTTTCTGTGGCCAGTTTGCCACGAGAAAATTCGCCGTGCCAGTTTGCCATGAGAGCACTCCCCATGATCAACTTGCTACAAGAAAACTCACCGTGGCCGGTTTGCCACAAAAAAAACTCGCCATGGCCGGTTTGCCACGAGAAAACTCGCCACGCCAGTTTGCCACGAGAAAACTCCCCATGGTCAACTTGCTACGCGAAAACTGTCATGGCCGGTTTGCTATGAGAAAACTTGCCGTGGCCGCTTTGCCACGAGAAAACTCGCCACACCAGTTTGCCACGAGAAAACTCCCCATGGTCAACTTGCTACGCAAAAACTCTCCGTGGCCAACTTGCCACGAGAAAACTTGCCGTGGCCGGTTTGCCACAAAAAAAACTCGCCATGGCCGGTTTGCCACAAGAAAACTCGCCGTGCCAGTTTGCCACGAGAAAACTCCCCATGGTCAACTTGCTACGAGAAAACTGTCGTGGCCGGTTTGCCACGAGAAAACTCGCCGTGGCCAACTTGCCACGAGAAAACTTGCTGTGGCCGGTTTGCTGCGAGAAAACTCGCCGTGGCCAACTCGCTTGCAAACAACTCGCTGCTTGACCATTTAACAACTCTGGCACGCCTCGAGCAATTTCAACCAAACTTGGTACACAGATGACTTACTCTCTGGAAACCAATACTGTGGGGCTAAGACACCCCTAAAACCCCTCGGGGTGTATGTTCTATTAAGATACAATCTGTTGTGCCTTAAAATGGCTTCTACTGTAATGCCATAAAATGGGCTTCTACTGTACAGCGCAGTGGAGTTGCCATGGTAACGGCTTCACAGTACTCCACAAGGGGGCTCCCTCTGGTAAGGGGGAAAACCCAACATTAGAAATTACGTTTGGTCCGGACATTTTCCCGCTATAAATAAATACCCAAGCAATGCCGGTTTATTGGCTAGTTTAAAATAAAATTTAAAAATTATTTTAATTTTTGTCATTCACACATTTCATTTTGTCTCTCCTTTGGCATCCTTCCTTTAATTATTGTGTTCCACCATTTCTTCGGTTTTAGTCTAACTCTTGTTCCGCAGTAAGTTATCACGTGGTGAGCTGGTCATGACAAGTTGCCCGTGGCGAGTTGACCCCAGCGAATTGTCACAGAGCCTTCTGGGGTTGCCCTGCCTCTAGTTGGTTTCTCCCGGAACTAAGCTTTGGTCAATTTTCCCCGTGGCTTCTGATCTCAAGATCCCTCAAAAGTTCTGCTCCGGCTCCATTCCTATGTTCATTGCGTATTTCTGGGCCCTGTGGTTAGGAAGAGGTGTATGAATCTTTCCTCTTGGCCTCCCTTTCACTTGGGTTCAAGGAGTCCTCACCTCATGGAGCTGGAATTAGGAATGACGGTTTATAGCAGGGTTTTCCAACCTTGGCCACTGGAAGACAGGTGGACTTCAACTCCCAGAATTCCCCAGACTGCCCAAAATTGGATCAGTCACATGATGATGGCAAATGGGTCAGTCACATGATGATCTGTTTAACAGTCTTCACGAATTATGACTGTAATGGGCAGGCTCCTTTAGAGTTGTAACTAGAGGACTGCTTGTGTTGAGGATGGGTGAGTTCCCAGTTGGGAGAAGAATGAGTTAAACTGAACATAGTAAACATACATTAAGTACTCCTGTTGTATTAAAGGCTTTCCCCCTTCTGTGACATTAAAATTACAATCCAGCAGCTACTCTTCTTAGGCTTTTGGGAGCCATTCCCTAGGCTTGGAGGAGTGGTGTGTGTGTGTGTGTGTGTGTGTGTGTGTAACTTGCTTGTGTTCTTGCAGACATTTCATTACCCAGCTAGGTAACATCATCAAAGCTGGTAAGGAGTGGGACTGCTTCTCAATTTATATCTCCGTTTCAAAGCCAAAGAGCCAGCGCTGTCCGAAGATGTCTCTGTGGTCATGTGGCCCGCATGATTAAACACGGGAAGGCGCACGGAACACAGTTACCTTCCCGCCAAAGGTGGCCCCTCTTTTTCTACTTGCATTTTTACATGCTTTTGAACTGCTAGGTTGGCAGAAGCTGGGACAAGTCACAGGAGCTCTCTCCGTTAGGTGGCGCTAGGGATTCAAACCGCTGAAATGCTGACCTTCTGATTGAGAAGCTCAGCGTCTCAGCCACTGAGCCACCGCATCACACACACACACACAGAGATACATGTGTGTGTGTGTGTGTGTGTGTAACATATAAATATAGTATACTTCTATATACCAAATCCCACACTCACCAATACTGATGATGTTACCTAATCAGGTAATGAGACGTTTGTAGGCAAACAACCAAACTCCGAGAGCATCAAGGACTCCACTAAAGAAAATGCACAGGTAGTCCCTGAGTTATGACCACAACGGAGTCCAAAATTTCCGTTGCTAAGCGAAACTTTTGTTAAATGTTAGTTCTACCCCATTTTATTACCTTTCTTGCCACCGTTGTTAGGTGAATCACTGCAGTTATTAAGTTATAACAAATTCACAGTTATTAAGTGAACCCGGCTTCCCCATTGACTTTGCTTGTCAGAAGGTCACAAAAGGTGATCACACGACCCCTGGACACTGCAACCGTCATAAATATGAACCAGTTGCCGGATGTGACCGTGGAGATGTTCCAACAGTCGTAAGTGTGAAAAACAGTCGCTTTTTTCAGTGCTGTTGTCACTTGGAACGGTCACTAAATGAACTGTTGCAAGTCGAGGACTAGCTGCGTTTGCCAAATTCATACATTGTTGAACTGCGCTCATTGACGGCTTAGCAACTTTTCTTTGTCCTAAAATCTGGACCGTCACCAAAAGTTCTCTTTTCTGTATCTCTTTACTGACATCTGTTGGCCATCAAAGTTTTTTCAGCTCAGATTTTTCACAGCGCTAAATTAAGGCAGAGTTTCCCCAACTTTTCGGGGTTGTGGCCTGGAGGGGGGGAGAAGGAGGAGGGGGGGAAAGGGGGTGGTTTTGTGGTGGGTGCAGGCATGCGCGCGCACCTGAGCGACTGACGCTGCGAGCCCCACACAACACTCCCGCCACTGGGCCTGTATGCGCGAGAAGGCCTGCGTGGGCATGCACGCATGCGCACCAGCCAGCCACTTATGCAGCCCGGTTGCAAATAGGCCTCTGACTGGTAGTAGGCCGAAGCCCAAAGGTTGTGGACTCCTGACCTGGGGGCCTAACTGAACGTCAATGTAGTTAATTTAAGAGAATCAAACTGTTTGGTTCCAGAAGTTACACTAATACCTTCAACCCACATTTTGCATTTAGCTTCTTCTTCTTCTTGTGCCTTATCCGTCATTGGACCTTGGCGATCCTGTTGGCGATCTTATTTTTATCAACAGCCGCACTAAAAAGTGCTGTTGGGTTTTGTCCAAACCTGTCCCTTAGATTTTAAAGCCACGATGCTCTTCTTCTGCCTGGACCTCCTTTGCCTTCAATCTTTCCCTGGAGGATTAAGTGAAGCACGCTATGCTTTTCCGGGTGTCACATCGGATGTCCGAAATATTCTAACCTTTGCTTTTTTTATGGCTTTGATGATTTCCCTTGGCTTTCCCTGGCAGCTTATCACCTCCTCATTTCTGATTTTGTCGACCCAACCTATGTGTAACAGCCACCTGTAAATCCGCATTTCAAATGCTTCCAGTCTCTTGAAATGGCTTTCTGTCAGAGACCAACTCTCCACTCCGTTGTTGCGGCCCACCAGCGGCCATCAAAGCTGGCAGCAGATTCGGACATTGAGGAGGTTGGGGAAGAACGGGCCAGTCCTGGAGTCTGGGGAAGGCTCTGATGAGGGCTCTGTGTCGGAGGCAGGGAGGGGGTCAGAGCCGTATGCCAGTTATCAGCTGTCTTCAGAATCAGACATCAGTGGGGCAGAAGAACAGCTGGAGCCTGTTCCCAGTGTGCACATGCACAGAGTTGCCAGATGAAGGGAACAGCTAAAGAACAGGGGTCGACTTGGGAGTAAGGCCACAGGTGGATGATGAATGGCCCCTCCCAGAGGAAATAAAAGAGGAACGAAAGGGGAGTGGAGTTTGCAGGAGACAATTAGTTCGCTTAATTGGTTCCTAACTCTCCGAGGCTCCTTGCCAAGTTTTGCAGAGATCGGCCTGGCAGCTCTCCAAGCCAGATAAGATCTGTGACTGTAAATCCTCCCTCGAAAGACTTTGCTGGATGTGAATGAGCAGAATTCGCAGTAAATTAATAAAAGGGGTTTTTGTCGGGACAAGGAGTTTGCTTCATGCCCTCGGGAAGCCTCGGTCAGAACATTCATAGAGCAGGATAGAAAAGATGTAACATCTGACGAGCCATAATCTTAGGCTTATGTCATGACTGCAGAAGACCTTCTAGCATCTAGCTTGGTGATGCTTAATTAATGCGCGTGTTTACTCAGAAGTCACTCCCACACTCTGTACAGGAATGTGCTTGTTAACAGGTCCCGTACAGGATTTTGTAGCCTCGGTAGAACAAGAATTAGATCACACTTGGTGCCTCAGCCTGGCTAGCTTATGACTCAGTGCATTGTGTAAACCCAGAAAATGGGCCAAATTGCCAGCTACGCTCAACAACATGAACTTATTTCAAGTGACTCTTGAAATAGATACTCCTGAGCCCTACTATTGGCAAAGGTTCCCCTCGCACATATGCGCTAGTTGTTTCTGACTCTAGGGGGCGGTGCACATCTTCATTTCAAAGCCAAGGAGACAGCACTATCCAAAGACATCTCCGTGGTCATGTGGCCGGCATGACTAAACGGCGAAGGCGCACAGAACGCTGTTACCTTCCCACCAAAGGTGGCTCCTATTTTTCTACTTGCATTTTTACATGCTTTCGAACTGCTAGGTTGGCAGAAGCTGGGGCAAGTAAAGGGAGCTCACTCCGTTACACGGCACTAGGGATTTGAACCGCCAAAGTGCCGACCTTTCTGATCGACAAGCTCAGCATCTTAGCCACTGAGCCACCATGTCGCTTTACTATTGGTACCCATAACAATAACAAGGGAAGGGATGCGCTCTGAATCCTGCATCTAAACTACTGGAGTTTTCTCTTGTAGTACCAGTAAAAACGTGTTAGTCCTCAACTTACAACAGTTCATTTTGTGACCGTTCAAAGTTACAACAGCACTGAAAAGAGTGACTTATGATTGTTCTTTCACAGTTATGACCTTTGCAGCATCCCTATGGTCATGTGATCAAAATTCAGATTCATGGCAACTGTTTCATACTTATGACCATTACAGTGTCCTGGGGTCATGCGATCCCCTTTTGCGACCTTCTGGCAAGCAAAGTCAGTGGCGAAGCCAGGTTCACTTAACAACCGTGTTACTAATTTAACAACCACAGGTGATTCATTTAGCAACGGTGGCAAGAAAAGTCGTAAAATGGGGCAAAACTCCTTTGACAAATTTCTCATTTAGCAACATAAACCTTGCTCAATTGTGGTCGTAAGTTGAGCATTACCTGTACTTGAATACAGGAAGTCCTCAACTTACAACAGTCGGTTTAGAGTTTAGTGACGGTTAGAAGTTACAACAGCATTGAAAAAAAGGTGATTTATGATCATTTTTCACGCTTATGGCTATTGCAGCTTCCCCATGAGAATGCAATCAAAAATCAGCAAACTGTTTTACTACTGAACCAGTAGTAATGGCAGCTGGGAAGCAACCCCTGATTTTTATGGATTCTAACCCAGGTTTACAAGCATGTAGGGGAATACTCTTGCTCTCCCCTCGGGTGTATGAGGCAGACTCATACTGCCTCACGAAATTTAGGTTAGGAAAACTCAACTTTAGAAAGGCTCCAAGGGCCATTTTTCTGGATGCCAGGCCAACGTGGGGCATTTGAACTGAGACAGGTAAGGTAACCTGCATGGCTGTTGATACCAAGTACCGTATTTTTCAGAGTATAAGACTCACCGGAGTATAAGACGCACCCAGGTTTTGAAGAAGCAAATTTAAAAAAAAGTTTTTGCACTCTGTAAAACCTCCCAAAAAGGGCCCGTTTTTTGTGACAAACGGTCTGTTTTTTTTCCCCAAAAAAGGCATGAATAGCCTTTAGGGGGTGCTCCTGGGAGTGGGGGGGGGGGCAAAAACGAGCAAAAAATGGCCAATTTTTGCGGAAACGGGCCCATTTTTTGTTTTAAAAGAACAGTATGGATAGCATGCGGAGCCATTTGTCAGGGCATGCGAGGTGTTGCCCTGTCAGCTAGCCAGCTAAGTTCAGTCTTTTTTAAAGCCATTTTCACCCTCCCCAGGCTCCAAAGGCTTTATAGGACCTGGAGAGGGCGAAAACAGCCTTCCCTCCCCCACCGGAGGCTCTCCGGGGGCTTCAGGAGCTTCCCTGAAGCCTCCGGAGCACAAAAAACTGCCCCTACAGGCAAACTGGAAGTTCAGGAACGGGCTGGAGCCTGGGGAGGGTGAAAAAAACATGCAAAAAATGGGTGGGGTTCGCCTCTCATGCGTGCATGCACTGGTGTGTGTGTCATGCATTGCAGTATGGGTGCAGCACACCCACGCATAACCCCCCTGCGCTCCCTCCCGCTTATGGCACGCAAGCCAAAAAGGGTTTGCCGTCACTGCTCTATAGGCTACGCACGCACAATAAGCAGCCGAGCGTCGCAGGGGCGATGCGCAGCGCACGTCGGGCTCGTGCACGGACAGACCACGATCAGCATACCGGTAACGACAAGTAAGAGCAACACACCACTGGATCTCACCTCACCCCAAAGAAAAGGAAAATGCAAGGCAGAAAGGTAGACAATCACTTTATATACCGTTTACATCAAATTGGAATGAATGATGGTCTTGCTTCAGAAACCATGAAACTATACACTAAACCAGGGGTGTCCAAACTTGACAACTTTAAGACTTGTGGACTTCAACTCCCAGAATTCCCCAGCCAGCATGGCTGGCTGTGGAATTCTGGGAGTTGAAGTCCACAAGTCTTAAAGTTCCCAAGTTTGGACACCCCTGCACTAAACCAAAGGGGTCCAAACTTGACAACTTTATGACCCCTGGATTTCAACTCCCAGAATTCCCCAGCAAGCCGATAAGGAAGAGAGAAAAGGGCTTTTCTGGGCGTGTAATCCTTCTGTTCTAAAAAGCTCATCTTTTTCTTTCCCCCCCACTGGTTCCCATGTGCAGAGAGTTCTCAACTTATGACTGGTTACTTAGCATGCATTCAAAGTTATGACAGAACTCGAGAAAGAGACAGGATTCCAAGTTTCAATGTCCACCCCACTCCCACCCCCACAGTCATGTGATCAAAATTTGACCGCTTGGCCACTGGCATGTATTTATGACAGTTGCAGTGTCCTTGGCAGTGGTGGGTTCTGGATCCGGTGCAACCGGTATGGCGTAACAAGGCCATGTGCCCACCACATGTACACGCGCATGCATACTTACCGCCCACAACGCTCCGTGATGCTCCAGCTGCTTGGCAGAGCATCACGCAGGCGCCATACGCTGCGTGCGCATAAGCCCCGATTGGCTCAAATACAGGTAAGGAGGACGGGCAGGCAGGTGGGCTCTCCAGAGCACCGTACCGGAACGGTACCTGGTGCTCCCAGCAGGCACCGGTATGCCCGTACCCCACCACTGGTGTGTGTGTGTGTGTGTGTGTGTAAAGTGATCCCCTTTTGGGACTTTGTGACAAGCAAAATCAATGAGGAAGCCATGTTCACTTAACAACTGCGTTACGAACTGAACGTCTGCAGTGATTTGCTTAACAGCGGTGGCACAAAAGCTCGTAAAACGGGGCAAAACTCACTTCACCACTGTCTCGCTTAAAAAAAACAGAGGTTTGGGGCTCAATTATGGTCCTCAGCCGAGGCTACCTGCGTTTTTCCTGAAAGGAACGTATCCCGACATCATACCAGCTACACATCAGATGTCGAACAGGTAAAGGCTCACACCGGACACCTGGAAAAAGGAGAATCAACCGGAGTTTAGATTAGGTAATTTCAGAGACTCATTTAGGTAGTTGAAATATGGGGTGAACGCTGGTTACTCTTCAGCAGAACTGAAATAACCTTCGGGGCAGTGGCGGTATTCAGCTGGTTCGGACTGGTTCCAGCAAAACCGATAGTGGCGACTTACGAGTGGGCAGGTCCCACCCGCCTCGGCTCTACGCTGTCCTATTTATCCAGGTTTTCTAAGCTGTGTGCATGCGTGAAAGTCGTGTGCAAAGCGCGTGCACGGAAGGCATGCACGCTCACAAGTGTGAGTGCGCCATGAGCTCACAGTTTCGGTGCACAGCGAACTGGCGGTAAAATGGTGTGAAACTTACCTCTGCTGTGGGGTGATATTTTCAGTGGCTAATGTCAATGTTTTGGTCTCGAGGCAGACTGCTGGCTACTGTACCATTGAGTTCAAGGGCTGGAAACAAAAACCGAGAAGGAAATGCAGAGACACGCGGAGTCCTTGGTGCTGTCTGGTATTTTTTTGTGGACTTTTCATTAACCAAACAAACATCCAAGCTCAGAGAGCAACCAAGGACTCCACAGAGGAACCTTGAATTGCAGTTAATACCATACAATACAATAGCAGAGTTGGAAGGGACCTTGGAGGTCTTCTAGTCCAACCCCCTGCCTAGGCAGGAAACCATATACCATTTCAGACAAATGGCTATCCAACATCTTCTTAAAGACTTCCAGTGTTGGGGCATTCACAACTTCTGGAAGCAACTTCTGTTCCACTGATTGATTGTTCTAACTGTCAGGAAATTCCTCCTCAGTTCTAAGTTGCTTCTCTCCTTGATTAGTTTCCACCCATTGCTTCTTGTTCTACCCTCAGGTGCCTTGGAGAATAGCTTGACTCCCTCTCCTTTGTGGCAACCCCTGAGATATTGGAACACTGCTATCATGTCTCCCCTAGTCCTTCTTTCCATTAAACTAGACATAGCCACTTCCTGCAACCGTTCTTCATATGTTTTAGTCTCCAGTCCCCTAATCATCTTTGTTGCTCTTCTCTGCACTCTTTCTAGAGTCTCCACATCTTTTTTACATCGTGGCGACCAGAACTGAATGCAGTATTCCAAGTGTGGCCTCACCAAGGCATTATAAAGTGGCATCAACACTTCACGTGATCTTGATTCTATCCCTCTGTTTATGCAGCCTAGAACTGTGTTGGCTTTTTTGGCAGCTGCTGCACACTGCTGGCTCATATTTAAATGGTTGTCCACTAGGACTCCAAGATCCCTTTCACAGTTACTACTACTGAGCAAGGTATCACCTATACTGTACCTGTGCATTCCATTTTTGTTGCCTAAATGTAGAACCTTACTCTTTTCACCATTGAATTTCATTTTATTTATTTATTATCCTTTGCTAGTTATTCTCTACTGTGGGTGTTCTGGGACAATTTGTACAGATCAGGGGTGTCAAACTCGATTTCATCGAGGGCCGCATCAGGGTTGTGTTTGACCTTGGGGGGCTGGGGTGGGCGTAGCAGTAGTGGGCATGGCTAGCTTGACGTCACTCGCGTTGGGAGCACCTTTGGTGGCCCGAGCGTTTTGCTAGCGAAAATGGGCTCCCGAGCTCCGTTTTTGGCTGTGACGGCCTCCTGCAACCTTTTGCCAGTAAAAACAGAGCTCGGGAGAGCCACATGTGGCCCTCACAAGTTCCATTTCATGCTGTGAATGTCTCCTGCATCCTTCTGCCAGCGAAAACGAAGCTCGGGAGAGCTACACGTGGTTCTCACGAGCTCCGTTTTCAGCCGCAACGATCTCCTGCAACCCTCTGCCAGCGGGAACAGCTTGGAAAGGCCGCGTGTGGCCCTCCCAAGCTCCATTCTCGCTGGCAGAGACACCGTGGGCCAGTCCTTTGCTATTTCCCGGGCAGCCAATTGCATGTCTTAGTCATTTTCTTCTGTCCGCATTTTATGTCAGTCTGTACCAGGGTGTCAAACTCAAGGCCCAGGGGTCAAATCTAAGCACCTCCATGGGCCGGATTCAGCCCCCGGGCCTTGAGTTTGACACCCTGGTATAGACTGACATAAAATGCAGACAGAAGAAAATGACTAAGACATGCAATTGAATTCCTCACTTAATCCATTTCATGGGATTGTCTACAAGAGGAAGGAGTAGACAAAGGCCAACTTTGCGACGTGCTATTATCACACAAAAGAAAGGATGCATGTTCAAACCAGAATTGAGCCCCAAATGTCCTTTGCTAAGCCATGCAGTTGTTAAGTGAACTTTGCCCCAATGGACGACTTTTATTGCCACCGCTGTTAAGTGACACATAGCAGCCTGTTAAGTTAGTAACATGGTTGTTAAGTAAGTCAGAAGGTCACAAAAGGTGATCACACGACCCAGGACACTATAACCGTCATAAATACGGGTCAGTTGCTAAAGATCCAAATGTAATGCTTTCATTTCGGACTGAAGCACCACCACACAATAACCACACAACCTTTTCTTAAAGATACCTAACTGGGGATCGTCAGATGGGGGCTGCCTCCGTTATGCCATCGTACATTTTATTCATTTTCACGCTTTCCGTGACTTTTGTCTTTACAACAGCTGGATAGAGGTCTCCAATCTTAAAAAAGGGAATTTTATTTGGAGAAAGACAAAATATATATAAAGCATTAGAAAGTGGCATAATACCATTGTCAGCATAAAGGAAAGAAGGAAAAGCACTTTCCATTTGATAGTGATTCAATTAGGGAAGTTACGCTAAACCTGTGTTTTCAATGGAGGATTCAATTTAGTTATTTATTCTAAAATGCATCATAAACTAAGCTGCCTCGCCTCATAAGTAGACTTTGATACACAGCGTTGCCATCAAATTCAGGTAATCCTTAATTGGCCCTCACATTTCTGTTGCTAAGCAAGACAATCGTTCAATGAGCATTGCCCCGTTTTACGACCTTTCTTGCCACAGTCTTTAAGTGAACCACTGCAGTTGTTGAGATAGTAACACGGTTATTAAGTAAACCACTGCAGTTGTTAAGTGAGTAACACGGTTAGGTGAACCACTGCAGTTGTTAAGTGAGTATTACGGTTGTTAAGTGAACCAGTGCAGTTTTTAAGTGAGTAACACAGTTAAGTAAGCCACTGCAGTTGTTAAGTGAGTATTATGGTTGTTAAGTGAACCACTGCAGTTGTTGAATTAATAACACAGTTGTTAAGTGAACCACTACAGTTATTAAGTGAGTAACACAGTTGTTAAGTGAGCCACTGCAGTTGTTAAGTGAGTAACATGGTTAAGTGAACCACTGCATTTGTTAAGTGAGTAACACGGTTGTTAAATGAACCAGTGCAGTTGTTGAGTTAGTAACACGGTTGTTAAGTGAACCAGTGCAGTTGTTAAGTGAGTAACACGGTTAAGTGAACCACTGCAGTTGTTAAGTGAGTAACATGCTTGTTAAGTGAGTCTGGCTTCCAAATTGGCTTTGTTTGTCAGAAAGTCACAGAAGGTGATCACATGACCCTGGGACACTGCAACCATCATAAGTACAAGCCAGTTGCCAAGCATCGGAATTTTGATCAGGTGATCCCAGGGATGCTGCAACAATCTTAAGCATGAAATATGATAATCAGTCACTTTTTTTTCAGTGATGTTGTAACTTCAAACGGTCACTAAACGAATGGTTGTAAGTCGAGTACTACCTGCAGAAAAGCTCAAAATTAAATCTTAAGAAAAATATAATTAAGATGATGCTTCTGAATAAACACAAACCCCTGTTAAAAACTGAGCTTCTAACGTGCTCCATCTAACCCCTTTAAAGCTGCAATCCACAACCGCCTTATCTGGGAGTAAATAATATTAAATAGATCTAGGACTATGCTTTAATGCGATCTATTCGGTGGTTCTAAGGACCAGTTGCAATGGATGGCTGTGAAGGTTGGACCATGAGCGTCAAAGAATGGAGGCCTTTGAACTCCGGTGCTGGAGAAGACTCCTGTCAGTCCCTTGGACTCCAAGGCTATCCAACCGGTCAGTCCTAGAGGAGATCAACCCTGACTGCTCTTTAGAAGGCCAGATCCTGAAGAGGAAACTCAAAGACTTTGTGCCACCTAATGAGAAGGAAGGACTCCCTGGAGAAGAACCTCATGCTGGGAAATATTGAGGGCAAAAGAAGAAGGGGACGACAGAGGATGAGGTGGCTGGATGGAGTCATGGAAGCAGTCGGCGTGAGCTTAAATGGACTCCAGAGGATGGTAGAGGACAGGAAGGCCTGGAGGAATGTTGTCCATGGGGTCTCGATGGGGCAGACACGACTTTGCAACTAACAACAACAAGGACCAGGCTGTCCCCGACTTACCACAGTTTGTTTAAAGACCGTTCAAAGTTACAATGGCACAAAGAAAGTGACTTACAACCATTTTTCACACTTAACGACCGTTGTCCCCATGTCCACATGCTCAAAATTTGGTTGCTTGGCAACTCAGATTTATGATAGTTGGTGTGTCGTGAGATCATTTTTTGCGACCTTCTGACAAGCCAAGTCAATGGAGAAGCCAGATTCGCTTAACAAACTTGTTACTGATTTTAACCACTGCAGCCATTCCCTTAACAACGGTGGCCAGAGAGGTTGTAAAGTGGGGCCAAACCCACTTAACAAATGTCTCCCTTAGGCCACAGAAACATCGGGCTCAATTGCGGCCGTAAGTCGAGGACTACTTGTACAGGCTAGCTAGGGCAGGGGTGTCCAAACTTGGGAACTTTAAGACTTGTGGACTTCAACTCCCAGAATTCCCAGCTGGCTGGGGAATTCTGGGAGTTGAAGTCCACAAGTCTTAAAGTTCCCATGTTTAGACACCCCTGAGCTAGACCTTCCAGATTTTGGCTGAAATAACTCACAAGAACCACCAGGTGGCAGGAATGAGACGTGGGAAAACATCCATTCTGCTTTTTTGTAGCCCAGATGTTTTAATATAAGGCGATCCAGCCAGATTTCATGGTTGTGTCATCAAAAGAAACAAAACAGTGGAAATCAAAGGGGAGATTGGAGCCAAGCAACCAAATTTTGAGCATGTGGACATGGGGACAATGGTAGTTAAGTGTGAAAAATGGTTGTAAGTCACTTTCTTTGTGCCATTGACCACTGCAGTGAGAAACTTGAAGATGGTGAGATTTCTACTGGTAGTCCTCAACTTACGACCACATTCGAGCCCAAATGTACGTTGCTGAGAAATTGGCTAAGTGAGTTTTGCCCCATTTTACAACTTTCCTTGCCACAGTCGTTAAGTGAATTGCGCCGTTGTTAAATTAGTAATACGGGTGTTAAGCGAATCTGGCTTCCCCGTTGACTTTTCTTGCAGGAAGGTCGCCAAAGAGGATCATGTGACCTCATAGGACACTGCGACCGTCATAAAAATGAGTCACCTGTCAAGCATCCGAATGTAAATCACATAACCGAGTCATAAACAGTGGTGGGATTCTAAAAAAGAGAAAACCAGTTCTCTGTCCGGTTGCTGAGTGGGCGTGGGCATGGTGGGCGTGGCCTACTCAGCCTCCTGCACCATGGCAGGCGGGACGTTTTCACCCTCCCCAGACTCCGGAGGATTTGTCCGAGCCTCCAGGAGGACGAAAAGAGGCCCGTTTTCAGACTCCTGGAAGGCCCGATTTTTGCCCTCCCAGCCCCTCCGTGCGGCCTCTGCACTTACCTGCCATCCAAACGGGCCGTATGGGGGCTCCTGGGAAGGGCGGAGTGGGCGGGGCCAACAGGTCCTTCCAACTACCGGTTCGCCCGAACCGGTGCGAACCGGCTGAATCCCGTCACTGCTCGTAAATATGAAAAATCAGGCACTCTTTTCACTCCCTTTGCTACTTTGAGCAGCCGCTAAGCAAACTGTTGTAAGTGGAGGACTACCTGTATTGCTTTCCCATTCCTTACTTCGTTCTGAGAGGAAACCGAGGATCGTAATTGTCTTCTACCAGCACGTTTGTCCGAAAGGGGATATGGGTAGACTTTGAGTTACGACCTCGTTTGAACCAGAATTCCCATTACTAAGCAAGGCGGTTGGTGAATGAGTCGCCCACAGGGGTGGGCTGCTATTGATTAGCCTGGATTCAGGAGAACCAGTAGCTAACATTATGGCTGGTTTGGAGAACTCCAAATCCCACCTCTGGCTGGCCCTGCCCACCCCTCCCCTCCCCTCCCAGGAGTCTCTACGTGACCCGTTTTGGAGGCGAGGTAAGTACAGAGCCCACGTGGAGGCTTGGGGAGAGGGAAAAACACCTCCCGGGAGTTCCGGAAGGCCGGAAACGGGTTCGTTTCCGGTCTCTGGAGGGCCTCTTGAGCCTGGGGGAAGCAGTTTTCGTCCTCCCAGAGGCTTGAGCCTCTGGAGCCTGGGGAAGGCGAAAACAGCCCCCCCTCCCCGCCATGGTGCAGGAGGCTGGCTAGGCCACGCCCACCATGGCCACGCCCACATCGCAACTGGGCAGAGAACCCATTGCTGACATTTTTGAAGCCCACCCTTGGTCATGCCTAATTTAAAAACCTTTGTGCTGTGAAATGTTAGCACCCACCCCTCTCCTAGAAGAATGAAACATTTTAGGAAATATTAAAAAGGCAGAATATTATATTTTCCTGGATGAGAAATGGAGAAACGTATTTTTTTAGAGGCAGGAAGCAGGGTCACTCTTCACAGCCCCCACCTTTCTTAATAGCCCTCAGCAGATGTCAAGAGATAAAGAGCGTATTGATAGAAGCCAAGTATCTAGGTAGCTCTATTCATAGGCAAAAATTCCCTGCAGCAAGGTCTGAACAAAGGTAGGGTTAGCCCTCCACTGCAATAGGAAGCCCCTTCATTGCATCAGCCCAAACTTCAACCAAACTTAGCTCAGACAAATCCCTTAGCTCGGGGTATTTGTACATGGCACCATGGGAGTCTGACAACAATCAATAGAATACATGTTCTTGCACAGGAACAGGAAGCTCAAGTGCAAGGCCCAAGAAAAGGTATAAATACCCCCACACACACACTCTCAACTCCATGTGGCCAGCTACCCAGAATCACACGTGCTTCATCATGAAACCATCTTGCCAATCAGCCTCCATGTTTCCAGGGTCTTTCTAGCAGCTTGGAAATGAACCAGATAGATATTTCTTTCAACAATGCCATAGGTTGTTAAGTGAATCACCGCAGCTGTTAAATGAATCACCCGGTTGTTAAGTGAACCTGGCTTCCCCACATGTCTTTGCTTGTCGTACACCAGCTGGGAAGGTTGCACATGGTATCCCAGAGGCCTGCATTTTGAGCATATGACTGCAGAGGGATGTTACAAATGTCGTAAACTGAGCAAGGAGAGATTCAATCTAGAAACAAGAGGAACTTTCTGACAGTGAGAACAATCAAGCAATGGAAGGGTCTCCTGCTTGAGCCAAGGGTTGGACTAGATGACCTATAAGGTCCCTTCCAACTCTGTTAATTAAAAAAAAAATGCATGGACCAATACAAGTCACTTTTTTCAGCCCCTTGTAACTTCAACCCGTTGCTAAACAAATGGTTGTAAGGCAAGGACTATCTTTTATATTTTATTGGGGAAACCTTGGGTGGGGTCTGCCCGTTGTATTTTAAATTAGTCCCCTCTCCCATCTGGAAAACCTTGATTCAAGCCAGCCATAGTTTAAGTAAACTTAGCCCCAGAATGTAAAGTTGACACGGCAAGTTATCTTATCTCTGCCTTTGACGCCCTACCTTCATGTTTATGAAATGATAGTAGAATCTCTAGCTGGAGAATGAGTTTGTTTGCTTTCTTGTTCCTTGATCAAGGGCAAAATACTTTGGCGCTGCAAATGTCAATTATTATTAAATCAACTGTCAACTGTCAGAGGCAGCAGCCTTTCCAGAAGGTTGAAGAAATGAAAGAAACACCCTGAGCCTCTTCCAAGGGACTTTAAGAACAATAATTATGACAATCAGTTTATCCAGAGCCAACTGAGCCGTGGTTGACCATATATTGTACGATATAGTCGGTTTGGAAACTATAGTTCAATTAGAACAGGATAGGATAGGATAGGATAGGATAGGATAGGATAGGATAGAAAAGAATAGAATAGAATAGAATAGAATAGAATAGAATAGAATAGAATAGAATAACAGAGTTGGAAGGGACCTTGGAGGTCTTCTAATCCAACCCCCTGCCTAGACAGGAAACCCTACACCACTTCAGACAAATAGCTATCCAACATCTTCTTAAAGACTTCCAATGTTGGAGCATTCACAACTTCTGGAGGCAAGCTGTTCCACTGATTAATTGTTCTCACTGTCAGGAAATTTCTCCTCAGTTGTACTGTAAGTTGCTTCTCTCCTTGATTAGTTTCCACCCATTGCTTCTTGTTCTGCCCTCAGGTGCTTTGGAGAATAGCTTGACTCCCTCTTCTTTGTGGCAGCCCCTGAGATATTGGAAGACTGCTATCATGTCTCCCCTAGTCCTTCTTTTCATTAAACTAGACATACCCAGTTCCCGCAACCGTTCTTCATATGTTTTATGAATCTATTGAGCCATATCTATTGACGCATAGAAATCCCACTCTAAATTGGTATTGTGCTTTTAGCAACCACAGGTAGTCCTCAACATACCGCTATTCGTTTAGTGACAGCTTGAAGTTACAACGGCACTGACAAAAGTGACAGATGACTGTGTTTCCACATGGCTGGTGCAGCATCTCCATAGTTACGTGATCAAAAATTTGGATGCTTGGCAACTGGCATGTACTGATGACAGTTGCAATGTCCCAGGGTCACTTGAGCACCTTTTGGGACCTTCTGATAAGCAAAATCAAGGGGAAATCCAGATTCGCTTAAAGACTGTGTTACCAACATAACAAGTGTAGTGTTTCACTCAACAGCTGTTGCAACAAAAGTCATAAAAAGGGAACAAAACTCACATCTCGGTCAATGACTCTCTGGGTGGCTTGCAATTGAAATATATATTACAACTAGCTGGATACCTGTGCTGTGCTACGAAACTATGTGATTGGGCTTGATGCATTGACACTTAAAGCTTGAAAATTAATGTAGAAGTGTAACTCCTTAGCATCAGAGCATGTTAATATAAGGCAACTGGCAGTTGGAACAGGTGGGGAGGGGGAGTAGAATGTCTAAACTCCCAGCTCACAGGCTGGATGAGTCACACACTGACCACGTCCATGTAAGGTAACTGGCAGTTGGAACAGAGTTCCTTTCAGGTGGGGAGGGGGAGTAGAACATCTGACTCCTTAGCCTCAACGCGTGTTAACATAATACTGTATAAGAAATCCTGATGATTTCATGGTCATTTCAAAAAATCCTTTCTTAGCGAGCACCTAGAAGCCAAGAGAAACATACATGTCGAATTTTCTGATTTCTGAAAGAAATATAGAACAAGAACCACTGTGGAATCCCTTCTGGTTCCCACCAGCAGATACTCTTTGACTGACAGGATCTGCAGCACGCCCGACCTTGAGTTGGACAGATAGAGACTCTTGGGAAAAGATGACTCTTCAGGTAACCCTGTCCCAAGTTTCCTGTGCTAAACCCAACTCTTTATATCACCAACATTGCCTTTTTAGGGTCATATCCTCTGCTTTTGATAAGGTGAACTTTAATCTTTAGCAGTCTACAAGTCTTTTCAAGACAGAATCAAATATATAACCATGGTGCTGGTTATATTATGACCGGAGGTAGTATTCAGCCGGTTCGTACCGGTTTGGGAAAACTGGTAGTGGAGATCACGGGTGGGCTCTATGACTTGCTATTTAGGGAGGTTTTCAAGGCTGGGCACTTGCGCGGAAGCGTATGCGCAGAAGGTTCTGCATGCACAGAGCATCCATGATGACATCTGGACGGAGCCTCCCACCGCCACCAGTACCGGTTCGCCCGAACTGGGGCGAATCGGCACAATACCACCTCTGGTGCATACGCGCGACGAACCAGTAGTAAGAATATTGGAAGCCCACTGCTGATTGTGACCCATTAGAAAAACTAAAATAAAATAGAAATATAAAATAGTGTGCGACTTAATAATCCGCTTTCAAAATCACAAGGAAATAGTCAGCTGATGGTACGGATTTATAAGGAAAAAAAACAATGCCAGAGGGATTCTTTTCTAAATCATCAGAAATCATCCTGGAAAAAAAATAATGGATGATTTTCTTTTGTTGCACATCATCTCTATGCAGCATAACCCAAAGTAACCTTTGCCTTCCTCTAGGTGGCCTTGATAATCTTCAAACAGTCATAACTTCAATAGACAAAACGTTTTCACCCAACCGGACAATAAGGATATTTGGGTTTTTGCCTCTGGGCAAGATATGAATGTCTGCCATAGAAACATACAAGGTCAGTGATGTGTGGGAAATTGTTTACATCTTTTTCTCTAAAATAGGACCGGTAGCTGGTCTCGCTCTCAGACCAGTGGCTGGCCGTCTATGCAGAAGGAACTTCTTGAGTGGTGACATCTGCTCGGAGGTAAGTCCTATTGCTCCTCATGATATATTTTCTTTAAAAGATGGTTTTTCGGATCTCCCTTTGCAACGGGCTGTTTTTGAATTACGTTTTATTTCTTTGGAAAGGGTAAAAAACCCCATAAATATTAAAAAAACCCAGGGATGTCTAAGAATGATAGTTCCCAGCAACAAGTTCAGAAGGAGTTCAATTATCAATCACTCTGGTGAAATGATGATCCAATTTTCCTTTGTCTTACATTTTTTAAAACTCCCTTCTTCATTTTGGCATTTGATTCTTCTCTCTTTCCTCCTTCTGCCACTTTAGAAGCTACAGGACTACCTTATCTTATAAACATAGCTTGGTTTGTAAGTCCTATTGTGAATTTCAATACCAGCACTCAAATTCGACTTACGTTAAACATGTGGGTTCAAACTAGATCTAAGGATGTTGTTATTTGAGAATATATACTAGAAGCAATTTTTCTTGAAGCCAGAGAAATGCTAATACCAAAGGAAGATTGGCAGGGCAACTGAACAATTAGTGATCCAAGAAATTTACTTCCCTAATAATTGGCAGCTTTACCTCATAAATGCTGGAAAAAATATTATATTTTTCAGTGTAGTGTTAATGATCATTTACAGATATAAATGCATTTTCAGTTAAGTAAGGGAAGTACCTGATTTGCACACATATCGGTATATTAATATACATTCTGACCTCAATTTTCTTCTAGATTTTAGAAAGATTATATATGAAGTTGGGATAAATCTTAAACAGATTTTCATCTGGACAAACACATTTAATGGCACCAGTAAATTTCTTGCCATGTTTGGTGGGGATGTTTATGTGTTAGATTTGTTTTATTCTTAATTTTTAATCCTTCTTGTGGCATTCTGGAAGCTAGTTATATCCATTGGGAATATTGCATTAAAACAGCCTTAGGAAATACAGATAAATTATGTCAGGCTTAGCTTCCTCCAAGCTCACCTTATTTAACATTTTAGGATCATGCTATTCAAGAGAATGTAATGTATAAGATCTTAAGAACGATCCGGCCAGATCTGATTAATGGCCCTGCTGGTAGTAATATTCTGTGTAAAAGTAATCTACATGCATTTGGGAATCTAGCAAATAATTATTTTCCATATTGTTCTTTGCAGCTGACATTTCAGAGATACTAAACATCTGTTAAGGTTAGTAGTAACTATTGTTATTTTCCGTGAATTTGTTCAATTCTCTTTTAAATCATCTAACAGTGGCCATCATCTCATCAGATGGCAGTGAATTTCAGCTTAATTATGTGTTGTATATGGAAGTTTTCCTTTTACTTGTCCAGAAGATCCCCAAATTTAGTTTTAATGGGTAACTCTTAAAGAATGGATTGTTAAAAGTGAGAAGATATTGGTTAGATGCATAAGCTGTGTTAGCTATAGCTTGTTTTCATTATGATGGAATGAAGTAGGCACAATTGTCTGCTAATGCTAAATTTAAAAAAGCATAGTTTAGAAACCATGATTTGTGAAACTTAACACCCCCCACCAGGACTTAATATGTGACTTCTCATCTTGTGTGAATCATATCAATGTATTTTCTAATCTGAGCTTTATTTATTTATTCTTCTATCTGCAGAATATAATTAAAATTAAAAGACCTTCTAATCTGAATAAAATTCTTCTAATCTTAATTCTATTCTGCAGATAGAAGGATAAATTGCATTTTTAAGAACAGCTTGGATCGTGAACAACTTTTATTGCCATTCGTATGTCCACCGTATGTATGTATGTATGTATGTATGTATGTATGTATGTATGTGATATGTATGTGATATATATATATATCATAAATTTGCATATCAAATACATAAATGCAAAAATATGAGTTCAAAGATTGACAATATAACTGCATTCAATTCCCCTTTCAATGCATACAGGCAAAAGCAAATTGTTGCTCAATTTTTAAATTAGTATGAATTTTTTAAATCATAAACATCATATTTAATTTTAATGTGTGAAGAACTGACACAAAACATCTTGAATATAAATAGGCAAGGAAAAAGCAAATTGTCTGCCAAGGCAGTGTACAATTTATAAAACTGGCATGGTTTATTGATTTATAAGGCATATTAGCTAAGAATTCAAGGGGTACATAAGAACTATATATTTATGAAACATGTTTATAATATACACATATACAAAAGCAATGTTCAATTAGACTTTTCAATATATTTTCATGAATTAAAATGGCAAGCATACAAAAGAGACTTGGCACAAATATTAAAACCCAATGAATTTTGCAAACTAAAGGAGAATTTAAAAAGAAAATTCGTTCAGAGACTTGCAAATAAGAGAGCAAAATACAGTTGGTGGAATGCTTTCTTTTCTGGAGGATCCAATTTTTCTATACAACTTTAACACTTTTCACAGGTTAGCAGTTCATTGCTCGGGGATGTATAGCTGTATGTTTTGTATACACTATCACAAAACATTACAAGTTTGGTCTAGTGCAGGGGTGTCCAAACTTGGGAACTTTAAGACTTGTGGACTTTAACTCCCAGAATTCCCCAGCCAGCCTGGCTGGGGAATTCTGGGAGTTGAAGTCCACAAGTCTTAAAGTTCCCAAGTTTGGACACCCCTGGTCTAGTGGTAAAGAAACCAGACTAGAAACCAGGGGATGGTGAGTTCTAGTTCCACCTTAGGCACCAAAACTGGCTGGGTGACTTTGGGCCAATCACCAGGAGACTCTGAGTTCTAGTCCCGTCTTAGACACGAAAGCCAGATGGGTGGCTTTGGGCTGGTCACTCTCTCTCAGCCTGATCCACCTCACAGGGTTGTTGTTTTGGGGAAAATAGGAGGAGGAAGGAGTATTCTAGCATCTTTATTGAAATTTCTAACAATCCCGGCTTCAGTTTGGGGCAGCCTGTAAATCCCACAAACAAACAGTTTCCCCCTTCCCTCATAATCATTTCCAAGGAGGACAATTCCTCTGTACTTTAAATACTTGTTATGCAAAATTGCAGTCTAACACGGTTGCATATCAAATGCCAAGTGAAACTACATTTTCATTTTCTCCAACCTTTATTTACATATTTACTGCAGGATTCTGTGGAATTGTTTGAAAAAAGATGAGCTAGATTCCATCACTTGAAATCTGTATTCCTGTAAAGATATCTTGGGGTTGTCATTCCCCTTGGGCAATAATGGTGAACCTTTTGGGTTCAATTCTTAAAACGTTTTTTTTTTAATTGCCTTGCTTGACTCTGCTGGCGTGTCACACACGCCCTCCCCCAGCAAAAAATAAACAATTATTGACACAGTTATTTATTTTTAAAATAATACAGTCCAATCATGGTGCTATGCGTTATATATTGAAATGTCAAATAATGAAAAAAATGAAATACGAGGAAAACAAACTCATTTTTGCAATTGTGTTTCCGAATTTGTTGTTGTCAGGTATTGGTGAATGCTGGCGTGTCACCCTAACTGTTGTGGTGTGTCACCTTTGACACAGGTGTCATAGGCTTGAACGCTGGCGTGTCACCCTAACTGTTATGGTGTGTTACCTTTGACACACGTGTTATGGGCTTGAACGCTGGCGTGTCACCCAAACTGTTGTGGTGTGTTACCTTTGACACACATGTTATAGGCTTGAATGCTGGCGTGTCACCCAAACTGTTGTGGTGTGTTACCTGACACACGTGTTATAGGCTTGAACGCTGGCGTGTCACCCAAACTGTTGTGGTGTATTACCTTTGACACACGTGTTATGGGCTTGAACGCTGGCGTGTCACCCAAACTGTTATGGTGTGTTACCTTTGACACACGTGTTATGGGCTTGAACGCTGGCGTGTCACCCAAACTGTTATGGTGTGTTACCTTTGACACATGTGTTATGGGCTTGAACGCTGGCGTGTCACCCAAACTGTTGTGGTGTGTTACCTTTGACACACATGTTATAGGCTTGAACGCTGGGGTGTCACCCAAACTGTTGTGGTGTGTTACCTTTGACACACGTGTTATAGGCTTGAACGCTGGCGTGTCACCCAAACTGCTATGGTGTGTTACCTTTGACACACGTGTTATAGGCTTGAACGCTGGCGTGTCACCCAAACTGCTATGGTGTGTTACCTTTGACACACATATTTATTTTATTTATTTATTTTATTTATTAGATTTGTTAGCCGCTCCCTCTCCACGAAGGGACTCGGGGTGGCATACAATAAATAAAACACATATTATATAATTAAACATTACACGGAGGAGGTATAAAAATCACATAACAATCATTACAATACATAGAAATAGTAATAGTAAAGTTAAAAATTAAAATACCCCAATATAAAATTACAAGTTTAAAAGATTGCCAGGAGGATTAAGGTGTTATAGGCTTGAACGCTGGCGTGTCCCCCAAACTGTTGTGATGTGTCACCTTTGACACACGTGTTATAGGCTTGCCGTCACTGTCCAAAGGAGACTGCTATCAGTCTGGTTTCAGCAAACTCCCAAGGAAACCATTGTAATTGCAATTCAACTAATCATAAGGCCCAGAAATGAAAGCCGTTTCCATCTTATTGTGGAAGGCCCTTGTTAAACACTGGCTGGTATGCAGGATTTTCACAGCGTGAAAAGAAAGTGTTATCACTTGGAGATGGCAAGCTGTTGTCTAAATGTTATTCAGGAGGCAGTCTTTATCATTTGCTAATGGCTGCAAATCAGGCTACCTGGAAACCATCCTTACGGGGTAGAAGAACTTTGACATTATTTCCTAATAGAAAAAAATTAGTGGGGCATATTTGTTGGAAGGGTGCTGGCTGCCCACCACATTGTGAAGCAAGGGGCAATGATGTTATGATGATGATGATGATTAATTTGTGTTTAGCACTAGCAAGGAAAGGTAAGATGGACTTAATCATCTGTTTCCTGACTAAGGTCATTCAGCCGATGATGTGTTTACTGAATCCACACATAAAGCTAAGCCCTAAACCTTGCCTTGGGAACAATGTCTGGATTCGCCTACTTGATCCCTAAATCAAACAAAGCGGCAGGATGGCTTAGCTCAATGTCCTTGGCACTTTGTAGATCAGCAAAAGAAATGCGCCTTTCCCCCCCTCCCTCCCCCCCACCCTTAGGCCCTCTGAAAAAATAATTTTAGGAAGGAAGGGAGGCAACATCGCTGTAGAGCTGAGGTGGGAAATTTTGAGAGGAGAAAGTGTCCCTGCAAATAAGATTAATGCAACTTGCACACTAAGAGTGAGGGGGAAACAATTGGCCAAGGAGGACGTGAAAGAAATTTTCTTTTACTTTTTGCGTCTTTTTCTTTTTTTTTCCTGCAGGGGTTGATTGATAGGTAGAAATGGGATGTTACTTCTGACACACTTTTATCAGAACAGAGCATTTCTCTTCCCCCCCTCCTGTCGGTCTGAACAATTAGGAGCTGTTTTTACAAATGGTTGCAAATCAGTCAATAATTTAATAAATCACAATGAGATGGTAACAACGGAAAAGGTGAGTTTTATGTCCCTCTGATAATACAATAATACAATAGTCGAGTTGGAAGGGACCTTGGAGGTCTTCTAGTCCAACCCCCTGCCTAGGCAGGAAACCCTATACCGTTTCAGACAAATGGATATCCAACATCTTCTTAAAGACTTCCAGTGTTGGGGCATTCACAACTTCTGGAGGCAAGCTGTTCCACTGATTAATTGTTCTAACTGTCAGGAAGTTTCTCCTCAGTTCTAAGTTGCTTCTCTCCTTGATTAGTTTCCACCCATTGCTTCTTGTTCTGTCCTCAGGTTCCTTGGAGAATAGCTTGACTCCCTCTTCTTTGTGGCAACCCCTGATCATACAGGTAGTCCTATACTTATGACCACAATTGAGCCCAGACTTTCTGTGGTTGAGTGAGACATTTGTTAAGTGAGTTTTGCCTCATTTTACAACTTTTCTTGCCACAGTTGTTAAGTCAGTCCCTGTGGCTGATATGTTAACAACCTGGTTGTTAAGTGAATCTGGCTTCCCTATTGACTGTGCTTGTCAGAAGGTCGTAAAAGATGACTACATGACCGTGGGACATAGCAACAGTCGTAAATATGAATCTGTTGCTAAGCATCAGAATTTTGACCACAGAGATGCTGCAAAGATTGGAACTGGTCCCAAGCCCCATTTTTCAATGCTGTTGTAACTTTGAATGGTCACTAAACGAACTGTTATAAGTTGAGGACTACCTGTAATCTTTTTTTCCCAAAGAAATAATGGGACACACAGACACAAAAAGAAAATGGGTAGCTATAAATAAACTCTTGTGGGTGATGTGTTTTTATTGTAAGTTGGAATTTGCTGTTTCTGACTACGGCCCTGTCTTATTGAGATTGTTAAAAACTGAATAGTTTTTGTACACCACAGAAGTCACTACTGTGAATGGGGTGACCATATGAATCATTAAAATACATTAAAAATGTGGATTACAATCCCCCCCCCTTTGTGTTGGCCTATGAATGCCATGATCAATTGTTGATTCTGGGCAATTAAGTCGTTTTTGACTCCTAATGACCAGACAGATAGATTTTCTCCATGACAATCTATCCTTAATCTGGTCCTTCAGGTTTTCCAATTGACTAAACATTAAAAAAAAATACTACCTGTCCTTGAAAATTTGATTTTGGTTGGTTGGGTGGGGAATTCTCTGTGCCCTTTGCAATAATTTTAGGAAGGAAGGGGAGGCACCATCGCTGTAGAGTCGAGCAATAAATTTGTTTTTGGGTTGCACAAATGGAAGCTTTTCCCTTGGCTAGCATCCCTATCAAAACCAGCTTCACGATGCCATATTGCAGGAGTTGAAGTCCACAAGTCTTAAAGTTGCCAAGTTTAGACACCCCTGCCATATTGCGTGCATTCACTGGACGCTGGATCAACTCACTTTCTGGGTTCGCTCCAGACATAAAAAAAAACCAAGTGGCAGGTTTGCACAACGCACTTACACACACACACACACACACACACACACACACAAAACCCCACAATCCCAAATGAATTCCTAACCCAGTTCACCATCATGGGTGAACCATGGATCAGGAAAACCTGGTTAAAATGTTGTGCAAAGACCAAAAAACAACCCACCACCACCACCACCCCATAACCCTATGAATTTGGCTTTTGTTGAATGCCTACTTTTCCATGGGGGGGGGGGAAGGAGATAAAAAAACCTGGACCAATTAATATACATGCCACCATTTGGAAATATCTTTTCCTGAGGTTGCATAACACACACAGACGAACATATAAAGCTAGTTTGCATGCAGGCAAATCACACAGAGCGCAACGTTTGAGCAGAATATTTTATTGCGATAAAAAAAAACGTTCAGGTAGAAGTGTTTCCACATTCAATTTTCTCCCGGGAGAAAGTCTGGGGCTGCCTAAGCCTTTTCCCCCACACCTGGGCGTGGTGCTGAGGTGAGAAAGCAATGTTTCTCAGAGAAACAATATTAGTTCTGGGACAAGAGGTTTTCTGTGGTTTTCGGGGGTGGGAGAGGAAAAGCTTTTATTGTTTTTCCGAATAATTTGAATTTTGGGACGTGGCGGCGACGGGGATTATTTCTTCTCTTCCTGCTGTGCGGAACGTTATCGGAACTAACGCGGAGGAATCCACTAATCCCCTACATGCGGCTCAACCCAATTTTTTGCGAAGCCCTCTCCGGACTCCGGTCGAGAGGAGGGCGGGGAAAGAGGCGGGACCCAGTGTTTGGGGGGCGGTGGAAGGGTTGACTTGATGCGCGCCGCGGCCAATGCGGAGCTTCCTTCTGCCCTCCTCAGCCGCCTCCCTCCCCCAGCGGAGTGAGCGCCCCTCGCGTCAGAGCGATGGGTCGCCTCTCCCGTCACCAATCGCCGTTTGCTGAGGCCGCGAACGAAAGGGCGGGGCTTAAACAAGGCCCGAAGGCGGGTGGCAGGAGGAGGAATGGGCGGAGAAAGAGGCGTTCGGCGACTAAGCCCCCTCCTTCCTTCCCTCACTTTCTCCATTCCGCGCCGACTCTGCCTTGGATGGACGGCCGCGCCAGCCAACGGCGACCGGAGCCAAGAAGAGAGGCGGGACGGGGACGGGTGCGGGCAGCCAATGGCGGGTGCGGAGCGGTGAGGGGCAAGCCAGCGAGAAAGAACGAGGGCGGCAGAGGCGCAGCTCGGGGGCGCGGAGGTTGGTCTCAGGGGCGGCCGCCGGGCACGGGTGGCCGAGCGGGAGCAGCGGGGACGAGAGGCCGCGGAGGGAGGGAGAGAGGGAGTGGGGGCGGCATAGGCCCCAAAGCCTGCGCTGCGCGTGGGGGGTGGCGCCCTCGCTTTGTTGTGGTGGGGGAGGGGCAGGCCTTCCCTGACTGGGGGGGAGGGGCGGCAATGAAAGCGGCGGGGGGGGAAATAAAAATGACCCCGCCTCCCTCCCTCCCTCTCCGGTGCGAGTCCGCCTCAGGCAGCGGGATGGGCCGGCCGTGGATACTCGGCCTCTCCTTTCCCCCCTCCCTCCCCGCCCCCATTCCGGGAGCCTCGCTCCTCCTTGGGCGTCGAGCGCGCGCCCGGGCAGGATCGCCTCCCTCCCTCGCGCGGCGCACGCTTTGCAGCCCCTTCGCCGCCACTGCGGGGTTGCTGCGACAGCCTCCCCGGGCTGAGGCGGGGATTCTGCGGGGCCGGGCGGGGGAAGCAACAGCAGTAGCATCTCGGCCGCCCAATCGAGGGGCTCCGCTTCCCTCCCGAGGCAGGCGAAAATCAGCAGCAATTTTGGGCTTCCTTGGAGCTGGTCTGCCAAGTCCCACTTGTCTCCCCCCCCTCGGAGTCCCAGCCCGAGTTTCCCTTCATAAAGAGAGGGGCGTCGTCGGGGCGGCCATCGGGAGCCCCTGGAAGGAGGCCGGGTTTGTATCGGCGCAGGCATGGCTTTGCAAGAGAGAGAGAGAGAGGATAAAAAAAGGATGGAAACCTCTATCCTCTCCTTTGCTCTCTCGCAAGCTTCGCGAAAGGCTTTCTTCCTTTGCAAAGGCGGCTGGGTTTAAAGCAGGCGAAGTAGGCGGAGAGGGAAGGGGAGGGTGGTGGTGGAGGACTGAAGTTGGTAAATTGGTTCGGTATTGTGGTGTTGACTTTGTGCCGTACTCCGGGATTGTTTTTTTCTCCGTAGAAAAAGGAGGTTCAAAAAAAGCACAGGCATCACGGTGAGATGGGAAGGTTTCCCCTTTTAGGTCTTTAAATAGGGGCATGGTTAGAAGGACTGAATCCTACCTAGAAGAAGAAAAAGGAGTAAGGAAAATGCCCAAACTATATATTTTAGGATAGAATACAGCTTTTGTTTTGTTTTTAAGCGCTATTTATCCCTTTTCCTGCCTCTATGACTGGTTCCCAACATTTTTTTGGCCATGCCCCACCTAAGCATCTCTAAAATCCTGATCCCCCTGTGACATATTTACTCAAAAAGTGAACTCTACTCATGCAGAGGAAGCCTAAAAGGCGATTCACTTGGTTTAAACAAGGTTCAAATTGCCCCCATTAAAAATCAAATTACCCCCCCCTGTGGTGCCTGGGCTGCTCTATGATAAATCAGCAGTAAGATTAAATGACTTTAACTTCTGTCTCCTCTTTCTCAATTAGCGCTACAAAATATTCTCTGCACAAAATTACTTATGGATGAGATATTTGAAGATTGTTTTTTGGGCAGTTATGGCATGCCAAGAAAGGAATCTTGTCCATTCTTTTTTTTTGGCACCTTTTCCCTTGATGTTGGCCACTCACAGTAAACCATTAATGGAGAGAATATATTGTCTTTCAGAAAAGCTAGGGTTGTGACAAAAAGAGTACACAATTGCCTGTATTTAGATGAGTGTTAATCAACAGCTGAAATGGGATGCTTGTTTCAGAAATAAGGTGTCACCTCAGTGGTAAGCCTTTGGTGTTTTCAATCAATACAAAATTCTGACAACTTATGAGCTAATAACATGCATGGTTTCTGGGAATTGTTGGTGTTCTTGTCAGGATGTTGGCTACAGTTACGTTTCTGAGCTAATATAGTGAATGGGATAAAATTCTCGTAATACAGGAAATGTTGATTCTCCGTTGTAAGAAGTAATGTACTTGGAAATGGCAATTCTGTTGAGTGAATTCAACTTCAGAGTAATTTATGTCCCCCTTTTTCCTTTCTTATACAAGTGCCCAGTTTCCTTATGAAGAAAATGCATTTTGAAAACATGCCTATAAGCACCTGCTGTTATCAAGACTGAACAGTTCTATGTTCACAGGATGAGCCACAAAACTTCTGTTGGAAAGAATTCTAGATGAGACATGCTCTCCAAAGGGATGAGGTAGAGGTAGGAGCTGTGCAATTTGCAGTTATTGAAATGGGGAAGGCAATGTCTAGAAAGTGCCCAGGCTTTATTCACTAATTTTATTTACTTGTAAAAATATCCCTTGGTTGCCTTTTGAGGCACAGTAGAGAATGAAATCTGATAGCATACCAGTAAATTCTCTCTTCTGACCTACTTCACCCCCAAATTTAGTCAAAATATAAATTTGCAGGACTTTTCTAGTGCAGTCCTTGATTACAACAGGGAAGAGGATTGGTCCTCTACTTCCATTGACCGAAGCAGTTTCTTTAGCAGTAAAGTGCCATAACACATTAAATGCAATCTTACAAACTGTTTGATAGTCAGTTTTGTTACATTTGATACTGCTTACATACTTTATGAAGTTAGTTGGTCTTTTTAAAGTTAGTTCGACTGAAAGTTTAGTTTAATCAGTGGAGCGACTTGCCTCCAGAAGTTGTGGGTGCTCCATCAATGGAGGTTTTTAAGAAGAGACTGGACAGTCAATTGTCTGTAGTGGTATATAGGATTTCCTGCCTGGGCAGGGGGTTGGACTAGAAGACCTTAAAGCTCCCTTCCATTTTTGTTATTCTGAAAGATAGCTTAACACTTTCAACATTTAACATAATTTCTAATGAATATTGACAGCAAACCGCTGGTAATGTCTTGTGATCATCTATCATAGCTTTGTGGCAGCCTTGTAAAATACCTCTTTGCCTAAGAGCTGTTTTAAAGTACCTAATTGAAGAGACTTAATAATAGTGTTGATTCTAACACATTTCTTGGAATGACAGCTTGACTTAACGATGAAACTCACCAACATGCTTAAAATGGGTTGTGTATTCTTTTATGCTCTGTATTATCGATAGCGGCGAATATGAAACTGGGCTAACAAATTATGAACTTTTTTTTTTTTGGCTAGTTTTAACTTTTTGTAGCTTTCTGGAAATGAGGCAGTCAGATTTTGTTTTCCTGTGCAGGTTTGCAAAATCTTTCTTATACCAGTTAAGAATTAAAGAATACTGCCAGTTTTGTATTCTGAAAGGTAGAAGAGGATTAATTTTTTTACAGCATACTGTATGCATCATTAAAATAGCAACATTTTGTGCTTGATCTTGCAGAGATCCTAATAAAATAGTTTGCTGCTGTTCTTATAACATGTAAGGGGAATTGAAACTGTACTTGACTTGCTCAAGGCCACCTATTACTAATATGGTAATTGAGCCTGCATTTCAATGTGTCATATTTATTTGTGTATATTAAAACTAAGGCAGTTTGTTAACATTCTGCACACTAACAGCTACAGTTTTAAAAGTGCAATGGCTTTTAAGATACCGCTTTTTCATCTATAGATGGAAGATTTATTTGGATTTCTAATTGCAGAACTATGTGCTAAATATTTCTGTTATCTATTAAGACAATTCATAGTGTGAAGTGGGTCAGTCCCTGTGGGTGAGCCCAAAATTTATGTTGCTAAATGAGAAATTGGTTAAGCGGGCTTTACCCCATTTTATGACCTTTCTTGTCATATTTGCTAAGTGAATCACTGCCGTTGTTATATTAGTAACATGGTTGTTAAGTGAAGCTAGTTTCCCCGTTAGTTGCAAAAGGTGATCACATGACCCCAGGCACTTACTATGAGTTTTAGTAGATGTTGTAAATAACAGGCTGTTTGCATCTCAGTTTCTCTGTGAGTAGGATAGGCAAAAGACACAAGATTCCATTTTCTAAGGGGATGGTCTCCCTTTGGTGCTTTTTAAAACATCCCCCCCTTGACATAAATGTCGATGCTCAACAAAAGTAAAATAGAATAAGCTCTAGCAGTAAAACAACCCCCTTTCCATATTGCTTTTCAGCAGCCAGAGTAAAGATAGTCAAGAGCCATCGATATTAGTAAGCATTGATAACTTGTCCCATTTTTAAACTGTTGAAATTGGCTGCAATTACTGTCAGCTGGCAGTGAATCCCACAGTCTTAGGTGTTGTATGAATAAGTGTTTCCTTCTCTCCCTACATTTATCTAACTTTGAGAAACGGAAGATAACTCTTCATCTTATCTAAGCAGTGTGTTCATTTATGCACCAGTATGTTTTTCCTTGCTCTCCTTTTGCTCCAAGCTGAATAGCTCTAGTTACTACTCCAGCTGCTTGATTATTTGGTTGCCCCCCCATATATATATATTTTGGCATCTTGTTTAGTTTCTATCATAACCTTAAGGTGTAGTGGCCAGAGCTGTATACAATACTCCAAGTGTGTTCTTGCCATGGATTTGTATAAAGACATTACTGTATTGCAGTTGGGTCTTCAAGTGTGGAATTTGACTTTTTGCAGCTTTTGCACACTGGGTTGATATTTCCATTAAGCTGTACATCATGATTTTTAAGTTGCTTTCCTCCAACATACATAATTTTGCATATGCATATTGAAATACATTTTCCCTTTAAAGTTCATTTATCTGGTCTGAAGTGTTGCTTTTGAAGTTCTTCGCATTCCCTATGGAATTTTCAGTAAGCATGCTTTTTCACTACTCAATCCTAACTCCAGAGTTGTTACATATAAGCTTGAACTCATCGGCTCCAATACTGATCCCTGCAGAAACCACTTTGCACATCTAGCCAGAATTAGGATTGCTTATTTGTTCCTGTTCTCTACGTTCTATTTTTAATTACTCGCCATTCCATAAAACTACCGTGTTTCCCCGAAAATACAACCTGTCCCGAAACTAAACCCATGCCACATTTTTCGCGTGGGCAAAAATATAAGCCCACCCCTGAAAATACCCCCCCCCCCTCCGGCCAGGCAGAGCACCGCTCACTGACCTAGCGTTATTCCGAAAGCGCCAAGTCGCAGGAGCCGGGGGGGGAGCGCTCACGTTGCTTGACGCCTTCGGGATACCGCTAGGTTGGGGAGTGGCGTTCTGCCTGGCCGAAGGGGAGAGTTGCCGGGCGGCTGCTCCCTTGTGAACTGGCTCCCGAAGAGCCGGGCACAGCCTCAGTGGCGAAGCAGCCATGAGGTAACCATGCTCACGAGCAGCCGCCCGGCAAATCCCCTCTCCAGCCGGGAAGAGCGCCATTCACTGACCTAGGGGGTAATCCCTAAGGTGCCAAGCCATGTGGCGCTCTGCCCGCCCTCCAGCTCCCGCGGCTTTGCACATTCGGGATACCCCCTAGGTCAGTGCATGGAGCTCTGCCCGGCTGGAGAAGTGGGTTGCGCGAGCGCCTGTTCCGCCTGCAGCTTCACCAAGCACTTGCGCAGCTCTCCCAGGCCACCGCCGCTGGCTGCTGCTGCCCGCCACCGCCCGCAGCCGCCCCGTTCCGCTCCGTGCATAACTTCCAAATCCAAAAATCGGGGCCGAGTGTTCTAGCATCGGCCGCTCTAGGACTGCTCTCTATGGTGGGCCGGCTGCTGGAAGACTGTCCGGAAGACTCTCTGTCCGGCAGCCAGCCCACCATAGAGAGCACTCCTAGAGCGGCCGATGCTAGAACACTCGGCCCCGATTTTTGGATTTGGAAGTTATGCGCGGAGCAGAACGGGGCGGCAGCGGGCGGTGGCGGGCAGCAGCAGCCAGCGGTGGTGCCCTGGGAGAGCTGCGCAAGTGCTTGGTGAAGCTGCAGGCGGAACAGGCGCTCGCGCAACCCACTTCTCCAGCCGGGCAGAGCTCCATGCACTGACCTAGGGGGTATCCCGAATGTGCAAAGCCGCGGGAGCTGGAGGGCGGGCAGAGCGCCACATGGCTTGGCACCTTAGGGATTACCCCCTAGGTCAGTGAATGGCGCTCTTCCCGGCTGGAGAGGGGATTTGCCGGGCGGCTGCTCGTGAGCATGGTTACCTCATGGCTGCTTCGCCGCTGAGGCTGTGCCCGGCTCTTCGGGAGCCAGTTCACAAGGGAGCAGCCGCCCGGCAGCCCCAAAACAATAAGCCCTCCCTGATAATAAACCCAAGGGCATATTTCGTGGGGCAAAAGAAAATAAGCCCCTGGCGTATTTTCGGGGAAACACGGTACTGACAACTGAATTTGTTCAGGAGCCTTTGAGGAATGAATTTTTCAAAGACCTTTTTAAAAAATGGAAGTATATAATATTTATTGGACCATTTTTGTCCACATGGTTGTTGATGCTTTTAGGTAAATCTTCAAGATTAGTGAGGTAACACTTACCTTTGTCATATTCATTCCTTTTTTTTAAAGGTTTGTTCTTTGTGTTTTCTTATTTTCTTTTTGAACTCTCTTTAACCATTTCTTAGATGTTAAGCTGGTTTAACTTCAACTTTGTGATCTCTTTAAAGTTCAGGCCCACATTTCCTATTTTCCAGTCTCAAAAACAGATTGTAAAAGGGAAGTTACGTATTTTTGTGAAAGATCAACTATTCCATAAGTAAATTCATCAAGAACTCTGGGGTGGGTATTCTCCAGACCTAGGATTGATTTATTTTTAGTTTGCCTTATAACTTCACCTAAGATTACCTCCATTTGCCTAAGTTCATCTGAAAGTATTCTTTCCCCCCAAGTTTTTTTATTTTATATTGTTTATACATATCAGTGCATGAATGGTGTGATACCTGAGTATCATACATTTCAATACAAATAGACATAATACTATTAGTCATAGTTATTACATTTCATTTTTATTGTTTCATATTATTTACCCCTTATCTTTTACCCTTTCATTCTAAACCATCTGAAAGTCTTCTTGAAAAGGGTTATATGCAGGAATCTCTCCTAAATCCTCAGTAGTGAAGACCAATCATTAAGTTTATCTGCTGTTTTTCTATATTAGCATACTTTTAATGCTCCTCTGGTTGGTTTCCTATTCTGAATGTGAAGAAAATATTTTTCATCTTAGTTTTCTTTGCCAAATGTTCTTCTAAGCATTTTTGGAAGGGGGCATATTTTATTGGGTGCCTGCTGGGAAATACCCAGCTAACTAGGGAGGAGGCAGGGAATTTGCCTTGAATCCTTGCGCAGCTGCAAACGATCCAGACCTGACACCACTAAATCTCATAGTCTTAACTTATATGTGTTCCTAAGTCAAGACAACTTTCTACTTTCTGCGGATATTTCTGTATAATGGGCTGAATATAATAAAGGGACTATTTAATTACTTATTTGTATCCTGCCTTTATTATTTTTACAAATAACTCAAGGAAATGAACATGTCCAACACATGTTCTTCCTCCTATTTTCTTCTTTTGCTTTTTGTGTAGGTTTTCGGGTAATCCTCAATTTAGGACCTTTTGTTAGGCTAATGTTTGAATTTACTACAACGCTGAAAAAAATGGACATGTATGACTCACGCCTGAAATTATGAGCACTGTAGTGCCCTGGTCAAAATTCCAGTGAGTGGCAGCCTGCCTGTTCTTAAAATCACAGGGAATTTCAACCCTCCCCCATCTCATCCCATCTATGCTCTTTTGGACCTCCTACTTCCTTGCCTTGTGGGCCGACAAGCAACCCCAGAACTGCATGGGTGCGTAGCTGCTTATCATGCCCCTGGAAGGCTTAGCTGCCCAAGCAAATATTCGCCCAGCTGCAACCTCTGTCCAGCCCCAAGTGGCTTCTCATCCCAGCCCAAGTGCCAGCAAACATTCATGGTTTAAAAATAATTCTATTTAAAAATTATTATTACAGGTAGTCTCAACTTACGATCACAATTGAGACCAACACGTATGTTGCTAAGTGAGATATTTGTTAAATGAGTTTTGCCCCCCTTTACCACTTTTTTTCATCCCATTTGTTAAGTGAATCATCAATCCCGGTCCCATTTGGGGTTGTAAGACAAGGATTCCAAGCACCTGCCAATAAATTGGATTAACTTTGATTTTGGACAGGTTAAAGTGGTACTGCCTCAGCTGATGGCAGCTTCTGGTCGACTTTAGAGCTCCGGAGCTAAATTGTAAATTGAAAAAAAACATCCTGCAATGTAGCAGTGGGATGAAGTAAACTTACCTAAGAGTTAAGCTCGATTCAAATGAGATCTTAACCTTAATCTTTAAAGAAAATATTACTTCATTTAGTATCTAATTACTGAAGTTGTTTGTCACAGTTGACAAGAGTGCTAATTTAAAGTAATTTAAAAAGGATTAGGGTGTATTTTTTTGAGTTAGATTTGTATCTCGCCTTTTGTTTAGGATCTCATGGTGGCATAAGCAATGCCTCTCCTCCCATTCTCCCCCTCAATAACACCTGTAAGAAAGTTGGGCCGAGAAAGCGGGGTTAACTTGAGTTGATCAGGGAACTTCCTTGGCTGTGAATGAATTGTGGGTATGTTTTCAGTGCCAGTCAACATCTTAACCGCTTTCCCCACGCTGCCTCATTCTCACAGGCGTCAATATCTTATTAAAACTGTTATGACAGAAAAAGAGCCTTTCCAAGACACCTAAGATGTTTACAATAGCTCCTGGCCTAGTCACCCCCAGACTGGACTTCGGCAATATGTCCCTGAAGAGTAATCTGGGAACTTCAACTGGAACAGGGTGGTGGGCGGTTTGATGCAGTCTTAGAACAGCGCATGTTTCAACTTTACTCCGAGGGTTGCATTGGCTGGCTGTTTGCTTCCAGGTCCAATTCAGGATGCTGATTTTAACCTTTTTAAGCCTTTCATTGCATGGGGCCAGGCTGAGGGACCCTTCTCACCTGTTACATCAGCATGTAATGAGTGCTAGCAGATAGCATATGTGCTTGGTTCCATTGATGGGTCACAGAAGATATGCCACCTTTGATCTGGACTCTGCCTTATTATGGAACATCCTTCACTCTGAAATTAGGTTAGTTCCATTCCTTTTAATATTCAAAAAAGTCCTCAAGAGCAGGCTATATTATCAGATCTAGGGCTCTCAAGGTACCAGAGACTTGCTGAGACAGCCATTTTTATCTCTCTCATTGCCTAGGGTTATATCTTTGTTTTTTGTTGTATTTATTATTATACTTTCTAAACATGTTTAGCTTGTCCCCATTGTTGTTTCTGGTGGAAAGTGCAGCTGTATAAATCAGATAGATAGATAGATAGATAGATAGATAGATAGATAGATAGATAGATAGATAGATAGATAGATAGATAGATAGATAGATAGATAGATAGATGATAGATAGATAGATAGATAGATAGATAGATGATAGATGATAGATAGATAGATAGATAGATAGATAGATAGATGATAGATAGATAGATAGATAGATAGATAGATAGATAGATAGATAGATAGATAGATAGATAGATAGATAGATATCCTGTTTCCCTGAAAATAAGACCTTCCTTGATAATAAGCCCAAATGGGTTTTTGAGCGCATGCGCTAAAATAAGCCCTCCCCGAAAATATTACAACACAGCAACAGCCATGAGGTGACCACGCTTGCCGCCTCCTGCACGTCAAAAATAATAAGATAAGACCTCCCCAAAAATAAGGCCAAGTGCTAATTTCGAGGGTCAAAAGAAAATAAGACAGAGGAAACGTGGTAGATAGAGATAGATGGATGGATGGATGGATGGATAGAGGGATGGATAGAGAGATGGATAGAGGGATAGATATTCTGTTTATTAGCATGCAGAGTTATGTATATGCTTCACTTTGCTTTAGTTAGAATTGCATAACTCTTCTGCAGAGTAGTATTGATACACTGGGTTTTAAACATGCTGTATGCATTGTTACGATATATATTTACAGTTTTAAAATCTTGATTTCTGATTTTGTATGAAGAATAAGGCACTCCTCTGAAGAAAGTTTTCTTTCCTGCATTGAAGATACGTTTAGATGGATCATGCATATTGCAGGATCCAATCTGGGTCGATCACCAGAACCAGCAGCTAAGTGTTCTGAGCTTTTGGATTTGTGCTGGAGCCCTTCCTAAGGGAACCTGCTAGAGCGAAATTCCCTGAGGACGAGCTCCAGCCTGAATCTGGAAGCTTGGAAGACTAAAGCTCTGGTCCCAGTGATCAGCCCAGATTGGATCCTGCATATATTATCCTGGGATACATACGTTCACCTTCGTAACATGATTATGCATGTTACCTGATTTTTTCTCAAGGCTCTTTTTTTCAGCTTGTAATGAAACTGTTTTGAATGATCCCTGTGCCAATTTATTTGAGTGTTAGGGCAGGGCCAGAAGCAAAGATTGGCTGTCTTATTCTCTTGGCCTTCTATGTTGCACTATCAGTATACTATATTACTATCTCAACATCTACATTCATAACCCTAACTCATTCCTGAAAAATAAGAGTTGCATATTCAAAATGATCCTTGATCTGGAAAGCAGCAATGGACTCAAGACGTATAGTTGAAGAAATGTTACCTGTTCTTTGTAGTTTTGACAACGATATTCAGTAGAACGTCTGGTCACAACCATAATTCGTTCTATAACTGGTCGCAACCCGATTTGGTCGTGACTCGAACCTAATCAAAATTAATGCAGCGGCCGCACTAACAAAGTTAGCTATTGGTTCTACCAAACCTGCGCGAACCAGCTGAATCCCATCACTGGTTTTAAGGCAGGATGGATTTGATTTAAATCAACTCGATTTAAATCATAATTTTTAAAGAGCAACTGTTATCTCTGTCCCACAGCAGCTCCTCCTCTGACCTGCTGTTGACTCACCGACAGTCCCAATATTGCAGAACATACAGCCTCTCATGCTACATAACTAAACTCCATTTCATGCTGAATAAACTAAATTATCAATGCATCTTAAATAGAAAACTACCTTTAGATCAGGGGTGTCCAAACTTGGGAACTTTAAGATTTGTGGACTTCAACTCCCAGAATTCCCCAGCCAGCATGGCTGGGGAATTCTGGGAGTTGAAGTCCACAAGTCTTAAAGTTCCCAAGTTTGGACACCCCTGCTTTAGATAGATTTTTACTCCAAAAGCATTTTATTAAAATAAATTTGATAAATGTTAAATAAATTTTTAAAAAATCTGGTTTAAAAAAATCACTGATCTTTATCCACCCTGTTTTAAGATCAGCCCTGAAATATTTCCATAACATTTTCTTTATTATCCTATTCTCCAGTGAATTTCAAAGGATGGCACATTGCACAACATGAAGAGTCGTTGCCAAAAGGCTCATGGTGCAATTCTAAGAAATAGAAGGAAGTGGGAAATTACCAGCCCATTCCAACCTAGTTTCTTTTGACTTCTGAAGAGGAAACTTCTAAAATACACAGGGACTGGTGAAAAAGAGACTGAAAAGTCACGATGGTCTTAGCTATTCATGATATCCAGAAGTTATTTAAAACCAAAATAATTGTGGCTGCAGCATAATGTATTTTACAGCATAAGTAGGGGGCAGCCAAACCATTAATTTGACTAAACATAGCCCTCAACTTACGACCACAATTTAGACCAGAATTCCTGTTGCTAAGCAAGAAGGTTGCTAAATGAGCTGTACAATGATTTTACACTAGGAATACAAATACATTCTAGCTCATTTATTGTATTGGATTATAGTAGTTTTTTAAAAAAATTATCACATTTATATGGCTGCCTGTCAAATGGATGTGACTCTCAGAGTGGGGCCATGTAATAAAAACAGACCAATTAAAAAACCCTTAAAACATAAATATAACTAAAACCCTGGGAGAGCGCCTTCGAGCATTTAGCATTTCCCACTTCTATAGGATCCCCAAACCTGCTGAAAAAACTCGGGTTTTATGAGATTTCCAGAAAATCAGGAGGCTCTTGGCCAAATCTCACTTTGGGGCAGGGGCTGACAGTGTCCCATAGGAAGGATTCCAGAGCAGAGAAGGCTCATCTTCTGGGTCCCATCAGATGGCACACCTTACTAGGCAGGATCCATAGCAAGTCTCTCCTGGACCAGGTGAGATGGGTAGATGTAACCAGGGAGAGGGAGTCCTTTCAATAATTAATACTAGATTAATTGGGTAGATTACATCCTATCTACTATTATATAGAACTAGCTGATAACCCAGCGTTGCCCAGGTATTTACTTATAGGGAGAAAAATGTCTGAATGTAATTTCTAATGTTGGATTTTCCCCCTTATCAGAGGGAGCCCCCTTGTGGAGTACTGTGAAGCCGTTACTGTGGCAACTCCACTGCGCTGTACAGTAGAAGCCCTTTTACGGCAGTACAGTAGAAGCCATTTTAAGGCACAACAGGCTGTATCTTACCACAACACACACCCCTATGGGTGTTAGGGGTATCTTACCCCCACAATATTTGTTTCCAGAGAGTAAGTCTGTGTATCAAGTTGGGTTGAAATTGCTCGAGGCATTCATATATATAAATTTTAAATATATCCGCACCCCCAGAATCATGCTTATATTACATGGAGCTTCATAAATTATATTTTGATTGTAAGTAGTGCAATGTATTGAAATAAAGCTTTATGCACATAAATTCGAGGCATTGATTTAGCTGTTAATGCTACAGTTTCCCTTGCCATTCTTTGAAATGGCATGTGAACTCATGAATAACTTCCCAACACACGTAGGTAGACATTTGTGCACAACAATTCATATAGATATACATACATGGCTTTTTTAAAACAAAGACTAGGCCTGATGAACGCCTGAGTTAATCCCTGCAGTTTTCTCAACATTATTTTCAGAAATGGCTTGCCACTGCTTTCTTCTTAGGGCTGTGAGAGGGTGCATTACTCATTGTGACCCCAGCTGATTGTAGTATCTTTTGGCTGAACTGAGCTTTGGAGGATGGAAGGGATTCCTTTGCTAAATGAAATCTGGATGCCAAACCATGAATAAGTGATACAGTTTTGCTTATCCTATGCACAGAGATTCTTGCTTGCTCTGTGTAATATTGTGAATCTTGGGAGGTTTTCATTCTTCTGAATATATAATAAAGAAGAACCAGGGGTATCAGTTTGCACATTTTCTATGCCTTCTCTCCATTCCTCCCTTTCAGTAATTATTACCAGCCATTGCTTCTGGTTGTGATTATTTTACTTGATGTGTGATGGAATATAGCAATGATGTGTGATGGAATATAGCAATATAGCAAATCTAAGACATCTTGACGTGATCATAATAATTAGATTGTCTATAAATACATGGTTTGTTTATGCATATGTAGGGGTTTATGTGTACACATTTTTCCCCATTACAGTAAAAATGTGAGATTAAATATTTTAAAATTTCAGAGTTCCCTGGAAGCCTTTCCTAGCGATGTGAAAAGGCTTCTATGCCTATGTTGCCATGTGCAGACATTTGGGCATCCAGTAGCTCCTTCTGGCTGCTGGGATTGCAGGAGAAGAACTTTAAATATAAAATATATCAACCTTTATAGGTTGGGTTTTGATGCTAAACGGTATGAATATATAACTTTATGGATGAATTATATTTTAAAAGTAAGTGGTATCTGTGTTGAATTATAACCAAAGTTGTGGAATTAGACCAGTTTTGAGAAACTTTGGATCTGTTTGGTGTTAAGAGTAGCCAAATAATTATACTGTAAGATTGAAAAAGTAATGTTTCTAGATATTAAAGATGGGTGGAAACTCATCAAGGAAAGAAGCAACTTAGAACTAAAGAGAAATTTCCTGACAGTTAGAATAATTAATCAGTGGAACAGCTTGCCTCCAGAAGTTGTGAATGCTCCAACACTGGAAGTTTTTAAGAAGAGATTGGATAACCATTTGTCTGAAGTGGTGTACAATTTCCTGCCTGAGCAGGGGGTTGGACTAGAAGACCTCCAAGATCCCTTACAACTCTGTTATTTTGTATCTGTATCTTTGGAAGCCAATTGAGTGTCTTTGGTCCATTGTGGCAACACTAAAGCCTCCCAAGATGGCCTCAGTCAGGCTAGCTTCAGAGTTGACAGATGCTTTCAATCTGACCTATTTAATTACATGGAAACAAAATAGATCTCATATTTATAAATAAGTGCATATCCAATAACAATATTAGCGGAAGAAGTCTCCACTTTGTTGAGATACAATGGAAGAATTAAGGAATTCTTTTATTTAAATCTTCTAACAGCTTTCTTTTCCCCCCACAGGTCGTGAAAGGCAGCTGAATTGTGTTAGGTGTACTCTACCTGGGCCATGTCATCTATATTGCCCTTCACTCCGCCGGTTGTGAAGAGACTGTTAGGGTGGAAGAAATCTGCTGGTGGCTCAGGAGGTGCTGGTGGAGGTGAGCAGAATGGACAGGAAGAAAAGTGGTGCGAAAAAGCAGTGAAAAGTTTGGTCAAGAAGCTCAAGAAGACGGGACAACTGGATGAGCTTGAAAAAGCAATCACTACCCAGAACTGCAATACAAAATGTGTTACAATACCAAGGTAAGAATTTTCTAAAGCAAAAATGGACTGTAATAATTTAATAAGTATACAGCGAGGGTGCAATCTCATTTCCCTTTTGTTTATCAATATTTTGGTTACGGCAGTACTTATTTACCAGGGTATATAGGCTCTTCAGTCAGTTAACCACATTTAAATGTCATCCTCCCATTTGGAACATTAACTTCAGTTTTTTAAGCCAAAATTTGCTGCAAGAATTTGTCTTAAGTTGTCAATATTGGTTCCGTGATGTCTACTTTTCTTCTTGAGTATCAAGAATTACAAGTAGGGAAGCTGTATATGTGATGAATTGGGAAGTATTCCCAGAAGAGAATATGGATTCATTTATTAACAAAAAAATGAGTTTTTCTTTTGGAACATTATGCACTCAGATCTGATTCCTTCATGAATCCCAGCCTTCTTAAAAAAAACCCAGTATATATAGTGATGAAATACCCAAATGAAAACCAAAAGATCTAATATGAATAAATATTTATAAAGCATAAATGATAACCTTAGAGAGTGGTGCGGTGGCCTCGAGGTGGAGCTCTCGCCTCACAATCAGAAGGCTGTGAGTTCGATCCTAGGTAGAGGCAGATATTTCTCTCTCTGGGCACGATGAGAATATATCTGCTGAACAAAACTCAGCATTGGTGACAGGAAAGGCATCTGGCCAGTAAATAGCTCCATTCATTTGCCCAGACTCCACTGTGCAAGAGATTATGGGGTCGTTAAAAGAAGGTAAATGATAGAAAGCTTAAATGAAAGGGAATATGGTAAAAATACATTCTGAATACTCGTTTGCCTAAAATTGTAACGTCAAGCATGCTATGAATTCTGGAGAGTGTTCTGTCTCAGCTCATTTGAAAGATACTTTATTTTAAAAAGCTAGATTAAGACTAGATACAACCAACATATTTAAAGATATATATATATATATATATATATTCAAGAATAACACCCATTGATGCACTGATTCTGTTTGGAGGCAGTTTGGGTCAGGGTGGAATGGGATAGAAGGGCCTTTGAGCAGGCAGTTGTGCCCTTTTCTCCTTTGGGAAGTCCTTCAAACAATGTACTCATGCCCTGGTCACTTAGTGACTGGGTTTTATAGTAATGCACTCTACATGGGGCTGCCTTTGAAGATCACCTGGAAGCTACTGCTGAACTCAAAACATAGTGGCCACTAATCACCACTCCAAATTAAAGATGTGTCCTTATTTACAAAGTCTTACATTGTTGATAGGGTAAGTGTGATAGAATCTAGTGAGGAGGTTGATCCCCAGGAGGGAGGGAACACATTCCAGAGGAGTAAGAGGCAACTCAGCCCAGAGACCATGTGTGTGTGAGAGAAGGTGAAAACAGCTGCCTCTCTAAATAGTTACACACGAACTGTATTGTAGATGCAGAAGGTACAGTCTTCGGTACGGCAAGATTTTTTTCTATAGATGTCTATAGAACAATAAAGGACTCAGCTTGGAGAAATTATGTTGCATTGGTTACTAGTTGGTTTCTGAGTACAATTCAAGCTGCTAGTTACTACTTATAAATCCCTGTATGACATTGTTAGTTGAGAAGTCATGTCCGACCCATCATGACCCCATGGATAGTATTCCTCCCCCCGAATCCATTTAAGCTCATGCCTACTGATTCGGTAACTCCATCCATCCACCTCATTCTCTGTCGTCCCCTCCTTCTTTTGCCCTCAATCATTCCCAACATGAGGCTCTTCTCCAGGGAGTCCTTCCTTCTCATTAGGTGGCTGAAGTACTTGAGTTTCCTCTTCAGGATCTGGCCTTCTGAAGAGCAGTCAGGGTTAATCTCCTCTAGGACTGACCGGTTGGATTGCCTTGCCACCCAAGAGACTCGCAGGAGTCTTCTCCAGCACCAGAGCCTCATTCTTTGGCGCTTAGCCTTCCTTATGGTCCAACCTTCACAGCCATACATTGCAACTGGGAAAACCATAGCCTTGACTATACGCACTTTAGTTGACAGGGTGATGCCTCTGCTTTGCATGACGTAGGGCCTAGCTATCTAAGGGAATACTTGCCTTCAGTTCTTTGTGCACGCCCACTGTGTTCCAGCAGCCTAGGTGCATTCCAGGTCGCCTCTTTCAAATGTTGTCTTCTTACAGGACTGAGAAAGGAAGCCTTCTCTGTCACAGCCTCACCCTCCTCCTCCTCCTCCTCCTCCATCCCAAGGACCGTGTCCTCTCTTCTAGGGTTCAAGCAAGCTCTTTAAACTGGCTTTGGTCCCTGGCCTGTGGTTTAATGTATTGTTAAAACCTTGCATTTTGGGGGTACTAGGTTTTGTTTGTTCGTTTGATTTGTGTCATTTTGAGATTGTTTTTGTCTGGGTTTTAGGTTTTATTTGTATGGATTTTATTGACATGCTCCTCAGAGTCAGTCCGGACTGGTTAGCTATGGTAAATTGAAGTAAATGCATACACATACGTGTGTATGTGTTCGTTTTAATTTATTGTAGCCACCTAGGTGCAATTGACTCTGAGGAGCATGCCTTGAAAGCCATAATGGAAAGAGGCCTGCTAAAATTACTCTATGCTTGAGTGTTACAACAGTAACCTCATTGAAAACTTTGCCTGACAAGAGCTATTGATTCTGTTTTATATTTTGCTGTTTTAAAGTGATCGTGGCAATAGCCTTCCTTGCAAAAAGTATGCTACATATCCTCCTCTAGGGCAGGTGTCTCCAACTACCAGGGCACACGGCCTGTTTGAAAAAGGAGCGCAGGAGAGTTGCTGAGCGTGTGTGGACTCAAAGCTCCTCTCGCAAGAGGGGGCGGTGCTTGTGCTCACGTGAGAAGCTCCATTCACGAATTGAGCTTTTCAGATGAGTGCCCTCCGCTCGCACAAGGAGAGTTTCGCACCCATGAGTGGAGCTTTGCGTGTAAGTGCAAGCACCCTCCACTCGTACATGAAACTGCATTTTGGTGAGCAGTGGGCGCGTGAGCCCGCCGCTCGCATAAATGGAGTTGTGCACGCACCCATGCGCCTGCCACTCCCCCCACGCCGGGTCAGGCCACCAAGCTAGAAAGTTTGGGGATCGCTGCTTTAGGGTCCTTCATCACAAATGCACTAATTTTGGTAGTAAATGACGCCTTGCTTGCAGGTGCTCACTTTACCTTTTTCAGTTGGAAGCAGGGTGGATTTGATTTAAATCAAGTTGGATAGCGCGATTGTGTTAAATCGTGATTTAAATCACTACTAAAAAGGCTTGAGTTAAATCAACTCGATTTAAATCATAATTTTTAAAGAGCAACTGTCATCTCTGTCCCGCAGCTCCTCCTCCTCCTCCTCTGACCTGCTGTTGACTCACCTACAGTCCCAATATTGCAGAATATACAGCCCCATGCTACATAACTAAGCTCCATTTCATTCTGAATAAACTACATTATTAATGTATCTTAAATAGAAAACTACCTTGATAGAATTTTTTTTACTCCAAAAGCATTTTATTAAAATAAATTGGATAAAAATTTAAAAAATCCTATTTAAGTAGAAACAATCTTTTTTTAAAAAAAAAATCATCAATTTTTATCCGCCCAGGTTCGAAGCGGGTCGTACTGTTGATAGCTGTATACTGCTAGAAATTTTAGGAAGGCATGGGCCTTCTTTAGTCGAAGGTTCTATTAAGATCCAAATCTACCAGGTTCATGGAGCTCATTCGGTTTGTAATCAGCCCTAATCGTAAGCCCAAGTCATAAAGCATCACCCTGCTGATCTCGCCTACACTGACAAATAGAAATTGCTTGCCCACAAAATCTCCTGCTGGAGACAAAAATAGTAACCACGCAAAGAGATTTTTAAAGTACAGGTGACAGTGCTGGAGTGGGGAAAAATAATGCAGCCTCTGTGTCATAAACTCCTTGTGTGGTGAGATCACCTCCATTAGGGCTTCCACCAGCATGCCTGCCACCATCCCAAATATAATATCACCCACCATCACTAAACCCAGAGTTCCAGCGTTTCTCTTCTCCCCTTCCTGCTTCTGAAGGGGGCCACTGCAATGAACATAACTCTGTTGCTGCATCACCCAACTATTACCAGTTATGCATGGAAGTCACTATAATACCCACTCTTAATTTAGATCTGATTATTCACCTAGCTTTCCCTACCCTACCCTAGGTAACTTATCACCCCAGATTTTCCCTTCGATCATTGGATTCAGTATCCTTCACATTGTAGGGATTCTGACAAAAGGTATTTATGATCAGTATTTTAAGTCCTATTCCGCAACAAAATGCTATACGTTCTTATGCAAGTGGCTACTTTTACCTTAATGGGAATGCAGGCTTGCTTCTTCAGATTCTTTTTGGATTGGTGAGGACCCCTAGAAACTTAAACGAAGTACCTCATAGTATTCATAGTTTATTTCAGGTTAAAAGAAGTACAGGTACACCCATGCTTGAAGTGACTACTCATCCTACCTCCAGTCATAACTTGCCTGTGATACCAGTTTCACTTTACATCTTCTCAGGATCTTTGTATCGATTCAGAACATTGGGGTGTTGCTAAACTTGATTGAGGCCACAGTTTCCCCATTATTGATTTATTCTGCTTTTTATTCAGGACCTCGAGATAGGATATGTAGTGCTCCCTCCTATACTTTCCCCCACAATAATTGTTCTGACCCAGCCTTAGCAGAAACAAGAAACAGACTCCTTGTCACGAAAATCCCCTCTTTATTTACCTCTTGTGAATTAACTGCATTCACCCACCGAAAAGTCCAAGCAATAGTCCTTCAAGGAGTTAAATGCAGTAACAGACCTTAGCAGTTCCTTGCGATAATTGCCACAAACACGACCACCACTCCCCTTTCCTTCTATTTATTCCCCAGCCAGGGAGGGGCCATTCAGCGTCCATGTGTCCCTTGCTTCTCGAGTTGACGTCCTCAGTTGTTCTCCTCTCTAACAGCTCTATGCACAAGCACATCTGGAACAGGCCCCAGCTGTTCTTCCACTCCACTTATTTCATCCTCCAAAGGCAGCTGCCTCTCTGGTGGCTGGGAAATGTCAGACGACCTGGCTCTATCTCTGCGTCTGATGCAGAGCATCCATCAGAGTCTTCCCCAGACTCCAGAACTGGCCCAAGTTCCTCCCCAACCTCCTCATCATCTGAGTCTGCCATCAGCTCTGCTGGCAGCTGGTGGGCCATAACAATAATATTCATTCATTCATTCATTCATTCATCTGTCCAACTCAGCCATGTGACTCTGGGCAGCTTACAATTCTAAAACTATAAAACGGTTAAAACAATTAAAAACAATAATAAGCAATTCAATAAGAGAAGAGTTACTAGTTCAGAGTCATTCAGTGACCATCTTAGGGCAAACTGCAATCTAATATCAAGTATTCAGCAATGGTAGTCGATTCTCCCAACTATAAGAGAGAATTCCCTTCCCACATTATTTCTGGCCAGCAGTATAAACCTGGGGAACAGATCCTGTATGATAAAAGCATCTGAGGATGTTGGAATCATCAAGGATGCCAAGGGTCATTGTCAGTTGTCTAGAGGCGTGTTGATGGTAAGGAGGGAGTGCCACACATTTGAACAAGTACTATGAAACAGGATAGAACATATTGTCTCCGACGCTTCAGTTGCATTCAGTCAAATCAACACGTAGCCAAGTGTGAAATAATGTTCCCTTCTATGCCTAATTGGACAATTCTGAAAATATACCATCGCACACCAGTTACCTCCACTGGTAGGCAGCCTCACAGGATCCAATCAACACGTTAGTAGGTGTGGTAAGTCTAGAAGCTAAAGTAAATCAAGAATATTTCATAGGAATGTAACACATGCACTGTTCAAATACCAGGAGAGATCAATCACAATCTCTTTGTCTTCTCTCAAAAGTACTTTTTGAAGGGTCATCTGTGTATTAATACAACCAACTCCACTGATGCTTACTCCACTAAGTGCTTTCAGTCTTAGGAGAAGTGAGGAAGAAATGGGAGCTGAGTGGCTAGGCATGCACAATAGGATAACTTCCAGCTACAAATCTCTGGTCCAGACAATTCTGAAAAGGCTTCTGTGCATGAACAAGACACTATTTTGTTGTATTTTTATCTTGCCCTTTTTTATACAGTGATACCTCAGTATTCATTGTTAATTGGTTCCAGGAGGCATGATGAATACCAAAAATGATGGGTACCAAACACATTTCTCCCATAAGGAATAATGTAGTGAGTCACAAGGCAGCCGACACCAACAAGTTCTAGCTTTTGCATTGAATACCGAACAAACGATGAGTACCGGGACACAATGTTTGCATCAAAATGCACTGAATGCCAAATTCGATGAGTTTCAAAGCAGTTGAGAACCCAGGTGCCACGGTATATGTAATTCAAGGCGGTGAACATATCTAATACTTTTGCCTCCTAATTTCCCTACAACAACAATCCTGTAAAGTTGGGTTGGCTGAGAGAGAGTGACTGGCCTAAAGTCATCCAACTGGCTTTCATGCCTAATGGAAGTGGATAATCAGAGACGGGGGAGAGTAATGTAGGACCTGACCAGGCCGAGCCTGAGGGTGGGGTCAAATGCATCATCAGTTTGGAATCTCTGTGCCCATGTAAGAGACTTTAAGTCCAGCCCTCAAGTCCATTGACTTTTATTTAGCGCCAATTCACCTTGATTTTTAGTAGTTCAGGTTCTTGTGTATAGGTAGCATGAAATAAAGTTGTAATATTTCTGAACACTATTCTGGTTCCTGACGTCTTGCACCTGACATGTAAGCAGGCAGGTGTCAACCCTGAAGCTGTTTTGGAGCATCTTCAGGGCTGCCACAGACCTCAGATTTTCGATTGTTTTGGGTCTGTTACTTGGAACCCTGACAGCAGGTGGATTGGTTAGGCAGGTTGTGCTTGAAGCCAAGGGATGCTAAGGTTTTTGGATTTTCCCCCTGCTTATCACCCCTACCTCAAATGTTGCTACCCCAGAACATGCATGTCCACTCCAAATGTGGACCACTCAGAGCCAGTTGCTCTGTGCGCATAACAGTTTGTGCATGGGATCATTACGCATGACATCTTGAAAAATTAAGACATCAATATGCAATTGAAAGTAAGAACGGGGATGGCTTTGTCCTTATTCTGCAGAACGTGTATATGGAATTGAAACACTTGAATTAAAAATAACACTCCCACAAGACATCCAGTAAACTTGTTAGTCGACTGTTTGGTGCACTATATCAAGAATTGGCATAATTGGATGGCACTTATGAAAATAACCATGAAAAAAAGTAGTTTGAGGTGTCATAGCCAACATTCTTAACATAGGGTTAAAAGTGCAACATTAAAGTCTCTGTAGCCTGGAACAAAATGCTGCGAAATAACTAATAAGATACTGAATGCTAATGAACTTTGGAAGAAAAGTCTCTTGCACACACTTGCACCCTTTGTCTGCAAAATCTTTGCATTTATTGGGATTCAATTATTTGATGGTTGACAAGGCAGGCACATCTTTTACTTCATCATCAGCTTTTTAGGGAAGCAATTATTTTAATCTTCTGATTGATTAAGTGCTCAATAACTGTGACCTTTATATTTCAGATTGTTACTTAAATGTTGAATCCAATTTAAATACCTGATCTGTTGGAAATACAATAATTTCCAACAGATCAGTTTGGATACAATAATTCTTTACATATGATTTGAATTATTCCAGAGGAGAATGAATTTTATTGACTGAATGCCAAAGTAAATATTTGGTGTGCTATTATATGAGATAGTCATGGCACTATTAATAAATAATCTTAGTGACTGATTTTTTTTTAAAAAAGCTGATTATTGAGTAAGGAAATGAAAGTGGACTCGATGAAGAGAGTTCCTTTGGACATCATCCAGGAAAATAATTTACAGCAATTTTTAAGTCACAAGGCTGAGAAGATTTCCTGTGATTTCAGTATATTATTGCTGTTCCTTTAAAATGGCAATAAAATGACAAATCAGGTATGCAAGATCTTTTCAAAGAATTCACTGCTACTTTGAAAACATCTTTCATGCCTCATTTGTTGCATATGTACCTAATATTTTGCTGTTCTCTTTTGCTTAACAGTGTTATAAACAAAACTCTAGAAAAGAGTAAGCAACAGTAAGCAAAATAACCTAAAGATAGAAGAAAAGGGAAAGGAATCTAATGTTATTCACCATTCTTGTTTTCACCACGTTCACACACTTCTTCACACATTGCACTCTCTTTTTTAAACTTCTCAACTCTCCTTTTGAAGATCTCATCAATTCTATCCTCTTGGCCCATTTACTCTTTCATCATATATTCGCTTTGCATTTTATACTGCACAAGAGGGCTGTGAAAATATCTAGAGACCCCTGTAGAAAATATCTACAGACATAAATTGTTTCAGCTTCTACCCTCAAAACTGCACACCAGAACAACTAGACACAAGGACAGTTTTCCCCCGAATGCCATCACTCTGCTTAACAACTAATTCCTACAACACCCTTAATAATTTACTAAGACTGTATTACTGTTATTCTTCTCTTCCTTCCTAGTATTTATCTCTCCCCACTTATGACTGTAACCATGTTGCTTGTATCTTTTTACAATTTATATTGTTTTAATTTGTTTCCTAGTACAATTTGATAGCTTATTTGTAACCTTGACTATCACTAAGTGTTGTATCTTTTTATTCTTGATAAATGTATTTTATTCTCCTTATGTACACTGAGAGCATATGCACCAAAGACAAATTCCTTGTGTGTCCAATCACACTTGGCCAATAAAGAATTCTATTCTATTTCATATGATCTAGCCATCTCATTCCATTCACCTACTCACATATTCAGTCTGCAGTATTAATTATTCATTCTTAATCCCATCCCTTGTTTTACCAGACATGCTGCCTAAGTATCCCCATTTTCACTGCCTTCGATTTTCTTTTTATGTTTCCTTTGACCTACTCTGATGTGTTCACTCATTTTTCTAACTGGTCTTAGATGGAAATTAAAATTGAAGAGAATATTCACTTATTAAACTGTTCCCAGTAATGTCAAGCATGGAAAACTGTAGTTTACCTAAACCAGTGATGGCGAACCTATGGCATGCGTCACAGGTGGCACGCGGAGCCATTTGCCAGGGCACGTGAGACGCTGCCCTGTTAGCTGGCCAGCGCGCATGCGCGTACTTGCCAGCTGAGTTCACCCTTTTTTAAAGCCATTTTTCGCCCTCCCCAGGTTCCAGAGGCTTTATAGGAGCCTGGGGAGGGCGAAAACAGCCTCCCCCCTCCGCTCCCCTCCGGACGCTGTCCGGAGGCTTCATGAGCTTCCCTGACACCTTCAGAGCGCTCAAAACAACCCTCCGAGCAAACCGGAAGTCACCTTGTTTGCTCGGAGGATTGTTTTGAGTGCTCCGAAGGCTTCAGGGACCGTCCGGAGGCTTCCCTGAAGCCTTTGGAACGCTTAAAACAACCCTCTGAGCAAACCGGAAGTGACTTCCTGTTTGCTTGGAGGGTTGTTTTGAGCGCTCCGAAAGCTTCAGGGACCGTCCGGAGGCTTCCCTGACGCCTCCGGGGGGGGGGGGAGGCTGTTTTCGCCCTCCCCAGGCTCCTATAAAGCCTCTGGAGCATGGGAGGGCGAAAAAAGCATGTAAAAATGGGTGTGTGTGTGTGCGCCTATAGAGCGCGCATGCACACGGGGGGGTGGGGTGTCGCACATTGCATTATGGGTGCGGCACGCCTGCACACAACCCCCCCTGCGCTCCCCCCACTTATGGCACGCGAGCCAAAAAAGGTTCGCCATCGTTGACCTAAACCATAGGATAAGCCAAAAAAAAAAACAAAAAAAAAAACAAACAAACACCCCACACTCCATAATTTGAATGTTTTCATATTCAAAACATGTTTATTCTTAAATTTTATTTTAAAGTTCTATTTTCCTAAGTTCTGAACCCACACTCATGGTTTAAAACAGTAAAGGTTGTTTTCATTTTTTATAATTTGGAGCTGAATAAAAGGGCTTGAAAAAAACCTGAAAAGTTAAAACTCATGATTGTAATGCTTTCCCAAACTCTTTGAGAAATATCTTCTCTGGAGATAACAGTGTCCAGGTCAGACTGTTTTTAGATACTGGTGCTGTGTATCTTTTCTTTAGCCACGGATTTGTTTAGAAGTACAATTTATGGTGGAAACGGCACAGATAATAACAATACCTGATTATCAGGACTGCATAACATAGAGAGAGTAAATAGGAATTTTCCAGTGGTATTCAACTGGAGGAAAAGATAACCAAGAGAAAGGAGAATGGTCAAGGAAGCTGTGTGTTGTGAGGAGTTGTGTATTCAATGGTGAGAGGAGTCAAAAGATCATCATCTGAATAGCTGCTGGTTGCAAGAACTGGGTCCTGAGAGCTGATTTCCTGTTTGAGTGATTAAATAACTGTTTCTTGTGAGTAAGCCAAGACTTTAGGGGGTATATAAGAAAGTCAGGTTGTTGATAGTTATTAAGCCGATGTCAGTCCTGCGAGGCAGAGCAGACCAAGAAATCTCCATAGAAGACTAAAGACTACTTTTATTTGGATTAGTTTCAATTGTTGTTAAATTTGATTCCCCTTCTTTTCTTTTATAACCATCTGAATTAGGGAGGTATCTACTTAAGTTGGAGGGATGCAGTGGCTCAGTGCCTAAGATGCTGAGCTTGTCGATCAGAAAGATTGGCAGTTCAGCGGTTTGAATCCCTAGCGCTTTGTAATGGAGTGAGCTCCCATTACTTGTCCCAGCTTCTGCTAAACCTAGCAGTTCGAAAGCATGTAAAAATGCAAGTAGAAAAATAGGAACCACCTTTGGTGGGAAGGTAACAGCATTCCGTGCACCTTTGGCGTTTAGTCATGCCGGCCACATGACCACAGAGACATTTCAGATAGCGCTGGCTCTTCGGCTTTGAAACGGAAATGAGCACTGGCCCCTAGAATCGGGAACAACTAGCATATATGTGCGAGGGAAACCTTTATCTTTACTTCTTGAGATGTTTGCACACATTTTTTACCTGTCCCAGATTTAAATCCATGTCCTCTTTTTTTGTGTCTTTGGTAATGGCTGTGCCCTCTGTTCCTCAAGGCCATCCTTTTCACATGCTACATCTAATAATCGTTTGCCTTAGAAACAATGGAGTTTCCTAAAAAATAAAAATACAAAAAGCACAAAGGGGAAAAGAAAAAGCAGTCGAGCAGAAGAAACCTTCACAAAGAGCCGTTAATGAAGATCTGAGAACAGTATTCAGATTAAAAGGAAGTGAATGCGTGTATGAATTGCTCAAGGAAGATGTTAAGGACAACTTTTATGTCTTGGCTTCCCCAGCTGAGAAGAATGGCTAAGCAGGAGACAGGCAGGAAGTCAAGATGAAGGGATGTGACTTGGGAAGACAGTGAATTGAAGACTCACCTGTTCCGATTAGCAGGCCTGGCATAATTACAACTGTCCCTCCTGGCAAATGTATTATTATCTGGTTATCTTAGGGTTTTTTAATCTGTTGTGTCTGTTTTAGGGATTTTAAAAAATTATATTTATTTAGCTTTGTACAGTTCTTTTAATTGCATTTTAACCTCCTCCAAACTGTACATATTTAATTTTTTATTGTATTTTTGTGATATTCTCTATGGACTGTACACCGCCCCGAGTCCCTTCTGGGAGAGGGGGCGGTCTAGAAGCACAAATAAATTGAAATTGAAATTGAATTCTTTTAATATCCAGATCCAACATCCTCCCCAAATTCTTTATCACAAGAATTGTAGACTTCTGAGTTGAAAAATCTCCAGAACATCCACTGTTGCTATTCTCCTCTCTATTTCCATTCTTGATCACACCTTCAGAAGAAACTTGAGTTTGTTGACTGTTTGCTGAGCCAATCTGGCTGTGAAAGACTTCCTTCCCTGTTTAATACATTTGATCCCAATAACTCCAAGCAAGTACTCTTGAATTTCCTTTCCCACCGCTTCTCTCTCTAGTCTCTTTCCTGTTCTCTTCCTGTGAAGACCTCTGTACATTTTTATAGTTGTCTCTTGTACAAGCAAAATGATGCATGCAAGACAATCTTCAGAGATGGGCCTGTGAAGGAGAGCAGAATCCTTCAGGCTTGAATGTACTGTGACTGCTTTAACCCAGTCAGACTAATCAATCTCAAGAATAGCTTGCAGTGCTGTTTTACTTAGAGGTTGATGACTTTTAGATGGAGCTGCTAAAGTGGATAAGTTGGCTCCATAACGAAGCTGGCCTTTCCCCCAGTCCTGGACCATCTAGTTCATGGCTGTCAAACTCCCGGCGTTGTTGTGAAATTCAATTTTTTTACTACCGGTTCTGTGGGTGTGGCAGGGGAAGGATACTGCAAAATCCCCATTCCCTCCCCACTCCTGGGGGAAGGATATTGCAAAAACTCCATTCCCACCCCACTCTGGGGTCAGCCAGAGGTGGTATTTGCCGGTTCTCCAAACAACTCAAAATTTCTGCTATCGGTTCTCCAGAACCTGCTGAATTTCACTCCTGGCTGGATGCGTCACGTGCTGGCCACGCCCACTTTAGCAGAGGAGGAAAAAGTCCCGATATGTCCCGTGATGCCGCTGTGACAACATGAGTTTGACACCCCTGATCTACTATAATCAGAACAAAGCTGGAAGGGACCTTGCAGGTTTTCAAGTGCAGCCCAGAGGTGGGTTCCTACCGGTTCAGCTGAGTAGGTAGTAACTCGGCTGGCCACGCCCCCAAACTGGTTCTTGTTTTTTGCTTCTGCGCATGCGCATTTTGTTACCTACTGCTCATGCACGAGTAGCGCACATCAAGCGCTCGAAGCACGTCCCTGAACGAACTGGCAGTAGAAGAAGCCGGAATCCACCCCTGGTGCAGCCCCCTACTCAAGCAGGAGACCCTAGAGTACCATTTCAAACAAGTGATGGTCCAGTGTCTTCTTAAAAGCCTCCAGTGATGGAGCACACACAACTTCTGAAGGCAAAGCTCTTCCACTGGTTAATTGTCCTCACTGTTAGGAAGTTTCTCCTTAATTCCAGGTTGCTTCTCTCCTTGATTAGTTTCCATCCAGTTACTCCCAAGTGTTTTTCAGGCATAACTGGGTGTGCCATCTTCTCTTCAGACAAAAACCTCAGGTTTGGTGTTTTATTTTCTTGCCGCTTGCTGTTTTAATATAAGTGAAGGAGGGATGTCCTACTTCTTCCAGGTAGGAGAGGGCTGAGAGGTGTTGAAAACTCTGCCGTTGAGAAAACTACTGCTTGGATGGAATCCTAGCATAGCATAGCTGGCTGGGGAATTCTGGGAGTTGAAGTCCACAAGTCTTAAAGTTCCCAAGTTTGGACACCCCTGTCTTACCCCTTCTTTTTATTTTATTTTACCTGATCCCAAGGCCTAAAATGGGGTTTAGGAGAAGCCCTTTTCTGTAGAAGATACCAGTTGGGCGTGCCAAAAATTTTTGGTCCATGCGCATTTGCACCTAAAAAGGTCTGTGCATGCGCACAACATTAGAAAAGGGGGGGAAATTACATTTTTGAAAAAAAAAGATTGTTCTGGGCATGTGCAGAACAGAAAATCAAGATGGTGGCTGCGAGGATAGAACCGGTTCAGCCAAGTTACTACCTACTTGGCTGAACTGGTCCGAACCGGTAGGAACCCACCTCTGGTATGTATGTATGTATGTATGTATGTATGTATGTATGTATGTATGTATGCAATGTATGTATATATGTCTACATGTATATATGACTGGTGGAACCTGTCCATTACATAATGGTCATAAAACGACCATTTTTTAAACTACCGTTTTTGTCATGGCCGTTAAGTGAATCCATGGGCATGGTTTTGCTGAAAACTGGAAATGCTGGGTTTTGCCCAAACTGTCCTCAAACACGGTCACATGACAGTGGGACACTGCCAACAGCCACAGCTTTGGTCATGTTGCTGAGCACCTGAAATTCAGTCCCATGATTGTGGAGAGGGCCCTCCCTCCCCATTGGAACTTTGAATCCAGGTTCCCTTTTATTAAAAAGCCAGATTTTAAATTGTTTTTGTCAGATTTTAGTAATAATTTATGTCTGGAACTCTGCACTTTGATATGGCCCAAGGGCTAATCAGGAAAGTAAAGTGTAAATATGAGAGTGCAACTCACTTAGGAACCACCTTGTTTCGCATCTCTGGTCCCAACTGTTGTAAGTCGAGGACTACCTGTAAAAGCCATTTGACTGTGGAATCACTTGTAGTTAGTAGGTTCCTTCTCAGGTAGAGGCTGCAGATCCATATGCCAAGGAACTTTCTCTCCTATACCAAAGAGAAGTTGAACTAGGAGACTCTTCAACTCTGATTTTAAATTCTGCTACAGAACTAAGTTGTACGTTACGAAGCAGAGTTTGGATTTGGATTGAAGCAGTGGAGAAATTATGACTTAATCTTAATGATCGTTAGAAATAAACAGTACAAGTTACAAAATATGATGGCCATCCATTGTTTCCATGGGCAAAGACAGTATTCATTTCACTAGGCTTTTAAAAAAAACGCATTCTCCATTACATTACCAATAAATGAGTGGTTGTTTAAAGACAGTTATATCAAGACACAAGGAGCAACGGGATTTAAAAATACTCTCCATTTAAGCAAACTGCCTTGGTAATTGGGTTGCCCGTAGTTTGCTTAGTACATTTCAAAAGTGGAGCCTGTATTATAAAGTGTTCTTCCCTCACTTTCTGTCTTTAGTTTTTGGCGGTTAATTAAATGCGGTCTCTCTGGTCATAAATCTATCCTATGTAATAGTCTTCAGTACATACGGGAAAATCACTTCACTTTTGTTTTGGAGCATTGTATTTAGCATTGTACTATTTTTAAGGTAGGGGACGCGGTGGCTCAGTGGCTAAGATGCTGAGCTTGTCGATTAGAAAGGTCGGCAGTTCGAATCCCTAGCACCATGTACGTACATGTATACGTGTGTGTGTGATGCGGTGGTTCAGAGGTTAAGACGCTGAGCTTGTCGATCAGAAGGTTAGCAGTTCGGCAGTTCGGATCCCTAGTGCCGCGGAACGGAGTGAGCTCCCATTGCTTGTCCAGCTTCTGCCAACCTAGCAGTTCAAAAACATGTACAAAATGCAAGTAGAAAAATAGGAACCACCTTTGGTGGGAAGGCAACAGCGTTCCGTGCGCCTTCCGACGTTTAGTCATGCCGGCCATATGACCACGGAGACATCTTTGGACAGTACTGGCTCTTTGGCTTTGAAACAGAGATGAGCACCGCCCCCTAGAGTTGGGGACGACTAGCACATATCTACGAGGAAACCTTTACGTTTACCTATTTTTAAGATTATTTTCTTTTTAAGCCCTAATTGCCTTACTGAGCTGAATTGACGGAGCTAAGTCCTAAAAAAAAACCCACCCCTTCCTAGCATCTCTACTTTATGTGTAGTTTAGACATGATATTTGTTGCTTAGAACAATCTGTTTTGTCTCTTCACTTCTAATTGCTGGAGAAGCAAATTTCTTTCTATTGTTTCAGTCTGTGCAAACAGTATTAATAGGCAGCTTCCAAGCAGCAGGCTCTTTCCTACTCTGCAGCACTTTAACCAGATTTACACAACTGTTCCTCTAAACACACACACACACACACACACACACAGCATGTGCTCTACAACTCAGAAAAAAACCTATAGAAGATTCCCTTTGGGCCTGAGCACTGGAGCAGCCAAACCTCTGATGGTTTGTTTCAAAATAACATGGGGCTTCTTCCTCTCCTACAGAAATATGATAGATTGGGGTCCGTCCTCCGTCCTCCCTGCCCCCGTGAATATTGAAGAGTGTGATTAACTTTTGCCAGTTTTGAAAAAGCTTGATCACTACCCCAACCCCAGCTTTCTGCAGTGCACAGAAATTTTATGTATACATTCGGTAGACAGAAACAATTAGCAAGTTGCTATAGACATATGGGATCTGTTAATATTCACCACAGCATTTCAAAACATTCCAGAGTTCAAATGAGCCATCATCAGCCTTGTCCTTGAGCAGGAAACCCATGTGCCAGTGTATGGATCAAGGATAGGATAAAGCCTTTCTATTTAGAAATACAGCAGAGAAGTCTCTCTCCAGAGAGAGACTCCAGAGCGATATTATCCTCTCCCATCATCCAGCTGCTTCACTGTATTTTGTATTGTTCTGTTCACTGTATTGGTGATTGCTGGATACCTATAGATTCTCTTCAACCTTGGTTGTAGATTCAGGCGAGGAAGTTCGGGATCAGACTTCCAGGTTGCCCGTTGGGTTGTTTTTCTCCCTCCGGAGGGAGAAAAATGGTCCAACACACAAACCGGAGGTTCAGGAAGTTTGGAAATGGACTTCCGGCTTGCCTGTTGGGCCGTTTTTCTCCCTCTGGAGGCTTCAGGGAAACTTCCTGAAGCCTCCAGAGGGAGAAAAACAGCCCAACATGCAAATCAGAAGTTTCAGAAGTTTGGGAAGTTTGGGAACGGACTTCCGGGTTGCCCATTGGGATGTTTTTCACCCTCTGGAGGCTTCAGGGAAGCCTCCGGAGGGAGAAAAATGGTCCAACACACAAACCAGAAGTTCGGGAATGGACTTACAGGTTGCCCGTTGGCCCATTTTTCTCCCTCTGGAGGCTTCAGGAAAGCCTCCAGAGAGTGAAAAACGGCCAAAAGTCAAGGCCGAAATCAGCTGCCCAGCACAACACCTCGTGTGCCCTAAAGAAATGGCATGCCATAGGTTTACTATCATGGGATTAGACTATAGCCTCTTAAAGATGATGTCCAATAGATCAGTGTTTCCCAACCTTGGCAAACTTGAAGAGGTCCGGACTTCAACTCCCAGAATTCCCCAGCCAGCAAATGCTGACTGGGGAATTCTGGGAGTTGAAGTCCGAACATCTTTAAAAGGCCAAGGTTGGGAGACACTGCAATAGATGTCCTTTTTTCCCATTTTATGTTGCCTGGAGTAATATTGCAGTTTTCCCAAGAGTTCTCAGTAACATTTGAAAACACCAGTTGAGAAACTCCTCCAATTCTCTTTGCTTCTTTTATTTTAGGTTATGCATGTTCCGAATATTCTTGTAATGCCAAGCACCCTCAAGACTTGCTTAGCATTTTCTTGTGTTCATTCATTCATTCAACTTCTGAAGAGATTGTTTCTTGTTTCTTGTGCAGAAGGGCAGTCATTTCCCCCCCATCAAAGGATGAAAGGGTATTCATTTAGAGACTGAAGTTGGTGCTGTTGAGAGCTACATTTTCATTCAATTTTTGTGAGATTTTGGACATGAAACCTAGGTTAATAGCCTGGGTTATTGAATGCTTTTTAACCTCTTTTCTGTGCTTCTTAAGTTGTGTCTCCAGGTTGTTGGGTTTTTTTTTTTTGTTGCCATCTCTTGGAGCCTGTTTTATTGGTGGGAGTTTATAAAACAACCAGTTTGTATTGACCTCATCTATAAATTCTAAAGTTTTACAACTAAAACGATGCAGAACTTTATAGATGAGTTAAATCCTGAAAAGATAGCTCCACTGGACTTTCAGACAATTTTTCACCTTGGGTTGCTTATACTGTTTATCGAAGTTTTTCCCTCCTCCTCTATAAAAATTGTCCGAAAATGCATAATACAGATTAATTCGGCTTTTGTCATTCTTTGTCATCTCTTAAGTTATGGGGACAATTTTGAATTAAGAGAATGTCATGCACAAAGAATGGATATATCAAATCCCATGTATGTATCAACTCGCTTGAGATTCACGAATTAATTAGGGCATCTGTCGGAACCTTGACAGCATATCTTATCCCCATCTCCCTGCACCCATGGATAAATACATCACATTAATCTTTATCAGACACCATTCTCACAAACATTCCATTAGAGACAGTTGGAAAATAGGGACTAAAATGACACTGTTATTTGCAGTGTTTGTGAATTTTGTTATAAATTCAGTAATGTCAGAACAGCAAAAACGCATTAATGATTTCGGATATTGATTTTTTGCTAAGTGTTCTTTCAACAGCTGCAAGGAGATAATAGATATAAACCAGGGGTGTCCAACTTTGATAACTTTTAAGACTTGTGGACACAAGTCCACAAGTCTTAAAGTTCCCAAGTTTGGACATCCCTGCTGTAAACTAATCATTAATAGGAAATGTTGGTCAACGTTAGAGGTACTAATTTTCCAAAATTTTCCAGCATGGAGAACAGAGCTAGTGTCAAAGATGAACCAAGCCTTTTAAGTATGCAGGCTTCTTCCAAAGGAGCAAATTGTTTTCAAGTTTGTGCAACTAAAGCAACTGTTTTTCAGTAGTATCTTTTTATTCTTGTGGCCAAGCTATACATTATTCCAATAAATGTAGTGTCATGAAGATTATTAATAAAATGCAGAAATAAAGGGCAGTGGATTCCTTTCATTTTTAGGAGCTGTTTTGCCATCTGTTTGTAGGCTTGTGCAAACGGTTCAGAAGACCATCTTGGAAAACCCTGGTTTGAATCCACGGTGCGAAGCATGGTCAGCGTAATGAAGAAGCTAGGATTGTTGTCACAGTGAAGTGCCCCTGCTGAGCCTTTGGGAGGAAATTAATGCTTTTGAGCAAGTGGGTTCAGGGGTGACAGCAGCTTTTGGCTGCGTCTGTAACATTCACTTTGCAAACTGTCTCTCTGAATGACAGAGTTCTAGTAGATGGGGGCTGTCTAGCAGTCTCTAAAGATGACTTACAGCTTCCAAGATAAAGTTTGGTTCTGTTCTTGTTACCATCTAATGAACTGCATATTTCTTTAGAAGGTCAATTTGTTGTTGCCTTACGGTTGATATATGCCAATTCAGCTATGATAATTACATATAATAATTTCTGGATTCTAGTTTTGTAGGTGAACATCCCCCCCCCCCAAAAATCTCCTGATCTTGGTTCATAATTTAACATTAATATGCATTTCAATTGGCATTTGATGACATGTATAATCGGAGATTCATCTCAGGAAAGATATATCGATTCCTAGGTTGTGGTTAATTTTCTTATGACAGCCCTAATCCTGAGTTGGAAAGATACTGTAACAGCAAAACATATTAAAGCCCAACTAACAAAGAAGACGTAATGGTAACCTTGATCCATAATGGTGAAGTTCTCATCTCGGGGGGAGGGGGGGGAACCTTTGGAAAACAGCATTACCAGTGGAAAATCCACAATGTTTTTGCAATAAAAGATTTGTGAGCACGGTTGTTAACTGAGCTTCTTGCTTCCAGAATCTTCTGCATTTATTTAACATTTCAGAGTTAGTGGTGGCTAGGAATATAAAGCAAGAGTTCATTGGCTAAGACGTTGAGCTTGCCGATCAGAAAGGTCGGAAGTTCGAATCCCTAGCGCCGCATAACGGAGTGAGCTCCTGTTTCTTGTCCCAGCTTCTGCCAACATAGCAGTTCGAAAGCACGTAAAAAATGCAAGTAAAAAAAATAGGGACCACTTTGGTGGGAAGGTTACAGCGTTCTGTGCACCTTTGGCATTGAGTCATGCCGGCCACATGAAACGGAGATGAGCACCACCCCCTAGAGTCGGGAACGACTACCACATATGTGCGAGAGGAACCTTTACCTTACCTTTACTTTAGGAATATATATTAAAAAAAAGAATGTACATTTTGTAACAATTGATTTTTAAATATAATCAGGTATCCCCATTCTGAGTTTTGGGGTATGATAGAGTGTTGTTTCAAAGAGTTCACATAATGTATATATTTTGTATCTTGAGAGCAACAAATAAGCAGCCGTGACCTTGTTTTGTTGGCTGAACAAGAAAAGGGTTTTCAAAAACGCTTTAGATCTATTCAGATACATAGTCATGTTATTCTGTGGTAGCTAAAAATCAGAAAAAAACGTGGTGGCACCTTTTCAGTCCCTCTTGGGTGATTCTTCTCAAGGTGCATGTTAATCCCACTAAACATGTAAACTGTCTACCTGAATGGACTTCTAATACTTCACTATCCAGAATATTATCACCAGCCTGCAAGGCGGACACAGTTTCAATTCGATTGCCTTTTGGTAAGTACTGGCAGTTTTGAGCGATAATTCTCTCCCCTCCGGGAGAAATTAGTACAGTGTATTGAACTCCAGCTGCTTATTGTACCAAATTGATTATTGGTCAGATCTTAGATAGTTTCTCCTTTTGATTGGTGCAAACCAAAGCACGTGAACCACTTTCCCAAAAAAGGTATAAAAACAGAAGAAATAACTTCCGATAGATTTGGGGTCATTCGTGTAAATAAAGTTTGCTGCGATACTGTTTTCAAATTGTTAGTGTTGGGTGCTGAGATTCCTGTGAAAATGACAGTTCTCTTTCAGGAATAGAAGTGACATAGCTTGGTCTAGTGGTTAAGACCCCAGGCTAGAAAGCAGGAGACTATGAGTTCAAGTCTCTTCTTAGCCATGAAAGCCAGTTGGGTGACTTTGGGCCAGTCACCAGGAGACAGTGAATTCTAGCCCCACTTTAGACATGAAAACGAGCTGGGTGATTTTGGGCCAGTCACATTCTCTCATCCCACTCTTACAGGGTGGTGGTGGTGAGAATAGGAGCAGGAAGCGTGTTGCGTGTTGGGTAAGTTCACCGCCTTGCATTATTTATAAAAATAATAAAGGCGGGATATTAAATAAATAGAGGAAAACCTTTAATATCAGGGTTTTTTAAAAATTTAATTTGAAAATTGCTTGCCTTCTGTTGGATTTTATCTTGTATTTGTACACTTGTTAACAGCAAGCATTGGATGTATCCTTTCATACGCAATAAAGAGGAAGGGGGGAAGGTGGTGGGCTCAAACAAAGGATATTTCAGCAAAAGTAATGGAAAACCTGCACATTCCAGCTAGGAACAAATTGATTTTGGTGATTCCTGAACTCTGGTTTAACAGTTTGTTGAACTCTTAATACTTTACTGACATGATTTTAGTCTGACTTGCTATTTTTAGTATTATTATTTTTGTAAATAATTTTCCTACTTTTTGCAAAGAGACTGTTTGTGTACTGCCAGGTTGACGAGGTTTTGCCTGTTTTAAGGTATATTACAAATATGCGAATTGCATCAATCCAGCCGACGTGCTCACCGTTTTGAAAACATCATTTTACCTTTAAAATCACATGTTCCATTTTACCGGCCTCCTTCATATAGAAAATACATTCTTTTTGATACTAGTATTAAAAAAGAAAAGGAAAAAAAAGAAAGAAAACGAAGCAAACTCTCCAGTATTTTCTATGTGGAAGGAAGTTTTCTGTACATTTCTCCCATGTCTTTTTACATCATGGTAGTTTGAATAACCATGCTTCCATATTCACATCAACTTTTTTTGTTTTTGTTTTTCCAATTTATACACAGCACTTGCTCTGAAATTTGGGGACTGAGTACACCAAATACGATAGATCAGTGGGATACCACAGGCCTATACAGCTTCTCTGAACAAACCAGGTGAATATTCTGCCCTGTGTCTCGTCATAGAGATCTTGCGGGTGGGTTTGGCTTTTCAGGGGGTCTTTTTACCAGTTGCAGTGCTTCCTAGCAACAGAGCCTTTTAAACACGGATGTTGTGTTCTCAGTTGATGTTTTAACCAACAAAAGTTCTCTTCCTATTAGTACTGTGGGAAGACTGGGTGGGAGGGGGGAGGAGGGGTGTGTGTGACTTCATAATCTGTTCTTCATTTAACAACAAAGGGGGCATTTTACTTCATACCAGGTTACCAAGTGTGTCTTTAAAAATGCTTGCACACTATATATTTGTATGTATATTTTTAAAAAAAGAATCAGGTATGTGCACTCAGAGACAAGGAAACAACTTGTCTGGCTTTTGGTGGTTCCTTTTATTTATTTTTTTCTTCCCATGTCACCCTATTTGCATTGTGTGCTGAGATTTTTGTCTTTCCCATCCCATGAGTCATAAATCCATCTGCATTTGTGTAGGCCCAGGAAGTCTTTTATCTTAAAACTAGCAAAACTTTTCAACTGGTAGCAGCAAGGGATGCAGAAATCGCAGACAGACAGGCATGATGTGTCGTCTGGTGGACGCTGCATGTTCTAATGCCGGTGTTTCTCGGAACTTCAGCCACTTTGAGACCTGTGGACTTCAACTCCCAGAATTCTCCAGCCCTGCTGGAAGTCCAAAGGCCTTAAAAGCAGCTCAGGTTGAGAAACGCTTGTTTTATGCAATGTGAATTCCTTTGGTGATCTGACTGCTATAATTTTATGTGCAGTCTTGTACAACCTATATTCTTAACAGCAATAATTGCCTGTTTTAGCCCAGTGTCAAGTGTTGCTGATGAGCAGACTTATTTATTGTCCAGCCATTATGACACACACAGATTCTTTGATTCAAGGGCCAGTAATAGCAGTGTGTGCACTAACCGTGAGACCGACCTCTCTTATTGCAAAGAATATTGCAGCGTCGAAAATTACAAATGTCTGTGGCAGCTCTTTTGCCTTTTTCGTTTTCGGGTAGGACGGAAGGCTGCTCTAAGCGCCATAGTTCTGAGTAGGTCATCTTAGATATGCTACAAGTCAACAACTCAGAACATTCTGGAATATTTTTTCCCCCTCTCTCTAGGTCTCTTGATGGCCGCCTCCAAGTGTCCCACCGTAAAGGATTGCCGCATGTCATTTACTGCCGCTTGTGGCGCTGGCCTGACCTTCACAGCCACCATGAACTTAAGGCCATTGAAAACTGTGAATATGCTTTTAATCTTAAAAAGGATGAAGTGTGTGTAAATCCTTACCATTACCAGAGAGTGGAGACTCCAGGTACGAAGATGGCAAGCGCAAGCTGATGTAAAAGGCTTGGCTAATGCAGGCTTCCCTTACTAAACCTCCGATGTAACACTCAGTGTGTACAAAGTTGAATCAAAAGGAGTGTCTGCGTTATTTCCAAGGGTTTGAGCGGGAGTTCCTCCAACTTTTAATTTTTCACAGTGGCACGTAAATATTGAAAAGCATTGTTCGTTGTATTGAATACATGTGTTTGGCACTTCCTGGTATAACTTGGAGCTACAAAGGGTTGCAAGCGTTCACCTCAATTAAAATGACAGAACTCCTCAACTATCTTTCTTTTCTGCTTTGTTGTAGAGGCTCAAGTGGCTCGGAGGATTTTTAATATAGAGATACCTGAACGATATGTTTGTTCACCTTTCTTTGGTAGTTCCAGGGAAAGGATTCCATCACAATCTGGAGCAGCCACTTAAGAGTGCTTAATTGCTTGTTTTTCCCAATCCCCTGTAATTTCTAAAGGATAAGTTTCTTCAGATGGAATAAAAAAGTGTTTCTTAGGGCATGTTATTGCTTAATTGTTAACATGTCATCGGTGCAGGGAGCTGACACTGATAGAATTGGTACCACACTAATTTAGTCTCACATCTACCATATGAACTGAGAGTCTATGAAGATTCACAACCATTCAGTACTCATGGTTGTCCCAAAGGTGTTTTTTCAAAAGGCAGCTGGACTTTGAACTTATTTCACCTTATTTTCCAAAGTACCTGAAGGCAGGATGAGAAACAATGGATAGAAACTAATCGAGGAGAGAAGCAACTTGGAACTAAGGAGAAACTTCCTAACAGTGAGGACAGTTAACCGGTATAACGGCTCGCCTTCAGAAGTTGTGGGCACTCTCCATCACTGGAGGTTTTTAAGAAAAGACTGGATAGCCAACTATCTCAAATGGTAGAGAGCAGTGATGGCAAACCTTTTCGGGAGCAGAAGAGGAGCTGCCCAGGGCGCATGCACACATCCAAAAATGAACTTCCGACGCGCACCGGCCAGCTAGTCTTCTGGGTTTCTGGTGTGCATGCGTGTGCAACGATCAGCTGTCCGGGCGTGCATGCTCACGCAGGAAAAGAGAAGACCAGCTCTTCCAGTTTCCTGCACTGGCACACACACGAAGGCCAGCTGATCATCACCCGTGCATGCACGCCAGAAACCAGGAAGAGAAACAGGTGACGCCACACGTGCCAGACAACATGGCTCCGCGTGGCACTTCGGGCACATGTGCCATAGGTTTGCCATCACGCGTACAGGGTCTGCTGCTTGAGCAGGAGGTTGGACTAGAAGACAGTCCCTTCCAGCTCTATTCTGCTTGTTTTATTGCTTTTCCTTGAAGACGTGTCTCTTCTCATTCAAGAAGCTTGAACTGAAGAAGCTTCTTGGATGGACTGAAGAACTTCAGTTGCCAGAACTGAAGAAGCTTCTTGGATGAGAAGCGAAATATCTTCAAGGAAAAACAAAAGTCCAGTTGCCTTTTGAAAAAGCCCCTCTGAGATATATGAGCTTAGAAATGCTCCAAAGTGACTTTAGTGAATTCTGCATCTGCATCTGCATCCCTCTCCTTTACGTTTCATATCTACAGTCGAACAAGAATCAGAGAGGCCCCATTTGGATCTCAGCCTTAAAGACAACTTCATGCCCTTGGTTCAGTCGTTGTTTTCCATTCCTTAGACTTCCACCCTTTCCTCCTGGGGTGATTCTGGAAAAAAATAAGACAAATTTCTGCTTGTCAGAAGAAAGTGTGAAATAAAGAAGATAACCTTTTTAGTAATATGCCTAGGAGATTCTGGCTAAGTTTGCAGATAGCAGTACTCCTATTCACCATGGATATTAGCATGTAATATATATTAAGTCTCTCCCTCCCCTCCCCTTCCCCCCAAATGTTGATACTTAAATTAGCATTTTAGGCTAATTGGTGTGGTTTTCTCTATGCTTACCTGGAAATAAGCCCATTGCCAACATTTGGGTTTAATAGTCATAAAATTGAACAACCAGTGAGTGCTTTGAATTAAAACCTTGTCATACGGCTATAGAGTCTGAAATATGTTCTATAGAGGGGTATGCATATTGTTGTGTATTTAAGCATGGTAAATTGTGCTGAACTTTTTGGGGATGTTTTCCCTCTTCTCAGTTCTTCCTCCTGTTTTGGTACCACGACACACTGAGATTCTGACTGAACTTCCTCCTCTCGATGACTACACGCATTCCATTCCTGAAAACACTAATTTTCCAGCAGGAATAGAACCACAAAGCAATTACATACCAGGTATTCCTGTCAATGCAAATAGAACTAAACTGAAATCCATTGTATAATGTGCCAAAATTCAAATAACAGCATGGGGAGCCTGATGCTTTGCTAGGATTGGTATTTCTTTGTAATTGCTGGAGCGCTCCGGGTCCAACTAAACGTTTTTTTAACCATCATCACAATCCTTGCCAGTATACTTTTTCATAAAGAAAAGAAGAAAGAAGATCTTTTAACAGAATCTTTAAGAGCCGTGTTGGCTCAGTGATGAGGGTGCAGTACTGCAGGCTTACGTCTGCTGGCTGTCTGCAATTTGCCAGTTCGAATCTCACCAGGTTCAAGGTTGACTCAGCCTCCCATCCTTCCGAGGTCGTAAAATGAGGACCCAGAGTCACCATACTAGGAACCCTGACAGTCATATTTTCAAAGGCACTAATTGTGTTTCTCCACTGTCATTTGATGTTGTGGGTTGTACTTCTAGTTTTATTTGTGAATCATAAAATGTGTTCTGCAAGCTGGAGTACATATAAACTCTGAAAAATAACTTGCGTGCATTAGGTATAATTGAATACACTTGAATTTGCCTTTCTTACAAAAAGAACACATAAACTTCAGGAACCCTTCATTGTCTATGGGCCAGGCAACCTTTGCTGGGGAGGGAACTGCCTTATAGGCATTTCTAGCCACACGTGGGATTGTGTGTTAAACTAGCTATCACCTAACTTACCTTTGAAGTGAATCTGTCGCATGAGTATTTTTTTAAAAAAATTTAGGTCATTGCATTCACAAGCTTGCTTACTGTGTGGGAATTGAGGCTATGAAAACTAGTATCCTTCCCCTCCCCTCCCCTCACTTCCTTAGGACGTTTCTTGTGAAATTGAGAGGGTTTTTCTTGTGTTTGCTTGAGACTAGTGGTTAGAATGCAGTAATGCAGGCTAATTCTCCTGACTACCAACTGCTGAGAGTTCGATCCTGACCGGCTCAAGATTGACTCAGCCTTCCATCCTTCCGAGGTCGGTAAAAACGAGGACCCAGATGGTTGGGGGACAATAGACTGACTCTGTAAACTGCTTGGAGATGGCTGTTAAAGCACTGTGAAGCGGTATATAAGTCTAAGGCAGTGTTTCTCAAACTTGGCGACTTTAAGTCCTGTGGACTTCAACTCCCAGAATTCCCCAGCCAGCTATGCTTAAAGTCGCCAAGTTTGAGAAACACTGGTCTAAGGGCTATTGTGAGTAGATACTTCAAAGGATTACAAGCTCCACACTTTCCTGATTTAATGAGGGCAAGTAGAAAAGCTCTATGCACTTACATGCATGTCCATGTACAGTTTGGGACCAGAATGTCCAGAGCTTCCCCTTTTCTATTCCCATTCTAAAAATGACCACCATCCCCCATCCTTCCAAAAAATCAAAAACTCACTCCACAGTCTTAAAACTCCACAACTCTAATGTCGTAACATGTCAAGGGTATATAAAGATTGCAACATAAGGCTAAGGAAAAAGGGAAACGCAAGTGACTGTCACATTTCCCCCCTCTCTAAACCTGACATATTTTTTTTGGGGGGGGGGGGGGGCTGTTTTAATTGTGGCAGTGTGATTTCCGGCCAGAGGTGTGTTTAAATAGGCTCAAGGGCTAAATTCCTAAACATTTTGTCTATTCTTTGTTTATTGATCAAACATCTAGCGTCCATGCTATTGAGTGACGGTTTTATTTTAAAGGCTTCTCAATTATATTTTGCTGTTGGTAGAAACACCACCCCCTGGCTATATCAGTGAAGATGGGGAAACAAGTGACCAGCAGTTGAACCAAAGCATGGATACAGGTAAAAGACGCTCAAGTCTTAAGGCTCATTTTTTTGTTACGTTTTCTATGACAAAAATGTTCTTGGGTTGTATCAGTGTTAAGTTTTAAAGGGTATGTTGGTTTATTTGTTTGTTTAAACCAACTCCAGCGGACTCTGGTGCTATGCATAATATAAAAAAGATTCAATGCCCGCAAGGAAAAAAAAAATCCTATGTGGAAACCACTTCTGGACTTTTTGCTTGAGGTAGGGGGAAAAAAAATGAAACTTTGATTTTGGGTTTACCGATTAAATAGATACGGTATAACGGCAAATGGCTAGTTTAAACTACAAGCAAAGTCAATGGGAAGCCGAATTCACTTAACAGTTGTGTTACTAACTTAATAACTGCAATGATTGACTTAACAGCGGTGGCAAGAAAGGTTGTAAAATGGGGCAAAATTCATCTAACAATCTCTTTGTTTATCAACAGAAATTTTAGGCTCAATTGTGGTCATAGGTCAAAGACTACCGTACATTTCATATTTCTTGGATTATTAGATACTGAAGTGGCAAATGGTTAGTTAAATGCCCTTTTCAGTAGGTTAATATCCAGTATATCACCTATCCTGATCACTCAACCTTGATTTTTGTTGGGTATTGCTAATAGGAGTAAGATAAATTCTAAGCTAGTTAGTGGAACTAATGCTAAGTTTCTGTCCTGGCAATCATAGTTCCCCCCATCCTTTGTTCAAACATTTTCCATTTTTTTCAACATTTCATTGAGCTGGGGAAAGAATAAAAGTGATTCCAGATTCTTTTAACTACCCTGTCCAAAGGTAATGGTAGCTTGTGAAAAAATATGGCACCTGGATCTCTGTCTAAATGATTTGTGTGAGTGTTTGTGTGTTTGTATGTGTCTGCATATAGGCAGGAGAAAAACAATGAAATAATGTCCTTGATTGTTTCCCCAGGATCACCGGCAGAATTGTCTCCTAGTACACTTTCTCCTGTCAATCACAGCCTAGGTAAGGCGGGAACACTGAATTGGATAAATGTCTTTGTATTAGGAAATAGGAACTCTTATTTGAAGCCAGTAGTGGACTGCTCCTGGTTCGGACAGGTTCAGGCGAACCGGTAGCTGGCCCCGCCCTATCCTGTCCTATATTTCCTTCTTCCTGGCTCAGCTGATTCGTGCGGCACAGCTGGTTTCCGCCCCTCTGCTGTTCTACTGCCTTAGAGGGTAAGCAGCTGAGTTTCCAATTGCCGTATTTTAGATGCTGCGCGCAAGCGCATTAGGCACACACGCACTCACCGAACCGGTGGTTAAACCGATTGCAGCCCACCACTGTCTGTGGCAAAAAATGCAGAAATTGCAATAGCTGGCACCTCTACCTGGTACACCATTGAAATACGTTTTTTTAAAAAAAACGCCCTGTGCTTTGACACAGGGAGTCCAACCTTGACCAAATCTTTAAGACTTGTGGACTTCAACTCCCATGCTAGCTGGGGAATTCTGGGAGTTGAAGTCCAAGGTGGCCAAGGTTAGATACCCCTGCTTTAGGGCTTTGGTCTTCAGACTTTAAGTTCACCTCCAAGTGTGAGATATGGCAATGTTCCACTGTGAGAGGCAGACAGTAAATAAAGCTTTCTGTGCCCTGGTAAGAACAGCTATTCCTTATTTAAATATTTCCCTCAACGAAATAATTATTGGTTCTCTTCTAGAATCCTGTGAAGAGCAACGTTAGTATGCAAACATGGTAGAAAGGTGCCCCAGATTTTAAAGTTTAAAGACTTGCATGTCGCTATCAGCAACTTGGAGTTAGATGCTCCTATGGACACATCCTGAGCTAAACATGTAATTCTAATAAGGATGTACATAATTGTTTTGAATGCTGACCTTGCTCGAAATGAATTGTCCGATATCTTTGAATAGCCTTGAGAGGCTATTATTGCCTGTAAAATAGATAACTGAGGCTTAGTAGAAGAGTTTGATTCACTATTGGACTCCTTAGATATGCTGTTAAATTAATTCTTCCTACTATCGGGGACACTATGAAAGTGTTGCATTCCACACAACAGGGGACACATATCGGTTTCCTTCTGAATGTTCCAGACTCCAACTCCCAACAGTAAAACTGTAGCCAGTCCTTGTCAGAGGAAAATATTTCACCCTGAACTAAATGAGGTCTTAGATCGTGGCGTTTCCAAACAGCATTATCTTTAAGGTGCGAAAAAAAAGAAGAAATAAAATCCCGGAAAACATATTCTAATGAAAAACAAGCTTTAATACAAAAATAATAAAACAAAGAAATAAACAAATCTATCTAATTGTTACATTTTGGCAGAAACAATTTGTCTACCAGCTTCCTGGCAGACGGACAAAGATCAAAAGGGAAGAAGTCTCTGGAATGTGTAAAGAGCAGGCGCAGTACATCATTGCTGATAAGACCAGGTTATGACCTGCGCAGTAATTCATCAGTTCATCTATTCAGTTCAAGCTAGCAAACAATTTAACGCAGTGACAGTCCTCAACTTATGACCATACTCGAGACTGGAATTATGATCATAAGTCGTTGCAGTCATTGAGGCGTCGTGTCCAGAACCAATTTTGTGACAATTTTTTAAATGGCTGTTAAACAAATTCATTGCATGATTATTATTATTTTTTTGCCAACCATTGGAACGAAATGCCAGAAACCGATTTTAAAAAACGAGGCAAATTGTGGTCACATGACTTTCTGTGGGATGCTGCAAATGGCCATAAAGGAAAACTGGTTGCCAAGCCCCCAAAATACATTTACATGACCACAGGGGGAGGGATAAGACAGTCATAACTTTGAAAATGAGTCATTAGGTTTTTGGGGGTGTTTATTGTAACTGCAAGCAGCCACTAAGTGATCAGTCATAAATTGAGGGCTACCTGTACTTTGTTGGGATATTACTAGTATACTGTATGTTTAATGAGAGTTGTATCAATTTATGGGTGCCTCAATTCTATCAGTTTATAGGTGCCCATATAATTCATTAAAAATCAAATGTTTTGATGAGTCTTTTAACTAGTTCCAGCTACTTGTATTAATATTTCTATGGACGATGTTTTTGGAAATGAGTTTCTTAAAACGTGAATCCCTTACTGTGCTGTGGGCAATTAAATCAAGATGGTTTCATCTAGGACCACATTACCATGGAAAATGTGGTGCCCAAGAGTGGAACAGAAAAGGGAATAAAGGTATGGAATGGTTAGAGAAAATAAAAGTTTCAGGCAGAGTATGTCCTCAACTCAGTTTTCCCCTGCAAATAAAACGAAGGGACAGCGTGAGCGTTCCCTTAAAATTAAGACGTTCAGATTGTTTTGTTGCATGAGGTGAATTAGAGCAAACATAGCCTTTTTAAATAAAATGTATTATTATTATTATTTTATTTTACCTGTTTAAACAACAACCAGTTAATTTTTGGAGTAAGCGAAGGAAGTCCCTCAACCACTGTGCCGACAGAGCTTTGATTGTGGTTTCACTGAAAACATGGACGTTCCTTTTCCGTTTCTGTAACGGTAGCCGTGGCTATCAGACCCTGGCCGAATACTGAGAAGTAGAGTGCATATTAAGAAGGATTTATAAGAATGATTTCTTTCTCCCTGCCAGATTTGCAGCCAGTTACCTACTCGGAGCCTGCCTTTTGGTGTTCGATAGCGTATTATGAACTAAATCAGCGAGTGGGTGAAACTTTCCACGCGTCGCAACCTTCGCTTACGGTAGATGGCTTCACGGACCCATCCAACTCCGAACGATTCTGCCTAGGTTTGCTCTCCAACGTTAACCGAAACGCCACGGTGGAAATGACAAGACGCCACATAGGTAGGGGGTCTGATCCCCTGATGAATAACCAGTCTTCTGCCATTCATAGTTCAGATTCTTCCTTTCTTTCCCCTTCTTTCTTTCTTTCTTTCTTTCTTTCTTTCTTTCTTTCTTTCTTTCTTTCTTTCTTTCTTTCTTTCTTTCTTTCTTTTTGTCTTTCTTTCTCCCTGCTTCTTTTCCTTTCTTTCTTTCCCCCCTCCCTCTCTCTTTCTCCCTGCTTCCTTCTTTCTTTCCTTCCTTCCTTCCTTCTTTCTTTCTTTCTTTCCTTTCTTTCTTTCCCCCCTCCCTCTCTCTTTCTCCCTTCTTTCTTTCTTTCTTTTTTTCTTTCTTTTTTTCTTTCTTTCTTTCTTTCTTTCTTTCTTTCTTTCTTTCTTTCTTTCTTTCTTTCTTTCTTTCTTTCCCCCCTCCCTCTCTCTTTCTCCCTGCTTCTTTCTTTCTTTCTTTCTTTCTTTCTTTCTTTCTTTCTCCCTGCTTCTTTCTTTTTTCTTTCTTCCTTCACTCCCTCTCTCTTTCTTTCTCCCTGCTTCTTTCTTTTTTCTTCCTTCCTTCCCTCCCTCTCTCTTTCTTTCTCCCTGCTTCTTCCTTCCTTCCTTCCCTCCCTCTCCCTTCCTTCAATCCTTCCTTCCTTTCCTCTCTCTTTCTCCCTGCTTCTTTTTTTCTTTCTTCTTTCTTCTCTCTTCTCTTTCCCTTATGTAAGAAACATTTAAGCAAGCAATACAAGAAGTAAAACTCACTTCTTTCATTTAGTTTCATAACTATGGCATGCTAGCTATAAAATAAAATTAGCAATCCAGCTCATTTTTAAATCGATACAAAAGGACCTAAGCGTGATGTCAGATGTTAACCTTCAGCATTTCTCTTTTCTCTGTTCCTCATTCCCCCACCCAGGAAGGGGAGTGCGCCTGTATTATATCGGTGGGGAAGTTTTTGCCGAGTGCTTAAGTGATAGCGCCATCTTCGTGCAGAGTCCCAACTGTAACCAGAGATATGGCTGGCATCCGGCCACTGTGTGCAAAATCCCACCAGGTGAGATAGGTGAAACCAAAGAAACAACACATTCAGTATATTAAAATACATCATGACCAGAGCTGTAAGGCAGATTTCTTCCAAATGATATCTTTAGATCAGGGGTGTCCAAACTTGGCAACTTTAAGACGTGTGGACTTCAACTCCCAGAATTCCCCAGCCAGCAGAGCTGGCTGGGGAATTCTGAGAGTTGAAGTCCACACGTCTTAAAGTTGCCAAGTTTGGACACCCCTGCTTTTGATCTTCTGAGTGTCAAATCCTTATTTTCTAATCAGCAGAAACTCTGCCTTGGAATATTGGGGGGATGAATTGCAGCATCTCCAAAAACTGTTTAATTTGTTTTAATGCTGCATAATCTTTAAAGGGATGGGTCCTATAATATTAACCCGGAGAGGATGCTGATAACTCGGCAATAGTAAACCCCCAGCTGTCTTTCCCCCTTCATATAGGTTGCAACCTGAAGATCTTCAACAACCAGGAATTTGCTGCTCTTCTGGCTCAGTCTGTGAATCAGGGCTTCGAGGCCGTGTACCAGCTTACCCGCATGTGCACCATCAGGATGAGTTTCGTGAAAGGGTGGGGAGCTGAGTACAGGTACTTGGTGGAGCTTTGAAGAATCCCCTTGTGGCAGGGTGGAATTGCCAAGCCTACATGTCGGGTGCAACCTTAGCCTTCCCACAGAATCTTATCTGGTCTAGCCTCATACTTGGCATTCTCTTTTCATGCAAATAGTGGCGCTTTAGATGAGGGCTCTCCAACCTTGGCAACTTTAAGACTTGTGGACCTCAGCCAGCTGAGGAACTCTGGGAATTGAAGTCCACAAGTCTTGAAAGTTGCCAAGGTTGGAGAGCCCTGCTTTAAATCACCTCGGGCTCTTTGCGAGGAACTCAAGCTCTTCTCCCACCCTGGACGGTTAAGAAAATTCCAGTGAGAGGGCTGACAAATGGCAGGCAAACTTAACTCTGTACAAAGAGAGAATATTCTCACTTAACACCCCAGCGATCCTTGAACCCGTGTGGGCAACATTTTTTAGAAGACTGAAAGTCCAATTCAGCTTTGATCTGCAGCTGGGGTGTGTGTGTGTGTTGAAAGCTGATGTCAAAGGCATTTCTAGCCTACGAAATGTCTTGCAGTTTCTCTGCCCCCTCCCCTCCCAATTTCTTCCCATTGGACTTTATAGTTCCCTTTACAACAATACAATACAATACAATACAATACAATACAATAGTAGAGTTGGAAGGGACCTTGGAGGTCTTCTAGTCCAACCCCCTGCCTAGGCAGGAAACCCTATATACCGTTTTCAGACAGATGGCTATCCAACCTTTAGATGTTGTACAGCCTGGAGCAGTGGTCATGTTTTGTAAATTAGTTCTTTTTCTTTTTTTCTTTTATGCCACACCTTTATTATTTTGATAAACACAACTCAAAAGGGATGTAGTGGCTCAGTGGCTAAGACACTGAGCTTGTTGGTCAGAAAGGTTGGCAGTTTGGTGGTTCGAACCCCTAGCGCCACGTAACGGAGTGAGCTCCCATTATTTGTCCCAGCTTCTGCCCACCTAGCAGTTGGAAAGCATGTAAAAAATGCAAGTAGAAAAATAATAACCACCTTTGGTGGGAAGGTAACAGCGTTCTGTGCACCTTCGGCCTTTAGTCATGCTGGTTACATGACCACGGAGACGTCTTCGGACAGTGCTGGCTCTTTGGCTTTGAAACAGAGATGAGCACCACCCCCTAGAGTCGGGAACGACTAACACATATGTGCGAGGGGAACCTTTACCTTTACCTAAAAACAACTTCAGGCGGCAAATACTGTATATCTATTGCTCCTTCCTTTTATTTTTCCCCTCAGTACCCTGAGAGTTGAGTTGGACTGAGAGAGAGTGACTGGCCCAGCTGACTTTCATGGCTAAAGCAGGACTAGAACTCCCAGTCTCCTGGTCTCTCTCGGGGAGCCCTAAGCCAAACTAGGCCAAACAGACCGTCTCTCGTCCTACAGAGTTTGCTAAGGAGATGTCCCATATGTGCTTGACATCTTTTAATCTTTAGTTTTAACTTTAGTTCTCTAAAGTGCCAACCTTGATTGAAAGCACATAATGCTGCAAAACAGGTATTAATTTAATGATTTAGTAAACAAATGAATACAGATACCCAGGTCACACACAATTTTTTTACAAATTCATCACATAATAAAAATCCATAAAAAATTGCACCGCACCACCCTTATTAAACACTTTTGATAACTTCCCAAACCCCATCCTACCCCCCTTTATTAAGCACTTAAGCTACACATCAGGGCTTTTTTGCTCTACCCTATGCATTATTATGTTATTCCGAAGAAAGAGAAAATGGAATCTTAAAATGTAATACGAAGGGTGGCACAGACTTTAAAGATAAACTGCCCGAAGTAAGTAGGACTTGCAATTTGTTTTGGAAAAGGGATAGTTGCTTTTTTGCACCTAGATAATAAAATTGCTCACAGTTCAACTTGCGCGGTAGGACAGATACCCCCAAGGCCGGGCTGATAGGCAAAAGAAAAACTGCACGCGAGGGAGTCATTGTCTCTTAGCAGAGTTGTGTGTGTATGTGTGGAAATAGGTTAAGTAGGGAATGGGTAGTTGCCACGAGAAAGAATGAGAAAGGGAGAAGCAAGCTGGAAAGGAAACGTACAGGTAACGGGAAGGAAAAGAAAAAGGCTCCTTTGATGACACAAGAAGAATTAAATTTGCCCTTTTGCCTTCTCAGTGAGCATTAGATTTGTAATTCCCTATGTCATTATAGGGAATTACAAATGGGGGGAACTTGATTTATAAATTACACAATCACAAAATTATTATTTCACCTTATAAAATTGGTCTTCCTTGAGATTTAGGTGAAGATAGAAGCTCCCTGGATCTCATGCTTGACTACTAGTGATATCTCCCTATGGCTTATAGGGGAAAAGTTGGCTATTTCCTCTTGAAAGATGTGTTTTTAAACTTACACTCATCAACCTGGTGTTCCTGGTAGTCTCCCACCCAGATGCTAACCAGATATTCCCCCTGCTAATCCCTGTTGCCTTTTCACGCCCTCTGTGTTGGTTAGGGATTACCAACCAGGAATCCACAAAGAGGTGGAAATTAGGTACCAGCAGTGCTGATACACGGTGGGTGGGGAAGGGGACTAGATTATTTCTTCAAGTCCTGGCCTGTAATTAAACTGGGTATGGGGAGTCCTTGACTTATGACCACAATCGAGTCCAAAATTTCTGTTGTTAAGCAAGTTAGCAACCGAACTTACTCAGGGGTGGGCTTCAAAAATTTCAGCAACGGGTTCTCTGCCCAGTTGCTGGGTGGGTGTGGCCATAGTAGGCATGGCCTAGTCAGCCTCCTGGAACCACGGTGGCGGCGGAGGGGCGTGTTTTCGCCTTCCCCAGGCTCTGGAGGCTTTCCTTGAGCCTTTGGGAGGGCGAAAACTGGCCCGGGAGAGGCAGTTTTCCCCCCCTCCAAGAGCCTCCGTGCGAGCCCTGCACTTACCTCACATCCAAAACAGGCTGCATGGAGACTCCTGGGAGGGGTGGGGTGGGAGGGGCAGGCAGGGCCAGCCAGGGATGGAATTTGGAGGTTCTCCGAATCAGCCATAACATTAGCTCTGGGTTCTCCCGAAACTGGGCGAACTCGTAGCAGCCCACCCCTGAACTTACCCCCATTTCAAAACTTACTTTTGCCCTATTTTTACAATCTTTCTTGGGCACGATTGTTAAGTGAGTCATTTGCAATTGGTTAAGCTAATAACCCAGTTGTTAAGTGCAGCTGGCTTCCCCATTGTCAGAAAGTTGCAAAAAGGACACTGCAACCATCATAAATATGAGCCAGTTCTTAATTTTGCACCTGAATTTTGATCACGTGACCACAGGGATACCGCAACGGTCGCGAGTGTGAAAAAAGGTGGTAACTCAGTTTTTCCCCCCAGTGCCATTGTAACTTTGTAGGGGCGCGAAACCATCAGTTGTAAGTCAAAGTCTGCCAGGCATTCTGTTCGGCTGGTGTTTTGTTTTCACAAATGCCGCAATGACTTTTTATTCATTCCTTCTCTGACCGCTCTCTCCCCCCACTCCCCTCCCCCCCCTTATTTTTTGCCTTTCAGGCGTCAAACGGTAACAAGCACTCCTTGTTGGATCGAGCTGCACCTGAACGGGCCTCTACAGTGGCTGGATAAAGTATTGACTCAGATGGGGTCTCCCTCAGTGCGTTGTTCTAGCATGTCGTAATCTCTGAGGGCTCCGAAGATGGGAAGTCCTGACAACGGCTCGTTCTGTCACCGTCAACGCGTGTGTGGTCTCCATGAACTGTTTTCCTAATCCCAAAAAAGTTCTGAGAGAGAGAGAGAGAGAGAGAGAGAGAGAGAAAGCACTTGAGAATCTCATCAGTTTTCAAGCACCTTGTGGATTTGGTTTCTTATACTCTGATACTAGGTGAAACGTTAGTGTATAGAAACACCTTCTCCTGAAGGAGGGAGGGACATTTAAAGACTTTTAACGGTGGTTTTTTAAAAAAATTGGGTATATATACATCGAGTGTCCTACAGGTTTACCAATAACATGGACAAGTACAGTTAGCAATAGGCCAGGAAGCCTCTCCAAAGAGTGGCGCCGTTTCTGCAGTCCTAGTTAACAGCGTCCACTGGTAGATAATACGGAGCTCCGGCTTAAGCAGACATCTCATAAAAGGCCTAAATACTTGGGTTCTCCATATTTTTTATATTTTTGTATACGTATCGGTTATGCGTGCAGGCTTTTACACTGCCCTCGAAGATGTGCTTGTTACAGAAAGCTTCCAGTTCCATTATTGTCAACTGCTGACCGTAGACACAGAGAGAGACATTAAAACTTTGGGTTTTAATCACCTGAAAGTGTGATGGAACCGAACGTGTTCCAAATAAATGAAATTCCTTCACCTTCCTCACTCCCTCAAACGATCAAATCCGGTTTGAATTAGGACACACCCTGTCCATTCAGCAAATGCATCCGTTGCTGGCAGTCCCTGCTGTGGTCCTTCAGTTTCGCTTTGTATCATTTACGCACTAATGGAGTAGTGTCATTGTAGGTCAGTTTGGTTTTTATAACCAATGAAACAAATCCAAATTTCTTCCTAACCGGTGAGTCAGTCAACTTTCTTCCTCGTCCCCCTTGCTGCCTCCCGGACATGAAAGTCTCCCTTATCCGTGATTAGTAGATTTTGCTCCCGGTTTCAAATCCTACTTAAGAAAGACGGCAGGATATTATTCGTCTCTGAGAACGAGATTGTCAGGTGCGGCTTGACTGATCCTTCTTTCCCGATCAGGAAGAGGGCTTGCATCCTCTTCCTTAAATGCCTCCATCAGCCCTCTGTCTAATACACCATCGGATGTTCACAGTGGACCTGCAATGCCTGCCTTACTTCCCTGAAAATAGTATTTTTTATGACGTGTTTGCTTGCTGGGCTTCTAAATCAAATCAACGAAGGGGAAGGCCAAGCAGGCGACTGCTTTCTTCTGTTATTTCCCCCAAGTCTTCCTGGAGTCCGAGGAGAAGGAAGGGCATGAGGAGGCGGAGAAACGAGGTCACCACGCCTCCTGTTTCATTGGAGAGGAGATCCCTGCTTCACAATTTCCTTCTTGCAGATGGCAAAACAGGCTTTCTGGGTGGGTCGTACGGAAGGGGTGTTGCACCAAAGTTTTTCTTTTTTCTTTTGAAGGATAGAATTGAGCCACGAGCGTTTACGATAGGATCTTGCAGAAGCAGCGGCGGCGGCGGCTTCTGTGGGTTGCTTATTGCTTGACCAAAGGAACAACCTCCACAGTACATGTTAGGGTGAATCTTAGGACACTCCTACATCTGGACCTTGCTTTAAAAAAATATTTTGAATTATATTCTACAGATAGGTCTTTGTTGGGTAAGGGTTGGGAAAACTGTACAGAAGCGTTCTTCTGACTTGAAAAAGTATACATCTTACTAACCATCTTGTGATCTAGCTGTCTGTCCTCTTCGTCGTGGCAGTAGCAGGATTGCCTTTTGTCTTGTTTCTTTTCTTCACCCCCCTCGCAACCCCTGTCTCCCCCCCCCCCCAAAAGGTTACTTTGCACTAGTCTTGTACTTCGTAAGTACACCTAGTGGCAATTCTAGCTTTGACAACTAATGTTTGGCCAGTGTTAAGCTTTCTAATCGGCTGCCTGAACCTGAAAGGCAACGAGGGATATTTTTTTATGCCGTAACAAAATAGGGCATAAGAAGCAATACCAAAAATTTTTGAAAAAAAATAATGCCGGTGGGAGGGTGGGTGGGAACTCAAGTGTGGGCCGGGCAATTCAGAAGAATGGGCAAAGAGTTACCAATTCGTGTAGTTTTACCAGTAGCCTCATGTATTGGTAGAACTTGTAAAACTAAGAGGGAAGCTTTCATCTGTGTTGCATTTGCCTAATATGTGAATACACTAATAAAAGTTTTAATTCTCACTTTTGTTTGTGTGGTGGTTTGGTGGGAAGGTTCTAGTCCGGGGTGTCAAACTCAAGGCCCATGGATCGCGTCTGGTCCATGGAGTGCTTGGATCAGGCCCATGGGGCTGCCCTGAAAAACTGAAGGAAGGACCCGTTCCGTCTGCCAGTGAAAACGGAGCTCGGGAGGGCTGGGTGCGGCTCTCTCGAGCTCTGTTTTCGGCTGTGACAGGCTCCTGAAGCCCTCTGCCAGAGAAAACTGAGCGTGGCTCTCCCAAGCTCCATTTTTGGCTGCAATGGGCTCCTGTGGCCCTCTGCCAGAGAAAACAGCTCAGGATGGCTGCGTTCGGCCTCCCGACCTCTGCTTTTGGCTGTGATGGGCTCTTGCAGCGCTCTGCCAGCAAAAATGGAGGTCAGAAGGGCTGCGCGTGGCCCTCCCGAGCTTCGCTTTAGGCTGCAATGGCCTCCTGCAGCCCTCTGCCGGCGAAAACGGAGCTCGGCCCTCCTGAGCTCCGTTTCCAGCTGCAACGGGCTCCCGCATGTGGCCCTCCTGGGCTCCGCTTTCCCTGGCAGAGGGCTGTAGGAGCCGGTTACAATAAAAAATGTAGCCCGTGAGGACCACATGAAGGATGCAGGATGTTGAGCTGGCCACACCCACTCGGCCCCCCCAAGATCAAACACAACCCTGATGCAGCCCCCAATGAAATGGAGTTTGACACCCCTGACTGTTGGAAAGCTCGGAATAAACGGGGGTCCTAAGGTGTGATGATCTGGGTGCCAGATCGGAAGAGAACTCCATGACAACCCATCTGGATATGATCCCATATCTGTAACTGAGCCAAGGCAGGCGGGGCTCAAGAGGTGAGCCCAGAACATGTGTCTGAAGTGTCCCTTCGTCTCTCAGGCTAACCATCTGAATTCTGATGCCCCAGCATGGAGCGATGGTGGCCCTTTGGGAGCCTTGGAGAAGGGACATCAGAAGCCCTTGAGCAGGGGAGGGCTGTCAGCTCGATAAAATCATCCGTGAGAGGCTTGTTCCACCTCCATACAGTGAGGAAGGTGGGGTTTTGATGTGATTTTTAATGTTGGTGTGACAGAGAGCGGCCGTATAAACTTCCTTGGGGACTTCACTCCGCCCAGTGGATATCGCAAGATTGTAGTCAGAGGAAAAATGGCAGATGGGAATGCTGGAGTCTGCCTTAACAATCTTGGTGCGAAGGCTGGATAGAAATAGAATTAAATGTTTGTTGTTAGAATTAAACATAGCTTTATTACTTTTAAAAATAAACTAGCAAACATGCCTAAATACACGTTCCTCCTATTTTCCTCACAACAATCCTATGCGATGGGTTGGGCTTAGAGAGAGGGGCCGGCCGAAAGTGACCTAGCCAGTTTTCTATGCCTAAATCAGGACTAGAACTCACGTCTCCTGGTGATTGGCTCAAGGTCTTATTTTTGAGGTGCTGGGGGTGGCCAGCATGGTCACCTCACGGCTGCTGCTGTGTTGCTATATTTTCGGGGGAGGGCTTATTTTAGCGCATGTGCTTAAAAGCCCGATTGGGCTTATTATCCGGGGAGTTCTTATTTTCATGAAAACGGTAGCTGGATGGTCTTATGCCCCTTTTGAGTTTTTGCAACGGGTGGCAGTTCAAAGTATCTGCTTCAAATATTTTCCCCCCCCTAGTAATGTTGCAATTAAACATTGGAGACAGTAAGGAAAGCAGAATCTCAGACCAAAAATCTGGCTCATGTCTCTGCAAGAAGAAATCCTGACTCTTCTCGTTTCCGTGATGTTTCCATGTTCACAGTTGGTCTAAAATGCCTGCAATTAATTGATTTGCGGCTGCAATGGAAATCTACCCTTTAAAAAGAAAAATTGCACAGGGTTTCCCAACCCGTTCTTTTTCCTTGCTCCATGTTTACAACATAAAAACTCCCAAATAGCTTTCCATAACTTCCTCTCTATTAGAAGAATTGTCCTGAGAGTAATTAGGGTTGGCTATTGTAGTCTGCACCCAGAAGAGGGATGCCTATTGGAATGGAAAGGGTGGCGGGGAGGGAGTAGGAAAATCAAGGAATAATTTTATTTAGCTTTAATTGAGTTCAGCGAAATTACTTCCTCTCTTTTTCAATCTGGGCATTGCCAGGGTGACTGCATGTTGAAAAACAGGACTCTTCCATTGAGTGCATTGGTGTGTTTTTGAGGTTTTAATGATCTCCAGACTGGTCTGTTTTGGGATGTGTGTGTGTGTGTGTGCGCGCACACTTTTGAGCTGTTTTATTTTTAACCCAGGTTTTCCATTGCCAGTTAAGCTTGAATTGATGCATCCTATTAAAAAATTCCTCCGTCCCCATGCTGCTGGTATTTCTTTTAGCACACTGCAGCTTATTTTGAAATGTCGATCTAAAAAAACCCTCAGATTTATAAGAAGTTGGCATTGCGTGATGAAGCCTAATCCCGAACAGACATTTTAACTGTGGAACTTGTGTTCAAGTGCATGGCCTGAGATAGCAAAGTTTGAAACGGTGAAAGAGCTTTTTGTACGCAACCAGAGCGATGACAATTTTAGTCCTACATAGAACACAGGATACCAGAGTTGGAAGGTACCTTGGAGGTCATCTAGTCCAACTTCCTGCACGAGCAGGAGAATCTATACCATTTCAGACAAGTGGTTGTCCAGTTTCTTCTTAAAAACCTCAGCACCCACAACTTCTGGTGGCGAGCTGTTCCACTGGTTAATTGTCCTCACTGTCAGGAAGTTTCTCCTTAGTTCTAGGTTGCTTCTCTCCTTGATGAGTTTCCACCCATTATTTCTTGCCTCGCCTTCTGGTGGTTTTGGAGAATAGTTTGTCCCCCTCATCTTCTAACAAGCAAAGTCTATGGGGAAGCCTGATTCACTTTGTGACTTAACAAGATTCACTTAACAACTGTGGCCAGAAAGGTTGAAAAATGGAGCAAATCTCACCTTACAAATGTCTCCCTTAGCAAAAGAAATTGTGGGCTCAATTGTGGTCATAAGTTGAGGACCACAGGTAAAAGCAGTGACTTCTGACTTTTTTTCAGTGCAGTAGAAATTTTTTTAAAAATCACAATCTCAACCTTTTGCTTTGCATTTCTACACATTTAAGCGTAGAAATGGCTAACTTCACAACTGCAGGGATTCACTTAATGATGTTGGCAACAGAGGGTGTAAAATGAGGCAAAACTCAATGAATAAATGCCTCCCTTAACAACATAAATTTGAGGAGCAATTGGGGTCATAAGTCCAGGACTACATCTAAAGACTCTCGCCGTTGTCACATCGCAACATGTTCCTGAGTAAAGCAATGTACTTATTTATCAGATGTCCGTGCTGCTTTATCTAGTCTGGAAATAAAATCGGTTGATGACATCTGATGTAGGGAAACCTCAAACAAATAAAATATTCACCCATCTCACAAAAATGACTCTGGGCAGCGTAGAAGGACTGAAAACAACCATCTAACCACAAATGCCGTGCCTGAAGTCACAAGCGAAAACCCACATTAACCGGCTTTATGGGTAGAGCTCGGCTACCCATCCAGCCCCAAAGCCTGGAGGAATAGCGACCTCCCATGGAAGGCTAGGAGCATAGGGCCCCTCCATACCTTTGAAGGAATTTTGTTCCATGGGATGCTGTGGGTCTTGCCACAGAGATGGATGGCTCAGTTCTTGGATTCCACGGGATGAACCTTTAATGACCGGGTACAATTCAAGATGCTGTGTTGTGGCCTGTCGAACGCCCCCCACCCACCCCCCAGCAGCTGAATCAGATGAGGAGGTGGGGGAATCAGGTCAGGGTTAGCATCAAGGAAATCTAAGAGCTCTGAGGCCCTTTAAAGATGTATCTGGTTTGGGACCAGGTTATCCAAAGGAGGGAAGGAAGGAAAAGAAAAAGAAAGGAAGGAAAAGAGAAAGAGAGGAAGGATGGAAGGAAGGAAAAGAGGAAGAGGAAGGAAGGAAAAGAGAGAAAGATGAAAGATGGAAAAAAGCGAAGAAGGAAGGAAGAAGGGAAGGGAGGGAGGAAGAGAGAAAAGAAAAAGAAAAGAAAAGGGAAGGGAGGAAAGAAAGGGAAAGATGAAGGAAAAAAGAAAAAGGAAAGATGAAAGAAAGAAGGAAGGAAGAAAGGGAGGGAGGTAGAGAGAAAAAAAGAAAAGAGAAGGGAAGGAAGGAGGGAAAAAGGGAAAGATGAAGGAAGGAAAAAGAAAAAGGAAGGAAGAAGGAAGAAAGGAAAGAAGGGAGAGGGAGAGAAAAGAGAAAAAGAAAGAAAAGGGAAGGAAGGAAAAGAGGGAAAGATGAAGGAAGGGAGGAAGAGAAAAAGAGACAGGAAAGAAAGAAGGACGGAAGGAAGAAGAAGGAAGAAAGGGAGAGAGGGAGAGAGAAAGAAAAAGGCAGGCAGGCAGGAAGGAAAAGAGAGATGAAGGAAGGAAGGAAGGAAGAGAAAAAGGTGAAGGAAAGAAGGAACAAAGGAAAGAAGGAAGAAGAAAGGAAGGAAGGGAGGAAGAAGAGAGAATGAAAAAGAAGAAAGAAAGAAAGAAAGAAAGAAAAGTCATCTGGAAGATCTTATTCCTGCTCTCTAAGCACTAGGAAGAAAGCAATGACAAACTACTTCTGAAATCTTTTCAAGAAAATTGCAGTGATTAGTCCAGGAAGTTGCTAAGAGTCAGCATTAATTCAAAAGTCTCTGCGCACGCACACGCACACACGTACACGCGCGCGCGCACACACACGTACACGCGCGTGCGCACGCACACACACACACACACACACACACACACACACACACACACAGAGGCACACCTTAAAAAAAAAAAACCCAGACTGAAAAACACTCAGCTCTCTGGACTGAATTGACAGTTCCCATACATTAAACAAGCATAAGCTGCTCCTTTCATCATGCCTTTCTCTCGGAAACTTTTTCCACTGCCATTTTAAAATTGAATTTGGAACATTTAAAAAAAGAAAAAAAAAAGGCTCGAGACTCTAATCATGGAAATTTAAATTGGGGATTGTCTAAACCCAGAGTCAAGCGGCCTTAGAGAGTGGGGGAAGCAAATGAAATCCACATTTCATAAACAGGCATGTTGGATTTGCAAAAGCAGATCTTGGAAAAAGGGCTCCAGGTCCTTTGGAGAGGAGGAGATTCTTGCGACTTGATAAGCAGCCTGTATCGTTTGCTGAGCGTTGAGTGTGTCCTGGTTTTTGTTTTTGCTTTAAATCAGGGGTCCCAACCTTTTGGACCTCGGGGACCACTAAATTCATAATTTTATATCCCACGGACCACTAATATGATCTGCTTAATGACCAGCTGGGTGGGCGTGGCTAGGTGGAGGGGGTGTCATGTGATTGGGTGGGCGTGGCTAAGTGGAGGGGGTGTCATGTGACTGGGTGGGCTTGGCCAACTCAATGTTACTCACATCGAGGGGCACCTCGCTGGCTTCTACTCACCCCTCCCCTCCAAGCCCCTCCTTGCCTGACCGCCCGGGCTCCTTAGGGCCCCAAAAGAAAGCAGTTGCTGGAGCTAAGCAGCCACTATGAGAAAGAGTTGGCAAAACAGCTCAGTTCAACTTGGATCTGACCGAGAAGGAGGCTCAGCAGAAGCACCTCACTGAGGACTACGAGCATAGGCTTTCCAAGCAGAGGGAAGACCTGCGGGAGTGCAAGGCCAGGTACCAGCGCCTGGAGGCTCACTGGGCTGAGATGGTCAGTCAGTTCCAGGCCATGATGCAGTCCCACTGGAACGAGGCCCTCTGGCTCTTTGCCACCAGCGGCTCTTCCCTCCAGCCTTCACCCAAAGCCCCCCACCAGGAGGTTGAAGCAGACCCCAAGTCAGAATTTCTTCCCCCCTCCGACCTGCACAAAAAGACCCCAAAGGGGGAGACTCTCTGCAGCAACACAAGCGTTCACTGCACGTATCCGTCCCAGGGGGCGTAGTTTGAGGACCCCTGATTTAGTGCAATATAAAAAAATGCAAATAATTTTTCTGCAGACCACCGGTTGGTAACCACTGCTTTAAATCACCATTGGAAGTGCTGTATCCTTCCGGGAAACACCCAGAGACCTCAAACAGACCATTGGCAAAAGGGGAGTATACCTTCAATCATAGTACGGGTGGTCCTTGACTTACGACCACAATTGAGCCCCAAAGTTTTGTTGGAAAGCGAGAAAATGATTCAGTGAGTTTTGCCCCATTTTACGGCCTTTCTTGCTGCCGTTCTTAAGTGAATCACTGCAGCTTAAGAAAATAACTAGAGTTGGAAGGGGCATCTTTTTCATATATGAAGTTAGTCGCCACAGTCGTTAAGTGAAATCTGGCTTCCCCATTGATTTTGCTCGTCAGAAGGTCACAAAAGAGGAGCACATGATTCTGCAACCGTCATAAACACGAACCGTCTGCCAAGCATCCAAAATTTGATCATGTGATCATGGGTAGTGTGAAAAACAACAACTTGTTTTTTCTAGGAACATTGTAACTTCAAATGCTCACTAAATCAATGTTTGTAAGTCAAGGATTACCTGTAATGTAATTTTCTATATTTGGGGCAGTGGTGGGTTCCTGCTGGATCGCACCGGATCGCGCGCGCTCCCTTTCAGCGCTCCACCTGGCTCTTCGCTCCCTTTTTTCCGCTGAAACCGGAAGTACAGTCTTGCCCCGCCCCTGGCGAAGCAACGACGCCTTCTGCGCTCCCCCAGCTCGGCTGGGAACGGAGATGTTTCCTCAGCGGAGCGGAGCGCCTTTTTTTTTTTTCAGGCGCTCCGCTCCGCTGAGGAAAAACTCTCCGTTCCCAGCCGAGCTGGTGGAGCGCAGACAGGCGTCGTTGCTTCGCCAGGGCTTTTTTTGTACTTCCGGTTTCAGCGCCGGAAGGGAGCGCGAGAGCCAGGTGGAGCGCTGAAAGGGAGCGCGCGCAAGCCAGGTGGAGCGCTGAAAAGGGAGCGCGCAAGCCAGGTGGAGCGCTGAAAGGGAGCGCGCGCGATCCGGTTTCCCTCTCGATCCGGGAGGAACCCACCACTGATTTAGGGGATCAAAAACATTATGCTCTTCTAGTATATTTCATGCATCTTATTTGATTTTCCTAAAAGCACCTAAAAGGCCATATATTCCAAGTTAAGGCTGACATTTCCATCCCACCAGAGTTTTGAGGATACACTTACATATTAATGTCATGCCTGCAAGCCATCTTTTCTTTTGGACTTCAGTCCTGTCACACTTTCTACTGTTACTTCCTATTGTGGGGAAAGGGGAGGGGGAGATTATACGGAGTTGAGTGATATGTAGCCATAATAACATTCTTCTTAGAAACTCAAGGTGGTCTTTGTCTCTGCACCTGGCCGGAACTGGATGGGAGGAATCTGCCTTCGTGGCAGTGGAAGATTGGACCATGTGATGAACTGGTGGGTGTTGGGGCAGGATCTTGAACTTTCAACTGAGTGGGAAAACCTGGAAGCTTTCAGATTCGGGTTTTCCCAGATGTGCCAACATGGCTCTTTTAATAAGTTGGAACTTTGAGGAATCTTTTGCCTCGGACTCCGATTTTATATTGGATGCTATTTGGAACCCTGACAATTAACAGAGTTGGAAGGGACCTTTAGGTCATCTAGTCCAACCCCCCCAAACAGGAGATCCTGCACCATTTCTGACAAATGCCAGTCCAGTCTCTTCTTGAAAGCCTCCAGTAATGAAGCTCCCACAACTTCCGAAGGCAATTTCTGTTCCATTGGTTAATTGCTCTCACTGTCAGAAAATTTCTCCTTATTTCCAGGTTGAATCTCTCCTTGATCAGTTTCCATTCATTCCTCCTTATCTGGTCTTCAGGTGCTTTGGAAAATAGCTGGACCCCTCCTCTCTGTGGCAGTCCCTTAAATATTGCAACACTGCTATCCTGTCTCCCCTGATCCTTCTCTTCATTAGACTAGCCATGCCCAGTTCCTGCAACAGTTCATCGTATGTTTTAACCTTCAGTCCCCTAATCATCTTTGTTGCTCTTCTCCGCACTCTTTCTAGAGTCTCCACATCTTTTTTATAGTGTGATGGCCAAAACTGGATGCAGGATTTTAAGTGTGGTCTTACTAAGGCTTTGTAGAGTAGTATTAGTACCTCACTTGATCTTGATTGTATCCCTCTGTTAATGCAATTTAGGATTGCATTGGCTTTTTTGGCTGCCGCTGCACACTGTTGGCTCATATTTCCTTGGTTGTCCACTAAGACTCCAAGATCCCTCTCACAATTGCTGCTCTTAAGCCTGGTTGAGAAGACCGGTCATAAGTCACTTCTTTCAGTGCCATTGTTACTTTGTGTGTGTCACTGCGTTAATTGGTTTGTTTAGCTGTGCTGAAATTTAATGCGCAGGTCTACAGTTCTTTTCTGCAAGTGATTTAGTGCGCCTGCTCATTCACATTCCTTAACTTTCTCTTTTGATCTTCCGTTCGCCTGCCAAGAAGGTGGCAGGCACATAGCTCTTGCCAAAATGCTTCGGGTTTATTTTTGCTTGTCTTCAAAAGTATGCTACCAGGAAAAGCCACAGTCCACGCTTCGTTAATTCAGGGTGGAACTCCCCCCTGACAGTGTGGTTGCTAAAAGAATGGTTGTAACTAGAGGACTACCTACCTCTAAAGAGCTGGTTCTACCATTGGGTAGAGAAGGAAAGTGGCTGATCTCTTGGTGAGACTTCTAGTTGCTGATCTTCTCGAGAGCTTATCTTTCACCCTGCACATGAGCACCTAAATTAATATGATGGTTTCACCATCTCCTAAAGCACCAAACTCCTAAAGATTCGACAGATTCAAATTTGAGTGATGAAAATCAATGGCTGAGTTCATGTAATGATCAGCTCCCTTTCTCATTGGCCCACAACATTTTGGGCACCAGGTTCCATGGAGAAAGGTTTTTTCCCCACAGACCGGAAGGGGTGTGGTTTCATGCGCTGCCTGCATCCCGCAGGCGGGCCTTTGCTTGTTTGCGCAGCTCAGTTTCTGGCACGCCCCGCCCCAGTCCTGCTCCACGGATTGGGGGTTGGGGACCCTTCCCTAACTCATAACTTTGGAAGACCCAAATGCATAGGTACAGAAGCCATGTTACCCTGGCTCAACAGTAGTAACTGTGAGACAGATCCACCATATTTTTCGGAGTATAAGACGCAATGTTAGCGTTCTAAATACCATGCAGAATTAAATCATTGTCCAAGGCAAAATCATTCTTAAAGGTCCAATTTATTCTACAGGCAAGTTAGCACCTCTATGGAAAAATTCCAACTCTGATTTGCATCCTGGAATTCCACCCAGTTGAAAGTTCATGATCTATCCCCACACCCACAAATCCATCACATGTTCCAATCATCATCTTCCACGCTGGCATCTACACCCCTCTGCTTCTGATCAGGTGTTGAGGTGCGGAGACAAAAGATGACCTTGAGCTTCTATAAAAGAATGTCAACAATACATTCCACAATCCTACTCCTTTCTATTCCCCCCTCCCAACTACTGCAATGATTTAATTCTGCATGGTATTTAGAACGCTAACACGCACCTTTTTCCCTCAAAAAAGAAGCTGAAAATCCGGGTGCATCTTATACACTGAATACAACATTTTTTGCCTCCCGAAATGCCGCCCCCTTCACCAAAAAGGCCATGCAGAGCCTTTAGGAGCCTTGCAGAGTGCTCCTGGGGGCTGGGGAGGGCAGAAATGAGCGAAAAACGGGCCATATTTTTGCTCAATTTTGCCCCCTCCCCCAGCCCCCAGGAGCACTCTATAAGCCTCCTAAAAGTTATCCATGCCCTTTTTTTTAAACAAAAAACCAGGCCCGTTTTCGTGAAAAATGGGGCATTTTTTGCTCGTTTTTGACCTCCCACCCCACCCTGCCAGGAGCACTCTACAAGCCTCCTAAAGGCTATTCATGCCCTCTTTTTTTTAAAAAAAAACCAGGCCCATTTTCACGAAAAACAGGCCGTTTTGGGGAGGTCTGCAGAGTGCAAAAACTTTTTTTTAAAAATTGCCTCTTCAAAACCTTGATGTGTCTTATACTCCGGTGCGTCTTATACTCTGAAAAATACGGTAAATGTCCTAGTACAGGACTTGGCAACCTTAAACACTCAAAGAGCCACAAAGGTTCTATCCCAGTGATGGCTAACCATTTTGTCCTTGCGTGCCCACACCCAAAATACAATGCGCGTGTGCGCACACACACACACAGACGCCCTGCTCATGTGCGTGCGACCCACCCACCCCATAAATTGGACATTTATTTATCCAGAACAGCATAGGGTCTTCTGTTTGGGCAGCAGGCTGGACTACAAGACCTCCAAGATCCCTTCCAACATTCTTATTCTGTAAATGTAAATTCTGGCATTTCTGTTCCAAACCCTGATATACTTCTCCCAAAAACACATTGCTTCAATAATAATAACAACTTAGTACCTTGCTCAATAGTAGTGACTGTGAGAGGGATCTTGGAGTCCTAGTGGACAACCATTTCAATATGAGCCAGCAGTGTGCAGCAGCTGTCAAAAAAGCCAACACAGTTCTAGGCTGCATCAACAGAGGTATAGAATCAAGATCACGTGAAGTGTTAATACCACTTTATAATGCCTTGGTAAGGCCACACTTGGAATACTGCATTCAGTTTTGGTCGCCACGATGTAGAAAAGATGTGGAGACTCTAGAAAGAGTGCAGAGAAGAGCAACAATGATGATTAGGGGACTGGAGACTAAAACATGTGAAGAACGGTTGCAGGAACTGGGTATGTCTAGCTTAAGAGAAAGAAGGACTAGGGGAGACATGATAGCAGTGTTCCAATATCTCAGGGGATGCCACAAAGAAGAGGGAGTCAAGCTATTCTCCAAAGCACCTGAGGGCAGAACAAGAAGCAATGGGTGGAAACTAATCAAGGAGAGAAGCAACTTTGAACTAAGGAGAAACTTCCTGACAGTTAGAACAATTAATCAGTGGAACAATTTGCCTCCAGAAGTTGTTAATGCTCCAACACTGGATGTTTTTAAGAAGATGTTGGACAACCATTTGTCTGGTGTAGGGTTTCCTGCTTGAGCAGGGGGTTGGACTAGAAGACCTCCAAGGTCCCTTCCAACTCTGTTATTCTATTCTACTCCAACTACTACTACACCTCCTCTCTACAGCAAAAGGAAGATATTTTGAAGAACGGTCCCAAAGGTTTGCTACCAAGCAGAGAGATAAGATGGCCATGCAATGTCATCATTGTTAACCCAGAAAGACCTGAAGATAAGAGGAGGCCCCAAGCGTAAGCTTGAAAACCTTCTCGGAGAAGCGATTTGTCAACAAAGGCAAAGTTGTGTCTCGGTTATCCAAGGCCTTTGGCGCTAAGCATCACGCGTGACATGGATGGGAGCCGGAGCAAGGCAGGAGAGAGAGAAAAAAATGTTTTGAAATTTCGCCGTGGGAGACCGAAGATAAGGCTGGATGGTAGACCTTTTGGAGAAAGGGTGGGCTGATACAGCTGGAGCTGCTGGAGCAGGTTACCAAAACAAACGTCACGGGAGGCAGAAAGGAGACGAGATCACAGGACGTTGTTGATGATGGGGAAGAAGATGGGATGGAGAATTGTTGGCAACGATACCACAACAACCTTGTTTTGCATTGTTCTTCAAGATAGAATAGAGCAGGGGTGTCCAAACTTGGGAACTTTAAGACTTGTGGTCTTCAACTCCCAGAATTCCCCAGCCAGCCATGCTGGCTGGGGAATTCTGGGAGTTGAAGTCCACAAGTCTTAAAGTTCCCAAGTTTGGACACCCCTGGAATAGAGTTTGGGGAACGGTAGAAGGACAGCGCGATCACTTTGGTAACCTTGGCGCTCTGCTCCTTGAAATTCAGGTCATGGTAAGGAGACCTTAGAATTGTGCATGGGTGAGGTTTTGCTTGTGGTGGAGAAAAATAAGACAAAATGGAGGCTAAACCCCCTTCCTTCCTGTCTTTTGGACAGGAGCAGAGATCGGACCTGGTCATCTCTTCGTCCAATCCTATCAAATGCAAACTGATCTCCCTGGGGCAGTTAAAGTCCCTCTGTTTCAAAGAGGAGCCCCCCCCCACCTGTTCACAATACAGCTCAAGGAGAGACCTTGTAGGTGGCTCAGTGGCTCAGACACTGAGCTTGTCGATCCGAAAAGTCGGCAGTTTGGCTGTTTGAATCCCTAGCGTTGGGTAACGGAGCGAGCTCCCGTTACTCGTCCTAGCTTCTGCCAACCAAGCAGTTTGAAAGCACGTAAAAAATGCAAGTAGAAAAATAGGAACCACCTTTGGTGGGAGGGCAACAGCGTTCCGTGTACCTTCGGTGTTTAGTCATGCCAGCCACATGACCACGGAGCCCAGGGGATCAACCTAATTTCCAAAGCAACTGAGGGCAGGACAAAAAGCAATGAATGGAAACTAATCAAGGAGAGAACCAACCTAGAATTAAAGAGAAATTTCCAGACAGTGAGAAAAATCAACCAGTGGAATAGCTTGTCTCTCAAAATTGTGGGTGCTTCATCATTGGAGGTACAATACAATAATACAATAGCAGAGTTGGAAGGGACCTTGGAGGTCTTCTAGTCCAACCCCCTGCCTAGGCAGGAAACCCTATACCATTTCAGACAAATGGCTATCCAACATCTTCTTAAAGACTTCCAGTGTTGGGGCATTCACAACTTCTGGAGGCAAGTTGTTCCACTGATTAATTGATCTCACTGTCAGGAAATTTCTCCTTAGTTCTAGGTTGCTTCTTTCCTTGATTAGTTTCCACCCATTGCTTCTTGTCCTGTCCTCAGGAGAATAGCTTGACTCCCTCTTCTTTGTGGCAACCCCTGAGATATTGGAAGACTGCTATCATGTCTCCCCTAGTCCTTCTTTTCATTAAACTAGACATGCCCAGTTCCTGCAACCGTTCTTCATATGTTTTAGGCTCCAGTCCCCTAATTATCTTTGTTGCTCTTCTCTGCACTCTTTCTAGAGTCTCAGAGGTTTTTAAGAAGATATTGGATTTGTCCAGAATGACACAGATCTCCTTCTCAAGCAGGGAGTTGGACTAGAAGACCACCAAAGTCCCTTCCAAGTCCGTTATTCTGTATTCTGTATTTTACAGTGGAAATCCCAAAGGTGCTTTTTTCAAGAGGCAGCTGGACTTTCTGTTTTTTTTTCTTTGAAGACGTTTTGCTTCTCATCCCAAGAAGCTTCTTCACCTCTGAAGAAGCCGATGAAGCTCCTTGAATGAGAAGCGAAACATCTTCAAAGAAAAACCAGAAAGTCCATTTGCCTCTTGAATAAGCACCTTTAGGACAACCATGGCCTGGGTTACTGAGAATCTCCATGGACATTTACAGTGGAAAGCGCATTCATAGAAGTCTTGGTTTGGGCATATTTGCTGGATTGGTGCAGCATGCTAGATTAAGCTTGTTAGTTGTGTGAATGAGACCATCACATGAAGGCACACTACAATCTATTTGTTGTTTGGTGAACCTGAATGGAATGAATGAATTCTGTTTAAAATGGGGCAGAGAAGAACTGGGATGTTGGATTACTAAAGGTTACTATTAGCTGTTATACATCACGTCGCCACATGATGGCAGCACATAATCGGAAGTGACTTGGAGTCTACCATAGAAATGGAAGCATCACTGAAAGCAAATGAAACCCAACAGTTGGGTTACAGCTCCCATCCTGCTAATTGCATTGTTTTCCCTTCCTGAGAAAAGCGATTAGCCTTTTCTTTTAATAATTATAGGAACACAATGGTATCCCGGCCTCTTTGGCTGTACCTCCAGGGCACGGGGAAAATATCGCATTCGAGCCGTAGAAATTGCAGTTGCTAATTTAATGGCCTACAAAATAACTTCCTGCAAGATGACTGAATTATTCTCTACTAACTACGCCACTTTCCTTCCTTCTGAGGTTCTAAGGTTATATTTCCTCCACCTACTCATCTATTTACCCCCAAATTGGAAAAATATATAGCATTTTTTTGAGGGGGGGGGCAGTAAGAGTGTACAGCAGGGGGAATCCAACCTTGGCAACTTTTAAGACTTGTGGACTTCAATTGCCAGAATTTTGAGAGTTAAAAGTCCACAAGTCTTAAAGTTGCCAACATTGGACAGCACTGCGGTACAGTGTGGGTACATTTCAGTGGTGGGTTCCTACTGGTTTGAACTGGTTTGGCCCAACCGGGAGTGGATTGGCAGCCTAGATCGCTGGAACCGGCAGCGACCCAGGCCCGCCATGCTCCCAAACCGGTTTCCCCAGTTGGCGCCGTCAGCACGGCCATTTTGTTTTTCAGCTCTGCGCGTGTGCAAAACAATTTTTATTGCACTGCGCATGTGTGTGTAGCGCGCATCAAGCCCGCGCAGAAGCGAACCGGCAGTAGTGCCTGCCGAAACTCACTCCTGGTACATTTCTATGATATAGTTGGCAATGCTAGGAAATTGCTGCTAAGAATGTTCTGTGCCCTACAAACGCGCTACAAATTAATTTCATTTCTCAAAAGCGCCCGTTCACAAGGTATAGAAGTGTTCAAACGTAAAATGACTTCTAATCAGACTTCTAGACTACTGATTAGACTTTGCAAAGTCTTATACTGTTGCAGTTAGGACAGGAATAGATGAAAAGAGTTGGAAGGGACCTTGTAGGTCATCTAGCCCAACCCCCCAACCCCAAACAGGTGGTATTCTATAGGTGGTATTCGGGTGAACCCACCCACCCTGGCTTCAAGATGGCATATGAAGCCTCATTTTGGATGCTGTGAGTGAGCACAGTGCATGCACGGAAGGCCGGGCGCATGTGTGGACATTTGCAGTAGGGAAAGTAAGTGAAAACCACCCCTGCTCCCACCCAAGCAGGAGACCCTACACCATTTCTGACAAATGCGAGTCCAGTCTCTTCCTGAAAGTCTCCAGTGATGAAGCTCCCACAACTTCCAAAGGCAACTTCTGTTCCACTGGTTGATTGTTCTCACTGTCAGAAAGTTCCTCTTTATTTCTAGGTTGAATCTCTCCTTGTTCAGTTTCCATCCATGATTCCTTATCTGGCCTTCAGGTGCTTTGGAAGATAGCTTGATCTCCTCCTCTGTGGCAACCCCTCAAATATTGCAACACTGCTATTCTGTCTCCCCCGATCCTTCTCTTCATTAGACTAGCCATGCCCAGTTTCTGCAACAGTTCATCGTATGTTTTAACCTTCAGTCCCCTAATCATCTTTGTTGCTCTTCTCTGCACTCTTTCTAGAGTCTCCACATCTTTTTTATAGTGTGATGGCCAAAACTGGATGCAGACTCTAGACTTATTGGGTTTAATATTCTGCACAGATCGTGATTTTCACTTTCTTGGAAAAATTACTAAATCTGACCACTTACTTTTGCCTTTCTCACTTCACACGATTTATGGTTTGTGTTATGCGAATCCAGGGAATGGGTGCATTGATACAAATCAGGGTTAGGATGAACTGTGGGGAAGGAGGTCATTACAAACCCAGTCTCTGATCTCAGTTATTAAACCCAGGTTGAGTATCAGTGGAACATATATGAATAGTTTGGAATATTAATCAAGTTGAGAACTATCTGTATTCCCCCCTCCCCCCCAAATCTCATCCATGTGGCCTTGTCTTAAATGGGGCCAGATATGGTTCAAAGGTGCACCGGATCAAAAAATTATATTAATACTTACTGGAATACACAATGGTGGAAGAGCAGATAAAGGAAACTATGCTAGCTATGCAGCAGGAATTTTGGTTATAACATAGATTTGGACAATTAACAAGACTTATGGGAAAGAAATTGAAGTTAACCCTAGCCACCTTGTATAAAGAAAACTTATACAAAACGTTCTATTGGTGGCACATCCCACCCACAAGATTAGCCAAAATTAATAAAAACTTATCGCCACGATGTTGGAAATGCAATGCTGCGCTAGGAACCTTTTGCCATATGTGATGGGAGTGCTCGAAAGTTAGGACATTTTGGCACCAGACAAGAAAGTGGTTGGAAGAGATGTTAAATCAAAGGACAGAGTTGAAGCCAGAACTATTTCTGTTAGGGATTGCAAAAGAAAAATATAGCAAAGGTGGATTCTATTTAATGTTGGATATCTTAACGGCAGCAAGATTGGTCTTCGCACAAAACTGGAAAAACAAAAGAGATTCCCCCGGAAAAAGAAATAATAAAGAAAATACTGACGTGCGCAGAAATAGACAGGTTGACTCCATAGCTCAAAGACAAAGGTGAGATGGAATCTCACGAAATCTGGGACAAATGGTACCAATGGTTAGAAACGAGCAGAAAAGGTCGGGACAGAGAAACACGGATAAGTTAAGAATGGGAAAATATGGTATTAATATTGTACGAAAGGTAGGAATTGGATATGTATATGTACTACTGATAGTACCTATATAATGAAATGACTATGCCAGAAATGTCACATTATGTCCAACGTTTTTAATGTTTACCTAATAAAAACTTTTGTTTTAAAAAAAGGAAAGTACTAACAGCACAACATTGGCAATATTAGGTCAAATGAAAGAATTTTCTGAGCTTTAATAAGACAATTTCCCCACCTCCATTGAAATTTGAAGCTCTAACACTGGGTGGTGCTGAATTCTTGGAAATGCTTGCCTTGCATGTTCTGTACTTGTAGCATTAGCTTTCCCAGCCTTGAAATATATATATGTGTTGTAATTGTACTGATAAATAAATAAAGGGAGACTAGGATAGATCTATTTCGAGCTAATTAGCTCTCATCAGCTAGCCATATCCTTACTGGGATTAGAACCCGGGCTGTATATATCTTAGGCAGGAGTCATACCTGGGGTTGTAACATACATACATACATACATACATACATACATACATACATACATACATACATACATACATACATACATACATACATACACACACACACACACACACACACACACACACACACACACACACACACACACACACACACACACACACACACACACACACACACACACACACACACACACACACATATATATATATATATATATATATATATATATATATATATATATATATATATATCTATCAAATCCAGAGAAAGAAACACGGAAGAGAAAGAAAGCTAGAAATGTGGAAGACGAACTTAGCACGAGCTGCACCTACTAACGTGATTGATATTATGTTATAATCCTACAAATGGCATCATCATATCAAGTCCTTTATTTATAAAGTTGCTGATGAAGGGAATAAAAATGGCAGGCGCCTGTTTCAAGACAATTTGTTTTCGAGAATGTATATACTAGTTTATATTTAAGGCTGTGGAGGGATGCCAGGGTCCTTAACAAAGCAACGATGATAGCAAAATAGATTAAACTTATATCTGTGATTACGTATACCTCATAGCTTTGGATTTTTCAAACTTAAATAGATTTCGCAGCACTAGGGGAAAAAAATCTTCCCTTTTTGCACAAATACACACAAAGGAATACCTTGATCCTAAACCAACACAAAGCAAATATTTGGGCAGTGGGCACATTTGAAAATTTGCAAATATGTTGTGGATTCTCTCACAAAATTCCCACAGCATCCTAAAATCTATTGACCTAAAGACTCAGAATGAGATTTTTTTCCTGTCTTATCTGCCCCATATCCTTTCTGACCCCGTAACCTATATTTTTCCTGAGTGGGTAGAACCAGTTTTAAACAGAGCCTAATATGAATCAGTGTTGTTTTTACTTGCTAAGAGATGGGGTCCGAATACAGCCGTAGAGAGTAAGGAAAATGATCTTCTCTTTCCCTCTCCCTCCCTTCCTCTCCCGCTCCCTTCCTGCCTCTCCCCCCTCTCCCCTCCTCCCTCCCCCCTCCCTTCTTTTCCCCCCCCCCCCCTCCCCCTTTCCCCCCTTTTCTCTTCTTCCTCCTCTCCCTCTCTCTCTCCCTTTTCCCTCTCTCTTTCTCTCTCCCTCCTCCCCCCCTCCCTCTCTCCCTCTCCTCCCCCCTCCCTCCCCTCTCTTCCCCTCCTCTTCTCCCCTCCTCTTCCTCCCCCCCCCTTCCCCTCTCCCTCCCTCTCTCTCCCTCCCTCCCCCCCTCTCTTTTCCTCCCTCCCCCTCCTCTCCTCCTCCCCCCTCCCTCCCCTCCCTCCTCTCTTTTTTCTTTCCCTCCCCCTCCCCCCCCCCCTCTCCCCCCCCTCCCCCCCCCTTCCCTCCTCTCCTTCTTCTCCCTCTCCCTCCCTCCCTCCCTCCCACACACACACTACAGGAATGCCTACTCAGCAAAAGCAGCTGAAATGTGTTATAAGTCTAGAACCGTGATGGCGAACCTATGGCACGCGTGTCACAGGTGGCATGTAGAGTCCTCTCTGCGGGCACGCCAGCCGTCGTCTATCTCAACTCCTCTGTGCATGCATGCATGCCTCTGCTAGCCAGCTGGTCTTCGGGTCTCTGCTGCACATGCGTGTTCACCAATTTCCACAGATCGGGGGAGGCACGGGGGACAGGAATGGAGGAGAAAGCCTTGGTGCACTGGGGGGGGGGGAACTGCGGAGGTTGCGCCCCCCCCCGCACCCTGCTTTTCACCCTGCTGAAAAGCTTCCTGCACCAACCTGGAAGACAAAATGGTGGCCGGGGGGAGGAGCAAATGCGCAGGAAACATGGTGTGCATGCGCGTCGGCACTCGCATTGCGTTTTGGGGATTGGGGCACGCACACACGCATTTGCACGTGTGTGTGTGCACGGTTTGAGCACTCAGCCCCCAAAAGATTAACTACCACTGATCTCTTCTCTGCACTCTTTCTAGAGTCTCCACATCTTTTCTACATCGTGGCGACCAGAACTGAATGCAGTATTCCAAGTGTGGCCTTACCAAGGTATTATAAAGTGGTATTAACACTTCACGTTATCTTGATTCTATCCCTCTGTTTATGTAGCCTAGAATAGAAGTGCAGGTTCAATGTACATTGCACAGTGTCCTACCTTCCTACTCCAGGTAGGACTGGATTCCTTATCCAACAAGCCTTCTGGCTCACAGCTGCCCAACCACTGCAGAGCACCTTCCCTAATGGCATCTTTGAGATGATTTGAGATGCCCCTGAGCTATTGTAACCCAGCTATCATGTCTCCCCTAGTCCTTCTTTTCATCAAACTAGACCTACCCAGTTCCTGCAACCGTTCTTCATATGTTTCAGCCTCCAGTCCCCTAATCATCTTGGTTGCTCTTCTCTGCCTAACCGAGAACCTCGGAGAAAAAACACTGAGTCCCAAGTGACTTTGACTTCGTGCCAATCCTATAATTGCACCAGTTGGTGCCCGGTTGCCTTAACCCACGGGGGGCACAGGTGAGGGTCCTTTTGTCTTGATCTTTTGGCTGAACCCCAGGGCTCGCTCTGAACTCGGCTGCCGTCGAGGGCTGACCTCCCTGTGACCGAGGCACCTCGGAGCAGCTTTTTTTTTTTTTTCGATTTCCACCGAAATGTTGTTGACACAAAACCGTGGCCTCCTCTTTTCAGCGAAGTTCAAGAGTAAGGACTTCGAGGCCATGTCGCTTGAAAGCCGAAGAAAAGAAAACAAGCTAATTGTGATGATAAAGATCTTTTGCATGCAAACCAAACCTTTAGCTAATAATACTAAATGCTGACAAAAGGGACCCTCTGGCCATTTACGGGTAATCAAGTATTAATTAGAATCATGTCATAAACTACCTTCGACCTTTCAGCCGGAGACAAAAGCCATCCTTGGCTTTCTTTGTCGTCTCCCCTGCGATGCCAGCATTGTCAAATGTTGGCTACAGGTGAGCCCCGTTCTTCCTCCCTGGTAGGGGAAAGGAGAAACCCCCGTAACTTGAGGACGTTCGCCAACTTCAAAGCTAATTAGCTTCAAATTAAATTTTCCACTCGGCCAGAGCGCACACAATAAGATCTCCAAGACACAGGAGGCTTTTTACAAAAGGCAAAACACAGGGGAGACGGAGGGAAAAGGAGCGGGCATTTAATCTGTGTCTACGAGGGCTGATTGCAGGGAGGAGAAGGGGGAGGGAGGAACGGACGAAATATAGCTGTCAATGGAGCAGAGCTGACTTAACTTCACCCAGCTTCACCTCACCCAGGTTCCTTCTAATGCAGCAGTCACCAACTGCGGGTCCGAGAGAACATTTTGGTGGTCCGCAGAAAAATTATTAGCATTTTTTATATTGCACTAAATCAGGAGTCCTCAAACTACGGCCCCTGGGACGGATACGTGCAATGAAGGCGTGTTGCTGCAGAGAGTCTCCCTCTTCGGGGTCTTTTTGTGTGGGTCAGAGGAGGGGGGGCAGAAATTCCAACTTGGGGTCTGCTTCAGCCTCCTGGTACAAGACTTTGAGCGAAGGCTGGAGGCAAAGAGCCGGAGGGCCTCGTTCCAGTGGGACTGCATCATGGCCTGGAACTGGCTGACCATCTCAGCCCGCTGAGCCTCCAGGGGCCGGTACCTGGCCTTGCACTCCTGCAGGTCTTTGCTTGGAGAGCCTGTGCTCGTAGTCCTCAGTGAGGTGCGTCTGCTGAACCTCCTTCTCGGTCAGATCCAGTTGGGACTGAGCCAGCTGTTTTGCCAACTCTTTCTCGTGGTGGCTGCTTAGCTCCAACAACTGTTTCCTGTTGGGGCCCTACGGAGCCCGGGCAGGCAGGCGAGGAATGGCTGGGAAGGGAGGGGCGAGTAGAGGCTGGCGAGGCGCCCTTTGACGTGAGTGACATCACGTTGGCTACACCCACCCAGTCACATGACCACCTAGCCACGCCCACCCAGCCATTAGGCAGATCATATTAGTGGTCCGCAGGATTTAAAATTATGAATTTAGTGGTCCCTGAGGTCCGAAAGGTTGGTGACCCCTGTTCTAATGGGCAGTTTTGAAGAAGAGTTGTAGGAAACCCTCTGCTGAGGGGCTGTCCTGTTGGAAAAGATTGCATACAGTGCAAAAATAAATAAAATAATTAAAATTAAATGAAATACAATTTCCACTCATGGAACTCTCTCGCTCCAAAATACCTTTCCTTTTTCTTTGTTTTCTTTTTCCTTGATGCTCTCTTTTTCCTGGTCTGTTTTCTTTTTCTTTTTCATTATCAAACTAGGTAACATTATCAGTGCCATGTTAAATGACAAACTAAACACTGTTAAAATTAAACCGCATTAGCGAGATGCGTTAACGCAGGTTCAAGCTTTTGAACGCCATTTCCCTGACTCTGTCGGATAAAGACAAATGAAAATTATGATGTGAGTCAAATTGTAAATTTAAGTGATCAAGAGAACTCTTTCCCCTGCGTCTTGAGCTCAGCCAGACTACAACGGACAGAATTCCAAGCCAGTATGATCAGTCACGATGCTGATGGGGAATTATGGAGATTGTAGTTTAACCCAACTTGAGAGTCCTTGAATGGGGAAGGCTGGTTTAGCATGACATGAGGAGATAAATATCTGTTCTTTCCACAAACTGCTTTTTTTTTTTTCTTTTTTTACCTCAATATTTTTACCTTATCAATATTTTTTAGATTTTTTTTTTCCTTATGCTTATACATTTTTTCCCCTTTTTTGTATTTGTGCTGATAAATAAATAAAGGGAGACTAGTATATATATAAATGTTCTTATATTTTTTTTAGAGTTTAGGGTATTTATTTGATTTTATTTATTTGTTAAATTTATATAGTTGACCACCTAAAACAAAATAAATGACCCTGGGTGACATACGAGAAAACGAAAAATAAATAGCAAACAATTATTAGTATTATTAAAAAAAAATTAAAACTATAAAAACAAAGCCAAAAAAGAAGAAATATTGGCTAAAAGAATGCTAATAATAGCAGAACCACCTCAATAATTCACCCATCCTCTTATTTTGAATTCTTTTGGATGAATTTTATTTCGATATGAAAAGCTTTTTGATGGTAAAGGTGTGTACCGTACATTAATGGATGAGTTGACCAATGGAAGTTGTGGTTTTCCATCTCTGGTTTAGCACCGTGATGGCAAACCTTCAAGCTTCCAAGGTTGGATATCCCCGAATTAAATGAATCTTCCCCCCCCACACCTTCCATACTGCAATTCTACGATTCTATTAATTATTATGCTAATCTTAATAAAATCACTTCCCAGAGCAAAGAAGGTCCAGACAGAACTGAAAGCTTCCAAGCTTTTGAGTCTTCTGGACATCATCATCATCATCATCATCATCGTTATTATTATTATTATTATTATTATTATTATTATTATTATTATTATTATTATTATTATTATTATTATTATTATTATTATTATGTGGTTAATCTTTGGTGAGATTCACAGCCTTTGGGACTGGTTGGTAGCTCAACAGCTCGAGTCCTAACCAAGGACCTAGGAACTGTTAAGGTAACATTGGAGGATATAAGTTGTTCCAAGTAGGGTGGTTTTTTGTAGAATTCCTTTGTTCAAGTCAAGTAAATTTAGAATTTCCAAATAGCAAGGTAGCCCCTTTAGGTATTGCTCCAAGGGCTCCAATTACAATCGGGACAACACATGATTTTTTTTTTCCACAGTTTACTCAACCTCAATTTGCAAGTCCCGGTTTTTTTGTTTTTTTTTTTCTTGCTGTTTATCTTCAATTCGTGCATCACCAGGTATTGCAATGTCAATGAACCATACTTTTTTCTTTTCAATTATTTTTATTTCAGGTGTGTGGTAGGCCAAGTGCCTGTCAGTCTGGATTTTGAAGCCCCACTTTCTTGACTTTCTCATTCTCCAAAACCTTCTCAACCTGATGGTCCCCCTTTTTTTTCATCATTATATTATTATTATCATTATCATTATTATTTACGATTTGTATCACAGCGGCCTTTTTTTTTTTTGCCGGATTTGGCATTGATTACTAGTCTTTCCCCCCCCACCCAGGGGCCTTTTTTCCCCTTCGTAACGTACTTTCGTAATATACGTGCAGATCCAAGCAGTGCAGCTTTTTGCATTTGACTTTTGGTTTTTTGTCAAGTTTTTAACTGTTTTAAATGTAATTCCAGTGCTTTTGGAATTTTTTGTGCCGATTACCACTGGAATTACCACTGCTGGTTTGTGCCATAATCGTTGAATTTCAATTTTTTTTCCTGGTATTTTTTTTTTTTTCATGTTCCTTCTCGTTGACCCTCTTCCCCCTTTCACCTGGTATTGCGATGTCTATGATTGTAACCTTATTTTTCTCAACCAGTGTGATTCTTCCCCTTGTTATGCGCCTTTTTTTTGTCCGTTTGTATACAAAAATCCCATAGGGTTTTTTTTTTTATTTTTTATTATTATTATTTTTTATTATTATTATTATTATTATTATTATTATTATTATTATTATTATTATTATTTTTTTATTAGCAGCAGCAGCAGCAGCAGCAGCAGCAGCAGCAGCAGCAGCAGCAGCAGCAGCAGCAGCAGCCATGCAAGTATCTTCCCTCCTTTGGCTTCCTTCCCCCTTTTTTGTTAGTGAGAAAAATACCAGTCATTTTTCAAACATGGCCATCATTTCTTGTGGGAAGTTGTGATGGCTACAACACAGGTGTTGAAAAGATATAGAGCCTTAAGTCTCACGAAATGGTTACCGTGCATTTCTCTGTGCCACTTTTTCCGGTGTCACCCAGGAAAACTCCACCGCTTCAAGAGCACTTTTGTGCGTAAGAATGTTAAAAGTTCATCCCCGCCACCTGTTATTTGCCCCGTGTGACTCTAGAGGGCAGTAGTGAAAAATGAAGCTGACTTTGGTTTTAGCGGTGGCTGCGTTAAGGCCCTGGCAGCAGCAGCTGTGTTTTTGTACCCAAACACATTTCACTGTTTGGAGGGTAATTTAGAGCAATTACACCGATTATTATTGCTTTTCTAATTAGTGCTTTTCGTACGGAATAAGCTGAGTGTTTATTAGGAAACGCTTGTTGCCAATAGCTTAACTGCTTCGCGGCTGGTTTTTATCCACCGTTTTTTTAAATACGTCGATATACATGGGCTTGTTTTCGGCATTTGTTTTCGGATTTTTAAAAAAAGCCAATTAAATGTGGGGTAGTTTGCGTTGTTTGGTTCAGCATCCAATGCTGATAACCTTTCACCCTCTTGGGCGCTGGACTGCATCTTCAGGTACCTTCAAACAGGATCACTTATACGTAGTCCTTGACTTACGACCACAATTGAGCCCCAAATTTCTGTTGTTAAGCAGGAACAGTTGTTTGGAGCGGCTTTTGCCCCATTCTGTGACCTTTTGTGTCACGGTTGCTAAGTGAATCCTTGCGCTTGTTAAATTAGTCACACAATTATGAAGTGATGGCCAAATATGGCTTTTTCAGGATCGTGCCTTGGGGTGCATATTTTTCAGTGAGACAAACCAAGACAGGAAGATCATTTTATTACAATTTATCAGAATATTCAGACAAAAGGGATTCCTCATTCAAAGAGGGAAGCCCATTCTTTAGCTTACATCCCAGTGGTGGGTTGCAGGCGGTACGCCCTGGTACGGGTGTACCGGTGCCTGCTGGGAGCACCGGGTACCGTTCCAGTGCTCCGGAGGGCCCATCCGCCCTCCCGCTCTCCTTACCTGTATTTGAACTCTTCGGCGCTTCTGCGCACAGCGCATTCGGCACCTGTACGACGCTCCGTCGAGCAGCTGGAGCGTCGCGGAGGCTTCGCAGAGCATCGCAGGAGGTAAGGATGTGCTGCGCGCATTCATGTGGTGGACACCGGGCCCCGTTGCACCGTACCGCTTGCACCGGGATCCGGAACCCACCACTGTTACATCGCCTTTTATAGTTAACATAACAAAGAAACCTGAAAGAGGAAAGTTGATTGGACAGGATAATAGCATACATGTTTATTAAAATGAGGTCTGAAGGGGAATAAATTGTAAGGAGAAAGGTTGCTTAGGGTTCACAAGAGATAAGCCACTTTTCTTATCTGGAGCTAGTCCCCAGCTTGTTTATCAGTGTAGGAATGTTGAAAGCTAATAAATCTTGAACATCACTTTAAAAGAAAGAATATAAATCAGATTAAAATACAAACTAACTATGTTAGTTAACAAATAACAAAACCCATCTTATTTGCCCCTCCTAATTGAATCTGCCAGAAGGTCGCAAAAGCGGATCGGGTGACCCTGCAACCGTCATAAATATGAACCACTTGCATCTGAATTTTGATCACCTGACCATGGGGATGCTACAATGGTCGTTAAGTGTGAAAAACGGTCATAAGCCACTTTTTTTAGTGCTATTGTAACTTTGAATTGTCATTCAATGAATTGTTGTAAGTTGAGGACTACCTGTAATTGTATGAACTATGTGTACAGAGCAGAGGTGAGTTCGGCTGCATAGATAGTAACTCATCCAGACACATGACTGTACTGGTTCTATCCTGGGTGTCGCCATGTTTATTTTCCATTCTGCACATGCGCAGAACAATCTTCATTGAAAAAATGTAATTCCCCCCCCCTTTTAATGGTGTGCGCATGTGCAAACCTTTTTAAAGTGCAAATGTGCACACGCGTAGGCACCGAACCGGTAGTAATGTCGGCAGGAACCCACCCCTGGTACAGAGGTGTCCTTGGAGGGAGCAAAAAGGTCAGAGTTGTGGCCTTTTTATACACCCATAAAATGTGTGATACACCAATGTTGGAAATGTCACCAATTGCCAGGAACGTATTATCATATGTGGTGGATGTGTAGGGATGCAAAAAGCTATTGGGTTATAATACAAACATGGTTAGAGAAAATGATACATCAACCCGTGGAGTTTAAGCCAGAGATATTTAAAAAAAATTTATTTTTTTAAAAAAATTATTTTTAAGACAAACAATAACAAAACAACACATACAACAAACTTTCCTCAATTTCGTCAAGCATGTCGTTTGGTTACAGGCTTTTGTGCATCAGTTTTTACAATTAGAAATAAGATCACTGGTTGTCCATCAAACATAACTAAATACATCACTATCATTGAGCATCCTGTGTTCAGGTTACCATTACTAATCCTTCATTTCAAACAAACCTTATTTCCTTAAATCCTTAATTATCTATTAAGCAACAATAAATCTTTATAAAATTATAAAATCACCTATCTCTTATCTATTGGCCTTACAAAAAATAAAAATAGTAATACTAATAAAAAAAAATTCCCATCGACTTGTATTGTACATCATTACTTTCAATTAACCACAATGTCACCAATCATCCATAGAGTATAGAATACTTATAGTGTAACATATTCAATTCCAGTAATAATTTTCCATTGTTAATCCAAATAGTTATTGAATATTTCAATTCATGTATGTATCAATTATTCATTACATCATCATTAGTCCATTTAACATACAAAAATCTTTCCAGTATAACATGATCACTACTTACAATTATACTTAACGTTCAAGTCATCCCACTCTTGTACATTAGATTCATTATTGTCCTTTATATATCATATGATCAAGCACTCTGTTTCATAGCAAAAAAAAAAAAAAAAAACTTTCATAGCAATGACTATGACTTTCTAGTAATACATAGGTAAACAATTTCATTTCCAAGTTTTTTTGTCTAACCATTGGTAAAACAAATCCCATACCTTATAAAATTGCTCGTCCAAGCCAGAGATATTTTTATTGGGTGTTCTACCAGAGAAATATAGTAAAGAAGATTCATATTTGATTGTACAAATAATAACAGCAGCTAGAATTGTATTTGCACAAAATTGGAAAGCAGACAAAATCCCATCGGAAGGAGAGGTAATAAAGAAGATGTTAGACTGTGCAGAAATGAATAGGTTGACATTGAGAATAAAGGACAAGGAGGAATCAGTGTAATACAGGACACGGGGGTGATTTTACGAGTGTCTTAAAAAAAGATATAAATAGAAAGAAAAAGGAACAAAACATGAAATAAGTATCTCAGACGAGATATGATTAATATAGGGGGAGGGGAAATAAGAAAATATCAAAATGTAAATATACAGGCGGAAAAATAATATGAATTGACATTTGTTAAATAACAATTATAAGAATGTATATCTATGAATGAATTTGAAAATAAAAATAAAAATCTTTTTACAAAAAAAAAATGTGTGATACACCTAGAAAGAACTGAGGCTTTCATTGGCCAGTTACAGAGACCAGCGTGAAGATTTTTATTCTCCTCTATAGGCACATAACCAATTTTACAACCATTTTTCCCAGAGATGGTTAATAAAAATGCTGTGGTCGTTAAACGAGCCATTGGTTTGCTTACAGCCGTGATTTTGCAGAAAACAGGAAGTGAGTGATGTTTTTTGGCAAAACCATTATAAAACGCAGTCATGTGACCATGGGATGCTGCGGTGCAATTGCAGAATGCCTGAAGTCACGTGACTTGGTCATGTGACTATGAGAGGTGGCTACGGTTGGAACTTTGAATCCAGGTCCTAAGTAGCCCTCCAATAGGTCAGTTACAACTTTGAACCATCGCTAAGCAACTGGTCATAAGTGGAGAACTACCTAAATACAGAGATATGCAAAGAATAAATGGCTGGCTTTTTGTAGCACCCATCACTCTAAATCTGATTATTAAAAAGACTGTTGCTGTGAGTTCAGAACATGTACTAGTCAAGCAAGCAAGCTTTATTCTGGCTTAATAGGATGATCTAGTGCAGGCACCATGCCAAGACATGTTGGTTTCTTACTAACCTTTGATCTCTGCCCTCCATTTTTACAAAGTGTTGTAGGATGTTTGCAAACAACCCCCCTCCTAGAAAAATAAAATATCCTGGGAAATATTGAATGGCAGAATATTATATTTCCCTGGATAAGAAATGGAGAAACATGTTTTTAGGTAGGAAACATACTTACTCTTAATAGCCTCCACCTTTGTCAATGGGCCATTAAAATGCCTGAGCCAGTCTATGCTACATAACAAAGATCTCCCCACTTCAGCTCCAGGGGTGATGGGATTAAGGCATGATAGTATCAGCCCTTTACCCATCTCACCCCAGGGCACCTGGGAAGAAGCAATGCTCAACCAAGCTTGGGACTCAAAAGACACACAACCTACAAAGTTAGCTAACACGCCCCTGCCCCTGGGAATCTGAGAACCAATCAGAATACATTATTTACACAGGAACAGGAAACAGAGAGGTGGGGCTGAACAGATTATAAAAAGCCCAGCAAGCCCATCCTTGGCCCCTTCTCTTCTTCTGCATCCAACATTGAAGCATGTGGTCACCTTTTCTGTTCAGGACTCAAGCCATGTGGTCCTGTCCACCATTAAAACCATCTTTCCAAGAAGCCTCCATGTCTCCAGTGTCTTTCCCCACACTTGGAACTGAACCCAGAAGGACATTTCTTCCAACTGTGATGTGAAATCAGCCATGGTGCCACTCAGCTTTCGGTTTATATTAATATATTTCTGTTCATTGTCTATGGAGATTCTCAATCATCCAGGTCATGGTTATCCCAGAAACTGTTTTTCCAAAAGACAACTGGACTTTCTTGGGTTTTTTCTTTGAAAACATTTCACTTCTCATCCAAGAAGCTTCTTCAGTTCTGAATTAAAGAAGCTTTTTTGGATGAGAAGAGAAACACTTTCAAACGGGGAAAAAACCCTAAGAAAGTCCAGTTGCCTTTTAGTACAAGCACCTTTGGGTGATTTCTACTGCCTGTTTGTATATAGTTTTTAATCTGTTGTTCTATGCTGCCCAGCAGGGACATGCGGTCAGGGGAGGCAGGGGAGGCAGAGCCTCACCGCTCTCATCATGAAAAAAAAGGGAAAAGGCGCTGAGGAGCCTCGGGGAATGTGACTGCGCGAGCTGCGGTCCCCTTCATGTTGAATCAGGAAGGGGGGGAATGGGACCACGTATGCAGGACAGAGGGAGGTGCAGGAGGCTCCTCTAGCCTCAGCCTCCCTCCTGCACACGTGGTCCCATTCCCCGCCTTCTGTCGGATTCTGACGCCGGAGCTCATGGTTCCAGGGCGAATGCGCATGCGCGAGCGGCTCCCTTCCTCGCACTGAGCAATGGCAGGTTTACGGGAAGTTGCTCGCGAAAGGACGGACTTTTCGGACCGTCGGCTACCGTTTCCCAGCCAGCTTGCTCGCAAAAGGACCCTGGAAACCGAGTCGTGGCCAGCGCCTTGCTAAGAATTCCCCGCCTTCCTGATGACATCACCAGCCTCACTAGCCTCACCAGCCATAAACCTCACCGCACGTCACTGCTGCCCAAAGTTGCCTCGGTGGAGATGGGCAACTATATAAATTAGATAAACAAACAAAATTTGATCAACAAACAAACAAACTTTTGCTTATCTTTGCCAGTTGGGAAGCAGGTGGATACACGTTTCCAGAAAAGGCTGATCTTCACTCACTCATCATTTTAACCTTCTAATCTAAATCAACCAGTCCCTGCTCCCATCCTTTAAATGACAATCCTTTTGGTAACTGAAGACCACATGCACTCTGGGAATTGAAGTCTACAGGTCTTCCAGTAGCTGAGGTTGAAAAACTCTGGTCTCACTTGATGAGTTTTTATTCAAGTTCTCCTTCCTTAAAGTTGTCAATATTCATGGAGGAAGGCGAAATATACACGCCCCAGGATAATATTTAACAGACAAAATAACAGCGTTGGAAGGGACCATGGAGGTCTTCTAGTCCAGCCCCCTGCTCAAGCAGGAGATCCTATACCATTTCAGGCAAGTGATTGTCCAGTCTCTTTTTAAAAACCTCCACAACTTGAAGGCAAGCCCTTCCATTGATTAATTGTCCTCACTGTTAGGAAGTTTCTCCTTAATTCCAGCTTCTCTCCTTGATTAGTTTCCATCCATTGTTTCTTGTCCTGCCTTCAGGTGCTTTGGAAAATAAACTGACCCCCTCCTCTTTGTGGCAACCTCTCAAACACTGGAATACTGCTACCATATTCCCCCCCCCTCCTCTTAGTTCTTTTTTTCTCTAGACTGGCCAAACCCAAATCCTGCAACCGTTCTTCATATATTTTAGTCTCCAGGTCTTTAATCATCTTAGTTGCCCTTCTCTTCACTTTTGTAGGGATTCAATTTGGGTTGGTTTTTCGAGCTTTCGGGCTCATGCTGGAGCCCACCCAATATGTGATATTTATATAGTGGCTGTTTTGTGACTTAACAGCCAGCCATCAACACCTTAATCTACATCTAAAAAGCTACACACAACAGCCACCGTATACTGTATTTTGTGTATAAGATGCACCTTCGCCCCCCCAAAAAAGTGAGTGAACATTTGGGTGCGTCTTATACACTGAATGTAGCCCCACCCATCGGCCCCAACCCTTTGGCCTCTGCCTCCCAGCAATTTACCTCTTTGCAGCAAACGGGGGCTTGGAGGCCTCAATAAACTATAGCAATCCCTGCAGCCTGTAACAGCTGATGATCGGGAGAAATTGAAAGTGAAACTTGCTGTTTGCTGCACCTGCTGGGAGGCAGATATTTTTTCTTGTGCTAATCAGGCTGTTTGCTGCAAGGAGGTAAGTCAACAACTATAAATGCCTACAAAATGTTCAAATTATTAGACTTATTTTTTAAAGACTGCTTTATTATTATTCTAGGCAACTTAACAAAATGAAGAAGCTTTTTAAAATAAATATTTGATCTGAAGAGGCCCCGTGCTATTGTTTTAAAAAGTGCTATTCTTTTAAATAGCAGAGAATAACTATACTTCCAGAAAGCACATCAATTTTAACAGCATCTGTACAAGTATAGTCTCAAATGTAACACTACAAACAGGGTATATTGTCTGTACTGTTTGTTACAAGGAGGCAAATTGCTGAGAGGCAGAGCCAGATATTTTTCCCTTGTTTTCATCCCCAAAATCTAGGTGCGTCTTATACTTCAGAGCGTCTTATACTCTGAAAAATACGGTAAATAAACCACACACAGAATAGCGCATAGATAAGTTCCTTGGAGGTGGACTCCAGCCCAAGTACGAAAGCTTGGAAAAGAAAACCTTGTAATCAATCCAGAATGTTGTCAACATTCTTCTCCCCTAAATTGTGTCAACTTCTACCCTCAGAACAATGCTACAAAGCATTGCACACCAGAACAACGAGACACAAGGAGAGTTTTTTCCCCTGAATGCCATCACTCTGCTAAACAACTAATTCCTACAACGCTTCAAACTATTTACCAAGGCTGTATTACTGTTCTTCTTCTCATCCTTCCTATTATCTATTTCATTTTCTACTTATGACTGTAACTTTGTTGCTTGTATCTTGATGATTTATATTGTTTTATTTACTGTATTTTTGGAGTATAAGACGCATCTTTCCCACCCCTAAAACAGCGTGGAAATGTTGGTGCATCTTATACACCGAATGCATCCATTTTTGGCCTCCCGAAGCCCCCCCCTCCATTTTTGTGAAAAATGAGCTGTTTTTTGCAAAAACAGAGGCATTTTTGCCTTCCCCCAACCCCCAGGAGCCCTTTGCAGACTTCAGCATGCTGGGGGAAAGCAAAAATGCCTCCGTTTCTGCAAAAAACAGGTCATTTCCAACAAAAACGGGGGCATTTTTGCCTTCCCCCAGCCCTGCTGAAGGCTGCAGAGTGCTGCTGGGGGCTGGGGAGAAGAAAAACCTCTTTTTCTTATTACCTCTTTAAAATCTTGGTGCATCTTATACACCGACGCATCTTATAGTCCAAAAAATATGGTAATTTCCTAGTATGATTTATGTTGATTGTTTATTTAGTATCCTATGACTATCACTAAGTGTTGTATCTCATGATTCATGATGAATATATTTATGACGACTACAATCCTGATTTATCACTTATATATTCATGTACACTGAGAGCTTATGCACCAAAGACAAATTCCTTGTGTCTCCAATCACCTTTGGCCAATAAAGAATTCTATTCTATTCTTTTCTTTGTTCTCTTTTCTTTCTGTTCTATTCTTTCTTTCTCTTCTATTCTTTTCTATTCTATTCTATTCTATTCTTTATTCCTCTGCCTTTCCTATTTTTGTTCAATTCCATTTATTCTATTCTATTCCTCTGCCTTTTCCGAATTTCCACAAGATATTTTCTGATGAATTTTTAGACTCTGCACTCTGTAATGTGTGTCTGCAAACAGTGGGCAAAGCTGTCCGGCTAACCGTTGAACTAGGGAAGAAAACTGAAATGCATAGTCAATAGATCAGTTTTCAATCCTCCTCTTCCCGAGAGAGGTTCTTTCTTTTAAAACGATTGGAAATCATTCTGAAATCCAGTACAAAACAGCTGCAGAGCTGCCCTGATTTCATACACATTTCTTCCCTTGTCTTATTTGCTATTTTGAAAATAGTGAACGTCGGGGTTTACCTTAGCACATCTTGTATCTTTTGACAAAGAAAATAATTGTGTTCAGGTTTTCTCCCCAAGTACAGTTCGGTGAGCTTCTTACATGATGGCCAATCCAGATCTTGAACTCAACACATCTGATTCTTTTTTTTCCCCCTTTTGGCTCAGGTCACACATTTGCAACCAGTTCCACCAGGGCTCTTACAATGGCTTTTTTTTTCAGAACCCCCAGAGATTTGCTCCTGATAGGAAGGCCTACGCAGGTGCAGCCACCATCTTGTTTTTTTTTTACCATACCCTGCAGGCATCTCTGCTGTCATCTACTTCATTCATTCTTTTTCTCCCCTTTCTTCCTTCTTTTGTTTTTTGACTCTCTTTTTACACCGTCCATTAGTTTCGACTTACAACAATTCATTTTTTCTTTGACACACACACACAGAGATTAGATTTAGATAGATATAGATAGACTTCTTTTTTTTTTTAGTTAGAGATAGATCCCCCCTATCCCTTTATTTTTAGGTTTCTAGATAGATATAGATATTTTATAGGTTAGGTTTATAGGTTTTTTTTTTTTTAGATATTTTTTAGATTTTTTTTTTTTTTCCCCCCAAAATAAGACAGGGTCTTATTTTCTTTTGACCCCGAAATCTACTTGGCCTTATTTCCCCTTTTTTTTCTTTTGCTTTTCAGGAGGTGGCAAGCTGGTCCCCTCTTTTGCTGCTCCCTTTTGCAATTTTTCATGGAAGGCTTTTTTTTTCAGGGAAGGGCTTATTTTAGTGCATGCGCTGAAAAGCCCGATTGGGCTTATTATCCAGGGAGATCTTTTTTGAGGGAAACAGGGTCTTTAGATTTAGATTTCTTATAGATATAGATTAGATTTAGATATAGATATTTTGGATGGATGAATTGATTTTAGATATAAACAGAAATCCCTTTTAGATAGATTACTTAGATATAGCTATTTCCCCTTTGGATTTTTTTAGATTTAGATAGATAGATTTTAGATTAGATAGATTAGATGATTCGATATTTAGATTTTGGATGGATGGATGGATGGATGGATTTTTTCTTGGATGGATTTAGATTTTAGACAGACCCAGACAGACTTCCAGACAGACCTTTTTAGGATTTTTTTTTTATATAAGATCTTTTTTTCAGAAGATAAACTGCATTTAGATTTTTTTTTTACTACTAACATTTTTTGATGGCCTTTTAATTTTTGAACTACGCATTTTTAAATTTTTTTTTCAAACTTTTTTTAAAATGGGTGTATTTCAACAACCAAAATCTCCAGAGCCAGCATGGGAGAATTCGGAGAGTTGAAGTCCACCCACTTTAAAGTTAAGTTGAGAAACACACTTTTTTCACTTCCCTTTTCCTCTTTTTTTTGCAGAAACTGTGCTTCAAATCTATGACTATTGTAAAGTTATCTTTATGGCAAAACTTCAGCTAAGTGTACAAAATGCCGGCTTAGAAAGATTTTTTTCTTCTTTTGCCTTTTTACATTTTTAGATAGGAACAGGAATTATGGTAGAATGTTTTTTTTTTTTTTTCAAGATTTTTTTTTTTAAAGAAACAACTGGATTTTTTTTTTTTGTCAGGGTTCCAAATAGCATCCAAAAGTAAATCAGAGTCCAAAGCAAAATTTTGCTCAAAGCTCCAATTTATTTTTTCCCATTTGGCACCCATCTGGAATCTGCCTTTTTTCTTTTTTTTTTTTCCCCACCTAGTTGAAAGTTCAAGATCTTCCCCCCCCCCCCCCCTCCCCAGTCTTTTGATCCAATCTTCCACTGCCATTCCCCCTTTTCCACCCATCCAGTTCTTTTTTTTTTGCAGAGGTGCAAAGACAAAGGATTTTTTTTTGGCTTTCTTTTTTTTGTTATGGCTTTTTTTTTAGCATCTCCTCCTTACAAACCCCCCCCCCCCCCCCTATTTTTTTTTTTTCAATAAAAAATTTTTTCTTTTTGTGGCTTCCTTTCCTTTTGGCTGCAGGCCTGACAATTTATATTTTCTGTCCATATTTTTTAAAATTTTTTATGTATTTTTGTTTTAGGAAAAGAGGAAGAATGGAAAATTATAAATAGCTAAAGAAACCGGTCCCCCCTTTTTTTTTATGTTTTTTTCTTTCTGCTTTTTTTCTTCCTTTTTTTTAAAAAATGTGATCTATTCTCTCTTTTTTAAAGTCACAGTTTGGTTTTTATATAATGCCTTTTCTTTGTTTATATAAATTTTTTGTCTAACCTCAGCTATAGCTTCTAGGGAAAGATTACTGCAAAGTATTGGGCTAGATAGAAAAGCCACTGACTTCCTTCATATTTATAGGTTTTCAAACTCAAGGTTTTTCTCTGGGATAAATAGGATTAGATCAGACACCAAGTCATATGTATGTATATACACCTGGCAAGTGAAGCTGTGCTCCAAATTCTTTAAACTTTTTTTTTTTTTATTTCCTTTTGACACCTTTTTTTTTTTACTGATTTGAGGTGCCTTCCTGGTTAAGGAGATAAAACCAGAACTATATTACCAATTTTAGGCCTTTTGTTTTTTTTTTTTTTTTTTAGAGCCAACTCCTTTCCTTTTTTTTTTGACACTTTTTTTCCCCCCCAAACTGTTTTTGCACTTGTTCCCGGGGCTTGTTCCTGGGGCTAAAAGAGACAGACTTTTTTTTCACCAGCTGGTTTTGGACTAAAACTCACCATCTCCCAGTTTGTGGTGTGAGGAATAAGACTCAAATCCAAAGTTGTTGGAATACAAAACATTTTTATTTGAAGCATTTGTATTGAGCCTGTTGAGTCTCAATACACACATTCCATTCCATTCCTTTTTTCTTCCTTCCTTCCTTTCCTATCCTTCCTTTTTCTTCCTTCCTATCCTTCCTATCCTTTTTTACCTTTTTTTTTCCTTTCCTTCCTATCCTTTCCTTCCTATCCTTTTTTTTTTTTTTTTTTTCTATCCTTCCTTCCTTCCTTTTATTCCTTTTTTCTTTCCTTTCCTTTTTCCATTTTTTTTTTTCTTTTCTTTTCTTTTTTTCTTTTCTTTTCTTTTTTATTCTTTCTATCCCATCCTATTCCATTCCATTTTTTTTTTTTCTTTTTATCCTATTCCTATTCCTTTTTTTTTTCTTTTTTCCCTTTTATCCTTTCCTTTTTTCCTTCCTATCCTATCCTATCCTATCCTATCCTATCCTATCCCCCCCTTCTCCTTTTTTTTTTTTTTTTTTTCTTCCTTCCTTTCCCTTCCTTTTTTTCCTTCCTATCCTTTCCTATCCCTTTTTTTCCATTCTTTCCTTTTTTTTTTCCTTTCCTATTTTTCCTATCCTATCCTATTCTTATCCTTTTTCCCCTTTTCTTTTTCCTTTTTTTTTTCCCTCCTCCTTTTTTTCCTTTTCCTTTCCTTTTTTTTCCTTTTTTATCCTTATCCTTTTTTCCTTTCCTATCCTTCCTTTTTTCCTATCCTATCCTTCCTATTTTTCTTTTTTTTTTTTTTTTTCCTATCCTTTTTTTTTTCCCCCTTTTTTTTTTCTTCCTATCCTATCCTATCCTTCTCCATTTTTTTTTTTTTTTCCTTCCTATCCTATCCTATCCTATCCTTCCTATCCTATTTTTTTTTTATTTTTTTTCCTTTTCCCCCTTTCCTTCCTTCCTATCTACAATTCAGAAACTGGATGAGTTTTGGGGGGAAGGCGTAGAAGCCCTAAGCCCTTAGTTTGTGCTTCTCTAATGAATGGTTAGACACGTTTTCATCTGTGACTTAGGGAAGGACACGCTTTTTTCCCTTTTTCCTTCCCTTTTTTCTTTTTTTTTCTTTTCTCTAACCACTGCTTAGAAGACTCTTTTTTTCGCTTTTTTAGAAAAACGCCTTCTTTTTTAGCCATAATTGCTAATTATTAAATCAATGCTTTTTTTCTTCCCCCTTTCCCTTTTCTTGGCCTAATTTTTTTTGCTCTTTTAACACAGAGGGATTGCAAATCTCTGGTGGAATCTATCTGATAATCTAGATGAGTGAGATGGAGGGGAATTAAGAATGGAGGAGAAAGACAACTATGGTTAAAAAAAAAATTAGCAGGGCACCAATGTGTTCCAGAAATATAAACTGAAAACCAGACATTTTCCTCCCCTGAATTTCTTTAAGAAACAAACATAACCGAATGAGGATCTTCCCCTTTTTCCCCCCCCCCTTTTTTTTCCTCCTTCCCCCTTTTTTTTTTTTTTTTTTTTTCCTTTCCTTTAAAGTGGTCCAAATTTCTTCCCCCTTTTAATAATAATTCCCAGATTAAATAGATTGACAAAAAAGATAGACAGATTAGATGATAGAGATTTTAGATAGATTAGATTTTTTTCCCTTCCCTTTAGGTTTTTAGATGATAAAAGAGATCCATAGGGAGGATTCCCTTTTACATTGATTAGGTAGATTTAGATTTAGATTTAGATTCCCCTTAGATTTTAGATAGATTAGATAGATAGATGGATGGATGATAGATAGATAGACAGATTTAGATAGATTTTAGATGATTGATAGATGTTTAGATAGATTAGATAGATTTTCCTAGATAGATAGATAGATTGGATGGATTTTTGGGTTTTTTTTCCCCCCTTTTTTTTTTTTTAGATTAGATAGATAGATAGATAGATTTTAGATTTGATCCCCCTTTTTTAGACAGATTTAGAGGGAGAGGGAGAGAGATAGATAGCGAGTGAGAGAAAGAGAGAGACAAATTTTACTTATTTTCCCCCCCCCAACAAATTTTTTTGACCACATGGGAGCATTTTTTCCCCCCCCATGATTTTCAATTCATATTAGTGATTGCAAATATTTTTTTGTTGCTTCTTTCCTCCCTTCTTAAGCCTTTTATTTCTTTTAATTTTTTTCTTTTGCTGCCCACTTTCTTTTTTCTTTTTTTTTTTTTTTTTTTTTTTTTTCTTTTTTTCCCCCCCCCTTTTTTTTTTTCTTTTCCCCTTCCCCCCTTTATTCCCCCCCCCCCTTTTTTTTCTTTTCGTTTTTCTCACCCGAGTAAAACAAAAAGAACTTTCTGCAAAAATTTATGGCCAGACCCCCCTTTTTTTCTTTTTTGACATGATAGCAGTTTCCAATATTTGACCCCTACCACTTTTCCTTTTTTTTTTCAACTTATTTTCCAAAGCACCAGAAGGCAAGAAAAGAAACAAAGGATGGAAACTCATCAAGGAGAGAAGCAGCCTGGAATTAAGGAGAAACTTCCTAACAGTTTTCCTTTAGCCTCCTTGCCTTTTTAGCTGCTCCACCACTTTTAAAGAAAAGACTGAACAGCAACCTATCTGAAATCCTTTTTTTTTTCCCTCCCTATGGCACCATGCCCTTTTGGCACTTTTTCCCCCTCTCTCTTCCCCTCTGGGCACACGAGCTTCACCTTCCCTTTTTTCCCCGTGCTTTTCCACATCCTCCTCCCCTTTTTTCTGATTTTTTTTTATCCCCCATGCCCCCACAGGGGGTGGGGTGCCCCCATGCCAGATGCACAGGTTTTTTTTTTTTTTCCCCCTTAGCTTTTTTTTTCCCCTCCCAGGAGGCTTTTTTTTTTCCCCTAAATGGCCCTTTTTTTTTCGTTTTTTTTCCTTTTTTCATGCGTGGTTGGGGGAAGCCTTTCATGCATGCATGCATGGGGGGGGGGCAGCATTGGGGGTGGGTTTTTTTTTTCCTTTGCTTTATTTGCCGTATTTTTGCACTTTTTCCTTTTTTTAGCCATTTTTGGTTACGTTCTCCTTCCTTGAGCAGGGGATTGGGCCCTCCAAGGTCCCTTCCCCCCCTTTGAACTACCGTTTTTTTTCCAGAGTATACCTTTCGCACTGGAGTTAAGATGCACCAAGATTTTTTTTTTTCCCCCCCCACTCTCAGGCCTCCCAAAAATTCCAGGTTTTTTTGTAAAAAAAAGGGCATGAATAGCCTCTAGGAGGCTTATCTGCTGCTGGGAGCTTCTTTCCCCCTTTTTTTTTGAGCTCCCTTTTTTTTTTCCCTTCCCCTCATTTCCTTTGCCCCTTTCCCCCCCCCCACTCTGGAAGCCTCCTAAAAGCTATTTTCCCCTTTTTGGTGAAGGGTTTTTTTCAAAAAAAATGCTGTATTTTTTTTATTTTTTGCCCCTTTTTCAGCCTCTTTTGAGGGAAAAAGGTTTTCTTTATTCTGAAAATATTTATTTTCTTTGTTCCTTTTTCCCCCTTTTTGCACCTTTTCATTTTTTTTTTTTTTTTTCTTTTTTTTTCCTTTCACTTTTTTTGGAAGCTTGGGAAGAGACCAGACCATCTTTCTTCGGAATTCCCCTTCCTTTTTTTTTCCTTGGAAAGAACTCTAGCAGAAATTTAAAGTTGCCAGGGAATTGACTGCAGTCTTTGGGAACGGCAGATGGTTTAGGAAACCAGACCGTTAATCCAGCCAAATTATGGCAACAGATGTTTCAAGATGTTTGCATTCTTTTTTTTCTTTTTCCCCCCCTCGGATTTCCCCCACTTTCCTTTTTAATTAATAAAAGACCACATGTTTTTTTTGACACCCTTTTTTGCCACCTTTTTTTTCCCCCCTTTGTTTTTTTTTTTTTTTTTCTCTTCTTTTGATGAACTTTCCCTTTTGAAGGAACAGGCAAAAGATCCCAATTCCCCTAAAATGTTAGCCTTTCTTTTTTTTTCCCCCCACCATTCTTTCGTTCCCGACTCTTTTTGCTTTTTCTCTTTTTCAAAGCCGAATTTTCCAGCCTGTCCTTCTCCATGGTCATATGGTCCATGACTAAACACCGAAGGCCCATAGAGTTCCCCCCCCCTTTTTTCCCCCCTTTTTTTTAAATTGAGCCCAGTTGCAGCAGCTGCCAAAAAAGCCAACACTTTTTTCTAGGCTGCATCAACAGAGGGATAGAATTTTTCACGTTTTTTTTTTACCACTTTATAATGCCTTTGGTAAGGCCACACTTCCTTTACTGCATTCAGTTTTGGTCACCACGATATAGAAAAAGATTCCCTCCCCCCCCTCTTTGCAGAGAAGAGCAACAAAGATGATTTTTTTTTGGAGACCCATTTTTTTTTTTTGCAGGAACTCCCTTTTTAGCTTAAGAGAAAGAAGGACTAGGGGAGACATGATAGCATTATTCCAATATCTTTTTTTTTCCACTCCCTTTTCCTATTCTCCAAAGCACCTGAGGGTAGAACAAGTTGGGGGTGGAAACTAATTTTTTTCAACTTAGAACTGAGGAGAAATTTCCTTTTTTTTCAGTGGAACCTTTCCCCCCTTTTTTTTGCCCCAACACTTTTTTCTTTAAGAAGATGTTTTTTTTAGCTATTTTTCTGAAACGGTTTTAGGGTTTCCTGCCCCCCTCTTTCCTTTCCCTTCTCTACTTTTTTATTTTTTTTTATTGTTTTTTTTCCCTTTTCTTTTTTTTTTTCTTTTTTTTTTTTGCTTTCAAACTGCTTTTTTTTCTTTTTTCCGAAACATCTCAGATTAACAAACTTCGGTCCAGATGCCATGATTGAACCTTTTTCTTCGATTTTTTTGGCCTGGATCTTTTTTTCTTTTTGTATCAGTGGTTTTTTTTTTTTCAGACTTTTTTGGCCCAACCTAGTGGCTTGGCTCCTCTTTTTCCCTCCCGCCGAATCAGTTCCCCATACAGCACCACCTTCTTTTTTTTTTATGCGCATGTTAAAAACTTTTTTTTCATTTCTTTTTTTTTTTTTTTTTTTTTTTTTGTTTTTTTTGCTTTCTTCTTTTTGATTGCCCTTCGGGCATTTTTTTGCCCCGCCCGAACCCCCCCAGTAATTCTGACAGTTCCCCCCCCCCCCCTTTTTTATTTTTTATTTTTTTGAACCTCACCCCACAATTGGGGGTTTAGAGTTCTTCATTTCTAACAACTGTCTGACTCTCTTCCTTTTTTTTTTTTTTTTTTTTTTATTTTCTCTCTCTACAAGACATTACTTTCCATTATTTTTTTTTTTTTCTTTCATCATTTTTCTTTTTTATATTTTTTTTTCTTCTATATTTACACCCTTTATACCTTTCTTTTTTTTTTCTTTTTTTTTCCCTTTCTTTTTTTTTTTTGCTTTTTTTTACCAATTCCCCATTTTCATTTTTCCGACTCTTCTTTTCTTTTTTTTTTTTTTTTTTTTTTTTTCTCTCACAATCCCCCTTTTTTTTTTTTTTTCCTTTTTATTTTTTTTTCCAGCATTTTTTTTTTCTTTTTTCTTAGTTAGCTTTTTTCCTTTTTTTCCCCCCTTTTTTTTTTTTTTTTTCCCTTTTTATTCCCAGCTTTTTTTTTTTTTTTGTTTTTTCTTTTCTCCTGTAATTTCTTGCACCCATTTCCCCTTTTTTTTTTTTTTTTTTTTCTCCACCATTTTCCCCCCCCCCCCTTTTTTTTTTTTTTTTTTTCGGCTTCATTTTTGGGTACATTTTTCTTTTTTTGCCAACTTTTTTCCCTCCCATTTTTACCTATTTTCTTTAAGTGCTGCTGATTCGTTCTCTCTCTTTTTTTTTTTATATTTTTTTTTTTTACTTGGATGAGCTTTTTTTTTTCCCCGATGAATAAACTTTGGTCCATGATTTAACCTTTTTAGATACTTTTTGGCCTGGATGATTGAGTCTTCATTCACATATGTCAATGACATATTTTGGTGGAAGAGGAACATGGAGGAATAATCTGCTAATGATGGTAAAAGGGGTTCCCCCCCCCCCCCCTTTTAAGGACCTTTTTTCTGATGATTTTTAGACGCTGCAAATTTGACCATTTTTTTTCCCTTTTTCTTTGCCCATTTTTGTTTTTTTTTTTCTTTTTTTTGCGACCTTCCTTTCCCCAAGGTGGTTAAGTGGATCACTTTTTTGCTGATTTAGTTTCGTTTTTTTTTTTTCTTTTTTTTTTTTTTTCTGCTGATCAGAAGGTCACAAAAGGGGGTCACGTGACCTTGGGACACTGTGACCGTCATAAATATGAAATCCCCTTTCTTTTTTTTTTTTTCATTCCTTTTTCCTGGTTAACGGTTGTTTTGTTTGAAAAATGGTCTAAGTCTTTTTTTTTTTTTTTTGCTTTTGTAACTTTGGACTGTCTTCACCTAAATCCCCTTTTTCCAGGGCTACCTGTATCTTTGAAAATTATTTTTTTTTAATTATACCATTTATTATAGTATTTTTTTTATTTTTTTCTTTTTTAGAGTCTTTTTTTTTTTTTTTTTTTTTTTTTAGAGTAGAGTAGAGCAGAGCAGAGCAGAGCAGAGCAGAGCATAGCATAGGGCAGGGCAGGGCAGGACTTTTTATAGAAAAAGATTTTTTTTTTTTAGGAATAATTTTTAGAATAGAATTTTTTCTAGAATAAATGGAATGGAATAGAATAGAATCCTGGAAGGGACCTTGGAGGTCTTCTTCTAACCCCCTGCTTTTCCCCCCCCCCTATACCCCCCCTTTTTCTTTTTTCTTCTTTCCCCCCTTTTTTTTTTTTTTTTTTTTTCCCCTCCCCTGGAGCAAGCTTTCCACTTTTTTTTTCCCTTTCTCACTTTTTTTTTTTTTTTTTTCTCCTCCCCTTTCCTCCTTTTTTTTTTTCTCTCCTTGATTAGTTTCCACCCTTTTCTTCTTTTCTCCCCCCTCTTTGGAGAATAGCTTGACTCCCCTCTTCTTTGTGGCCCCCTTTATCGGAATACTGTTGTCATTCACTCCTTTTTTTTTTAAACTAAAAACCCCTCCATCCCTGCAACTTTTTCATTTTTTTTAGCCTTTTTTCCCCTTTTTCTTTTTGCTTTTCAAAGCACTCTTTTTTTTTTCAACAACTTTTTTTTTCACTTTGGCGTCCAACCTTCCCCCTTTTTTCAGTAGCCCAAGTGTAGCCTTCCCCCCCCTTTTTCTAGAGTGGTTTCCCCCCTTCCCATGATCTTTTCCTTCCCTCTTTTTGCAACGAATGCCATTAATGGTGGAAAACAAAGTTAGAGGAAAGGAGCGTGGCAACCTCAAATCCTTTTTTTTGGACCGCCCTTTTTTTTTTTTTTTTTCTTTTTTTTTTTTCTTTTTTTCCCCCAGAGGAGGAAAACCCCCCCCCCCCCCCTCACAGGCTGCTGCACCGTTCCTGCCCCCCCCCCAGCCCCCTTGCTTTTTTTTTTTGCTGGCCTTTTTTTTTTTTGCCCTTGCCAGATGGAAATTCGTCCCCCACGGTTTCCCTCTCTTTTGCCGGAAGGGAAGACTTCCCCCTTCATTGGGAAGAGCAAGCATTATTGATGCTTCTGCCTGAGGGATTTTTTAATGGATGGTTTTTTTTTTTTTTTGCTTTTCATCAAATGAGGGGGGACTTTTTTAGGACATGCTTTTTTTATTATCAGTTTCCTTTGATTTTTGTTTACCATTTTTTTCCTCCCCCCCTTCTTTCTCTGCTTTTTTCCTTGGCTCGGTCTTTCTCTTTTTTTTTTTTTTTTTTTTTTCCAACAAACCGGAATTTTTTCCCCTTTCCAGCCGGATTGCCATCGTCTGCAGTTTGGAAGGCCCCTTTTTTTTTTTTCTCTTCAAATTTTTTTTTACTTTTCTACGATTTTTTTTTTTGCATGCCACCTTTTCCCTTTAACCCAAGGCTGTGGCCCTTTGATGCACGTTTTGGAGCTAACGGGAAAAGAGATTTTTTTTTTTTGACAAACTCCACCCCTTTCATCTTGGCTTTATCTCTGCAAGAGATAATACTCTGAGAGAGAGCATTAAGGCTTTTCCCTTTTTTACTTTTAGTTTTACTTTTTTTTTTTTTTTTTTTTTTTTTTTTTTTTTTTTTTTCTTTTTTGGCCTTTTTTTTTTTGGCTTGCCCCATTGACCAGGTTTGGCTTTTTTTTTTTGACCAAGTTGGAGTGGCTTGACAGTGACTTTTGGGCGTCGCCCCTTGTAAAATTTGAGACTCACTTAACAACGCTCTTTTTTAGCAACCCTTTTTTTTTCTTTCTCAGAAACTCTGGCATTTGAAGCACACAAGTCTTCCCTTCAAGTTACAAGACCCTTCCCCCCCCCCTTTTTTAGAGAAAAAAAAAACCCAGGGGTTTTCAAACTTTTTAAGACTTTGAACTTCAACTCCCAGAATTCCTCCTTCCTTTTTCTTGATTTTGCGACGGGGCCCCCTTTTTTTTTCTAAAAACGGCACTGTTTTTTTTTTGGAACCTTTTTCTTTTTTTTTTTTAGAACTGGCAGGAACCCACCCCTGATACCCCATATTTTTTTTTTGGTGGCCAGTTTTTTTTTTTTCAGTACTTTTTCTTCTCTGACTCCCAACTGCCTGCAATTTGGCAGTTCGAATCTCACCAGGATTTTTTTCCCCTTCCTTCCATCCTTCCGAGGTGCTTTTTTTAGGACCCAG